>LVVK01000017.1:2772863-2817274 GCA_002022785.1 Trichoderma guizhouense
ATAAAAGTTATTATTATATAATAAACTAATATTTATAGGTTAATATAAATAGTACTTTTTAAAGGATAAACCTTTAAGTAGTTTTAAAATTTATATTAGCAAAGTAATTAAATTAATAATAAGTAATTTTATTACTAGCTAGTAATATAAATAAAAGTAAATATTTAAGTTTTAATTTAATTATATTATAAATACTATAATAATAATTAGTTATTTAAGTATTTTAATAAGTAATATAAAGTAAACTTATATATTTAGTTATATATTCTAAAGTTAAGTGGAATTAATTATAATTTTAATTAATTTATTTATACGTTAATTAAAATTAACGTCGATTTTCGTCAACTACTTCCTAATTAGCTACGCAGTCTAACGTTAATCCGGGAGCGCCTACCCTGTAGGCCCCTTGTCGCGACTATAAGAGCCGGGTCGTAACACCTCCACTAATATCTCGGTTGTCTTCTCGCGGTCCAGCTAGTATTACTACGTCTAAGTCCTATTTGCAAATAGAGCCTTCAACTCTGGGTTTCGGCAGCGCGGCGGCAGCTAAGCCGAGGCGAGAGTATTGTATTTGCAGCCCAGTTCCACAGCTTGCCTAGTTAACGCCCCACCGTTAAATCCAGGAAGAGCATCTGTCGCTATTTAGGCTTGGGTCCAAGCTTGATAAGCCCTCTGTGCCGCAGGCTTCAAACTGCAGGGTGTGGCTCATCAACTGCAAGGCCCCCAGCCGTAGGAACTTTTGCGACCCGCTTGGTGGTTGGAAGACCGCCTCGCTGTCAAATCAAAAAACATGCGGCAGATGAGCAACTACAGTACATTCCGTGAACAATGAATGATGGGAAGGCGTGAGCCAGCAGATTTTGAGGCCAGGGTGACATATTTTCTTCTCATAAATGCGGAGTTTTGGCGACAAGAGGCTTAGACCAAACTGCACCTAACAAATGCAAATGACAGACCAGAATCTTAATCACGCAATAGCAACTTCACATGGAAACCAGATCATTCAAGATATTTCCTGCAGTATGTATGCTATGCAAATAAACTAGTTCATCAAAGTTGAGTTCATCACCACATTCACCTCTACAAGAAAAGTGGGATTTGGTTTTGGCTTCAAAGCCATGTGTTGACAGTGTCGGACATGAGCGATGTGGTCAAATCGCTGCTCCATGATGATACCAGTGTCTCTCATGCGTGTGTACTTCTGCCAGTAGAAGAGGCAGTGGGCAACATGCCAGTCTCGCAAGGCCCAAAAAGTACCGCCCGTTTCGCCCAGCTCCGCCACCTCAGATATTGTCATGGGAATAGTGCCTGCCTCGTCGGCGTAGTAGAGCCATTCGCCCTCTGGCCCAGGTCCGGATACTTCGAATTCTCTTGTGAGCTCAACGTCTCGACAGTAAGGCGGCAACCAGGCCGCAGCAAGGCTGTCATAGACACATTTTCTGGACAAAGCCTCCCGTATCGTTTTGCCGCAATCGCATGTGTTCAGACCCGGTTGCAGAGTTTCGGGATAGTAAGGGTTTGGTGACCTGGCTTGATGCAGAAAGGCCAAGCACGACTGTGTTCTGTCCGGCTGGAACACCTCGATGCACAGAGAGATAAATCCCCAGCATGCTAGAAGAACAACAATAACTTGGATCATGATCCAGAGTGACTTCCAAAGGTGGCTGTTTCCATTCCATCGTTTGTTTGTTGTGAGCTCGACATCGTTCAAGTCGATGCTGCTCTCTAATCTGTCTGATTCGGATAAAAATGGCGTACTGGGAATCGCCATAGTCGAGTCAGGATGACTGACGGAGTTATTCAAGAGAAGCGAGCCAAGGTAGGTTCAATGGAGTATAAAGACTTCAAACCCATGAAGCAGAAATATCCAGTCAATACCCGAACGCATTTTGAGAAGATGGAAGATGACTCTAGTTTGATGTGATGATAGAATACTATACATTCTGGCCCTCCACATGCGAGGTTCTCTTGCTTGTCTACATGGACCCCGCCTAATATCATGTCATCAACGCCCCACTCAGGAATGTTCTCCTGTACGCAAGGCCTCCAGCAGGTATGCCACACAGCAAGCAAGGCCCCCATAAGCAGGGCCCTCTCAGGTAAGGCCCTCACAGCATCATGACACTGTACAGACCAAGAGGCAACGTGGGTATTACGTTGTTTGGCTATGGATGCAACCAGAAATACCTCTAAACGGGGTTGAGAGTTTCTTGTCCAATTATCTGTCAGGTATGACACGGCTGAGATTGGGCAATGCGCGATTGTCCACTACGACGCCAATTTTGGGAACTTCTGCGGCTACCTTGGCCGAAAAGCTTCCAAGCGAGAAAGCTGGCCCTGACCTATGAGGATGTCTTCGTCATATACCAGAATGCGTTGAAACGGCTCTCTGCTGGTTTCCTGGATATACTGCCCAATTGCCTCTTCTAATCCCTCCAAACCGGAGTCTCTATCGGAGACGGTTTTGGTCTCAGGGTATTCTATGCCACCCGGCACGTCAGTCGCTCTACGTACATGCGATTCAATCGGATCGGCCTCCAACTTTACTTCATTGCTTTTCCATCAAGATCTACAATATGGCTGAATATTCTAAAATCGAGCCCTTATCTCACAAATACAATGACCAGTCCTCTGAGCAAGAGGATGCCGAGGATAGTTACCTTGAAGAAGTTCATTTTCGTCAACCCAGGATCTCAACTCTGCGTTGGCTGCGTCAAGAGGCCCGCACCATATTTCTTCACACCTTATTCCTTCTATCCAACGTTGCTGCACTAATGGCATATGCCTCTGGGTGGTTGACACTCAGAGATTTCCCAGACCCTCATGATAAAAGTAAAGTTTTGGAGATAATGGCTTTCGAAGAGACAAATGTATCTGATCAAACGCATCACAGCACCCTTTCGCCATGTAATAGCGTACGAGGAGCGGCCTTTTGCACTCCAGTCGATATATTTGGAGAATCACACGGTGAACCCGGCCAAGGCTAATCAGTTCAATGGACCCCCGAGGCAAGATCTGGAGGATGCTTGGGATTCTCTTATGCAGCGTACGTCTCATTCGCAAGTAAATTGTTGGCATTAAGTTGACATTAAACCTCTAGATCAAAATATTCGAGTTCATCAGGACGAGCTAGGAGACTTTGCAGATGATGACTCCGTTGTCCAACTTTCTGATGGCAGTGGTTACTATTACAGTACCGTTGCTGTATTCCATGGACTCCACTGCATACAGAGGCTTCACAACTCAATATACCCCGAGGTGTATTATCCCGGGCTTTCTGAGGAGGAAGCATTTACCTTGAGGCGGCATACGGGTAAGCCGTGACATTACATAAAAATCGCAAATAAGTCTAACGAAAGAGGCAGAACATTGCCTAGATTGGCTGAGAGAATACGTTCAATGCAATGCTGATACCTCTTTAATCCCAATACAGTGGTCTGCGGAGTAAGCTCTCCCCAATTCAAGTTCGAAAACTATGCTAATGCTTGACATTCAGTTCTCCAGGACCCATTGCTACGGATACTGGGAAACATCAATGCGTCGTTTGGGAGCCCATCTACGACTGGATGGCAAGCCGCGCATTCAATCCATCTCAGCCGGGTCTACTAGTTCACCCAATCTTTGGTAAGCTTGGCGACTGTTGATTTCATGTATCTGTACACCACAGAGAGTTATTTTGACAATACGATGAATTAGGTGACCCATACAACCAATCTATCGAGCAGCACCACGCACTGGGAATTACTCCATTAGGTCAAGGCGGTGTCTTACATGGAGATGGACATCATTAGATACAGGGCGAGATTCAGGTAATTTCAATACATGATACGTACATATCTAGCCTTATGGTAGAATCTAAAGTAAACACATACAAGTTTCCAGCGTATGTCACCCATAAAAGTAACCCCCTTGAGTAAACGTGCAAGCTTCTCTTGGCACGCGAAGATTTTTCAGTATACAATTCAGCACACAGAGTTTTTGCCATCCACAGTCCTCACTACGCGATGCCATTGTAGCACAGAGTGTTCAAAATGAACCTTCTTGGTATAGTTTAGCATGCAAGGCCCTCGATATGCAAGGCCCTCGACATGCAAGGCCCTCATCACATAATAAGACATGCAAGGTGACTGAGCGAGGCCCTCAAAGTGAGAGGTTCTCGATATGCAAAGTCATCAGTATGCATAGCCCTCAATATGCAAGGCCCTCATCGTATAACAGACTTTGAAAACTCCCTTTATGCAAGGCCCTCGATACGCAAGGCCATCAGTATGCATGACCTCAATCACATGATGCTCTAGAGAGACGAGTGACTGAATAATGGTAATAATAGAGTAATGAAGTTACGTTGCTTCGGCAAGCAGTGTATCTGTTCATTATATGTGTGCAGCCCAAGGTCTATATAAGGTGAATACTTTCTGTACTACCTCGATGATAATCATCATCAGCAAGACTCGGTATATCACAGTACCCTTTGTATCTCACAAACTCAAACACACCAACCAAACTCAACCAGTCTCGCGACATCAAAGATGCATCCTCAGGCCATCATCTATCTCACCACCTTCTTGGCTCTCCAGGCCCAAGCTTTGCCTGCCATTGAAAGGCCCGTTGACGCTCGCGATGTGTTAAAGGAAGATTGGAGCTTTTCTACCAACAAGGCTCGCGATGCACCAAAGGAGGACTGGAGCTTTTCTACCAACAAGGCTCGCGATGCACCAAAGGAAGATTGGACCTTTAAATCCAACAAGGCTCGCGATGCACCAAAGGAAGATTGGACCTTTTCCTCCTCCAACAAGGCTCGTGATGCACCAAAGGAAGATTGGACCTTTTCCAGCAATAAAGCTCGCGATGCACCAAAGGAAGATTGGACCTTTAAATCCAACAAGGCTCGCGATGCACCAAAGGAAGATTGGACCTTTTCCTCCTCCAACAAGGCTCGTGATGCACCAAAGGAAGATTGGACCTTTTCCTCCTCCAACAAGGCTCGTGATGCACCAAAGGAAGATTGGACCTTTTCCTCCTCCAACAAGGCTCGCGATGCGCCAAAGGAAGATTGGACCTTCTCTAGCAACAAGGCTCGCGATGCACCAAAGGAAGACTGGAGCTTTTCTACCAACAAGGCTCGCGATGCGCCAAAGGAGGACTGGAGCTTTTCTACCAACAAGGCTCGCGATGCACCAAAGGAAGACTGGAGCTTCTCCACTGACTAAGGTCCGTGGTAATGGAGCTGATGATAATGTTGTGGCTTATTGAAGCTTATGAACCCTGAACTATCTAGATCTAGATAGTGTTTGCTCAGTGATAGTTGACAAATAGACCCCACACTCGTTAATATTTCTGCTGAACTGCCCTGTTTGTGATTTTAATATAACCTTGGTCTATTGCTCACCTAAACGCTGTATGCTATTTCGCCTAGGCTAAAGTTTAATAAACTAATTGATACTTAGTAGCCTTCTCATTACTGCATCTTACACACAGACACCAACCATGCCCTTGCATACTTGTTTATCTCTCTACTGATTTTATTTGCTCGCCGGTCAGGCTAGCGCACCACCAGACGATTCCCATGACAATATACTGTCAGTTGGGTTTTGCCAACACCATGCCCCAACGATGCTGGGTGAATCTCTGAACGCAACCTGCAGTGGCAATAACGCAGCTTTCAAAGAATTCCAGGGAACCTCTGGAACGACGAAGCCAGGACTGGCTAACGACAGAGACAGCCATTAGTGTAATAGCGCAAGCGACATAGGAGTTGCCCATGATCAAGTGAGTAGTGAATTGTGAGAGATGCGCTCCTTAATAGATGCCCAAGGTGGTAATACCACTGAATACGAACTGTGTCCGAGAAAGCACGATCATGGCTTTACCATTGACAGAATGGATTGGTTGGATGATCCTTCTAATGCTCTTGTTGACACCTGTTTCCCAGTGACACTTCATATAGACTCCCAGAGTAACCTGAGTGAATAGTAGAGCCCCATTGAGGCTATTCTGAGTTGTAGCTTCAGCCTCGTGCGCGCAATTCACAAATTGAGATAAGAGTTAGAGCTCAATTCTTCAGAAAGATCATTATAGATGAATGATCGTAACGCCTATTCAGGCTAAACTACCCAAGTAGGCAGGTATTAGACTGCCCCACTACAACTTCGCACCCCCCTAAGGTCAACAGGTCTTACGAATTCTGACAAACCTTGATATTATATTTATTTATGGAAAATTGTTCTATTGAAAGGATTAAAGCTGAAGTTAATTTACTATTTTTTCCTTATTTATTTAAGCCATTTCAAAGGCCTCTTCTTTCAAATAAGGGCTGTGTTTTATACGTTACCTTGTACACTAAAAATTGGTTTCAAAATGATGATAAGAACTTTATGGTGTTGAAATTGTTATATTCTCCATGACGTGACGACCTTGGGGGGTTGGCGACGTTGTGGTGGGGCACTCTAACTGCAAAGCTATGTTCTAGGCCCTACAGACACGAGCATAAGCAGATGCGACGTCCTTCGGATAGATGCAAGGCCACCCGAATTGTCAAAGAACCCCTGGCAATAAGGCTCGTAAATCGATGGCGAACTGCCAATTTCGGCCAGTAATCAAGTTTATGGGGCGCATTTGATCCTTGTCATTTGGGGTTTTCAGCTATCTTCCTGAACGACTGGTTGCCATAATCGACCACGCCTTGCTAGGCGGCAATTTATCTTGAGGTGATAGGCTGGAACTGTTGTCTTAGTTCATCCTATCAACAAGGATCGCGCCCAGAAGACGTGTGATTATCAGAGAGATCAATATTGCAACTGCATGCGGGGAATTGGATCCTTGGACTAGGCGTCTTACAGCAGAACGGCAGATGGTTGTATTAACTTTTGGGCCGCTCCAGTCGGGTTTCTTCATCACCCTTCTCTGCCGTTTACACGGCTGAGATACTACTCATTTGTAGGTGTGGTGAGCGGTAGTTTTGTCGTAGTAGTCCAACGTAGTAGACCCTTCACTTGGTATTCAATAAGAGTGTCAAGATTCATTCTGCCACATCTTGATTTCCAAGTTTGTCGTATGATACACAATTATATCTAGGGAGTTCTCGTCATTGACAACCCCTCACTAGAATTATCACAATAATAATAGAACACTCACAAGTCTTCCTGTCACGCTCTCCTGATCCTCTCACGCTGAACATTTGTGCACTAATAGACTCGGTTTGAACCAGATAAACACTTCATATATATATGACACTAGATAGCAAGTATGCCGATCTATAAATTCTGATATACGGGCGGATATCTCGGATAATTTGTTGCTTAGTTATGTAGTCATAATTATAATCCATCTTCCGTCAGAACAGATAGAGAAATTCATAGCCTCTTTCTATGTTTAAGATGGATCAACGAGTCTGCCGCAATCGATTGCGCCACAGTCCTTTGGGACCTTCTTCCAGTATAGAGACACAGACTACGTCATCTCAAACTGGATCTTTGTGGTGCGAACAACTTTCACGTGCCAATTGGCTTTCCAGATAGTGTGACAAGAGTTGAGCGCCATTCAGAATCATCGAGGCTCCACACCTCCATGCCACGGGGATGGCTTTCTACCCTCATGTCAGTTGGCGATTCGAGTATTCCCAGGTCCATGGTTAGATATACCTCCTCTAAGATCTCATATCCGAATGTAGTCTTTGGCAATGGCTTTGGAAATTATCATTCCGACTGAATAAATTTCCACAGTAGGGACACACTATCGACGGGTTATGGCCTTTTTCATGTCGGTCTCTATCCTTCATCGTAGAAAAGCCTATTTGAGACCTGGTACCCTTTAATTCATGCGACATGTGGCATCCACTGATTCTGCAGAAGAATTTTCGAAAATGAAGACGATAATGCTTGTCTCTATCGCACCGTCGGGTAAAGAGCAGCTTCGAAGAGCATGACGGGTGTGGACATCTCAGAGCAACTTCGAATCCAGACCCTTGATTATTATCTAATCGTACGGGAGGATCGGGGCCAAAATCCAAGCCTAAGAGGTCCTGCGCTTCAGAGTGATGCATATTGTCGTACGGTGGTAAGTATACTGCGTCGGAAGGTTGAAGCGCCATGTGATGCATGTCGTTCATCTTGCCAACTTGCTGACTTGTAAGAATTGATGGAGAGAGCGGCAACGATGAGTTTTGCGCTAGTAGCGATTGACGTGCATTTGTTGTGCCAAGATTTGTGTAGATCAGTCCCTGGGTCTGTAGGCTGAATGATGGAAACTTTGTGCTCTCAAATTTCGCTGGGCCAGAAAACCCATATTGATTCAATGACTCTGACTCTACATCATGTTGCGATGCCAGATGATCGAAAGCTCCAATCAATATGTCTCTGCTTTCAAGCTCGACACCGTTTGAGGGCGGTGCAGGCCGAACTCGAGTCTCCCAGCGCGTTCTGTCGGTCGCGTAATGCGCGTATGGATTTGTCGAGTAGTCAGTGAGGGAAGAGAGATGATCACGATGCTCCGGAAAGCAATTTTCCAGCGACTGGTGCCTGTAATTTATTGTTGCCTCCATTTCTCTATTCAGATGTTCGAGGAACGGCCCAGTTAATGCTGGTGCGGTATGACGGGGGTTGTGGTGTTCCATTTTCGCATAAATTGTGGTGTACCAGGCTGGCGGAATGAAACTGAACAAGTCACACATAAAAAAAAACAATACGTTCTGAAAGTAACAAATGATTTCTTAATCAGATGGGGAGAATGCTACTCACGTCCCCTAAGCAGATATACAAATGCGAAGTGCGGCATGCAGTCCCCAACACACATGTGGCAGCGGGGCACCCATGTGCCTCTCGCACGCGGATTAGCTGCTCAATGTGATGATGACGTGATGTGCCGTGCTGTCCGTCTGCGTAAATGTACTACGGCCCAGGCCTGATTGCGCAAGGCTGCGACCGTATCTCGGGAACAGAGTGTTCGCAAGTAATCTCCAAAAGCGCTACGTTCGTGCTGCGTACTTTGGAGCTCAGATAGACCATTATAGCTCGCCGTCCAGCTTTTAGGCCTCCCCTTCCTAGCATCGTGCACCACATAACGACTTCGTTTACTCACTTGTACCTCGCGTGTCGACACCCTCTATTCAGGTGTTGGCGAGGCCGAGCTCAGGAGGCGTTGCCGTAGTAGTTCTCTTTGCTTCCGACAGGGGTGTCGCTGGGTACCGCGTCAACCATGTTGATCGCGTTGTCTGGGCCATCAATCGTGGGGTTCACGCGAAGGCAAAATATAAGACTCTCACGCTCTATGTGAGTTGTCCAAAGACAATCAGAAACGAAAATTTCACAAGCAGGATTCCACTTTGCAAAGCACCTTACGAGAGACGATCTGCTCTGCCGCTATGGATTCCATTCCTTGTCAGATGTCGTGTTAGTGACAAATAGAGGTGAGAAGCCTCAACCATTGCGGCAGAGTTTTGCTGATACTCTCCAGTTACACGGATATTTGCTTCGCACTGGAAGTTGATCTCCTTGCTGAGGAATCAGACTTCCAGGGTTTCCATCAGATACTCCTATCGGGGAACTTTCCCGAACCAGAAGAACCCCACCTGTCGGATGAATCAGCATCGTCATGTACACCAGAACCGGACTCAACTACATCGGAATCAGAATCAGTTATATGAGTATCGGACGCATAGGAAGAAGTTGCTGACGGGTTGACAGTTCAGAGGTATATTATTAAAAAGAGAAATACTGGCGTTATTCTCTTTTTCTTTTCTCGCTATTTGCACATTATAAGTAAAAGTCGTCAAGTATAAGCACGACTATTTATCAGACATTCACTACATGGGAAAGTTGATTAGTAGAGATTTCAATAGGAAAAGGGGCTACTTTACCTTTAACGCCAGTAGCAGTTATAAATGAATTTATTGACACTATTTGACTATTTGCAGTATAATTTGAGAATAAAGGAATAATATTGGCCTAGGTATTTTGGTTCTAAATCTTATTGATAATAGGTATACTATTATATTAAAATAGTATAGATAGAAATATAACTATTTAGGTAATAAGATTGGAAATATATTAGATAATGAGCTTTGAAAAGCGTTGGACATAATATGCGATAGTAGGTTTTAGTTGTACTATGGTTATTAATAGGTGTGTGATTATAAGAAAAAAATTATAGCAATGTCTACGACCTTACCTAGCCGTATAACGGTAACTTTATTACTCGCAGTCCGAGTATCCAAATGTTTCTCAACTGCGCTGCGGCCGAACCAGCAAAGAAGATGCCATGAAAGGCCAAGGAATTCCTTGCGTCTCTTGCAAGACTTGAGAATTGAGCTATGGAGAAACAGAGTCAAAATAATGCGACTAGAACCAGAATAAAAACTCAGGAACTTGTACTCGTGTACCAAAAGGTCTCAATTTCTGGCAGTATCATCTGGCCCTCCTTGCTCAGTATTGCTTCAAGGCTTTCCTTGAGCTTCGATAACTGCTCCCTCTGCTTCTCGTAGAAGTCATAGTTCAGCTCGGCTTTTGCGACCCATGACGTAGCTCGGACATGGAAAGTCTGCTCGTGTTTGTCAGAGTGTGCTGACAGATGTGAGATTTCCACCTTGACAAACACAGCGTATGTGATCGGCCGGTGCACATAGACCGGGTTGTCGGAGCCGCCAGCAACGTTGCTCGTGAGCATGGCGTTAACGAGGAACGTGTAGGACAGCACCGTGTCTGTCCACGACCCGTTGCAATCGCAAACGCCATTTTCTATGACCTCACGACACCTCTCTGTGAACTTTTGTAGTGGGCATAGTTTCGAATCGGGCGATGCATTGAGCACGCCGGAAAAGAAGAACTTGTCGTCCACAGCCTTGAGTTGACGGTACCCAATGTTGTATTCCTTGTTTTCTTTCCAGGGAAAGGACAGTAGATAGAAAGTCGCAGTGATCTCATCAGCCAAGATCTCGTAAGCATCTGATGTCAGATACTCCCCAACGTCGGTCTGAGGTGTCTGATGGGAAGGGTTGAGGATGGCGGCGCATTTGGCGGCAAACGCCAGCATTTCAGAGATGTCTGTGAGCGCTTCGCAACGCGATTCGTATTGCTTGCCGTGGCTTGGCTTCCCGAAATACCCCTGGAGATCCCAGGCTTGGCTCTCTGCCATCTTGGTATTCTTGACTAGACAACAGGCGAGTTGTGGTACTGAATAATCGTTACAGGAACGGTGATGCCCAGGACGGAGCAACGAAAGCAGGTGAGCCGGGGCGACAGTCTGTCTCGTATGGTTTCGTGTCACCTTTACAACTCTTTGGGTCCAATATGAAATGTACAGCAGCATCTACTTGAGGAGGCCGAAAGAGCAGTTTGTTAGTGATAATCGAAGGACTAGTGTTTGAATATTTCAGAACGGTCGAAACTCGCTCGATCGAAACATGATATAAGGTGTACGCATGTTTCGCCTCCACACCCGCTGCCGGTCCCCCAGTTGAGGTGCTGCATCCCGTACCCCATGGAAATGGGTCCAGGGGCCCTGCGGTGGCTGTGTAGTCTAGACAGGTCGATATGAGTTCGAAGGAGGAATTTTGGTGCAGTGCAGCTGAAAATACTATGCGACTCACGACTCCTGCATATACAACCCGCACTCAGCTGGCCTCGGGCACGACGGGTTTGCCCTGCATTCGGCATGGTTCCCTCGACTGTGCTCCACTGGGTAATCAATATTGACTAGACTAAGGCTGCGCAAAAGGACATAGAACCACGTAGTGGTGTTTTCTGTGGCCGGCGCATACGCTCGGTTCATTGCGGCCTGTCTCTTTTCTGTGGCGATTTGAGCCTAGAGCTGAGCTGCCTACGCGACCTCAAAGCCTGCCATATATCATCTTCACTTTTTTTGGTGGTCTATGTAACAGACGTGAGGTATACTCAGATACTGAATCTCTAGTTGGCGTTTCAGGGAGCAAATGGACAGTTCGGACAATTGACATAGATTGCTAGGCTACATGTATTCAAAGTCACGGCCATGGAATCTCCTTATTCTAATTGCCTTGACTACTACCTAGTTCTGGTACCCCGTCCGATCTAACATGAAGCCACTCAAGCCTTGTTCTTAACGGGCTGGGACAGGCCGGCGCCGTATGCCGCAAGGTTCTTTTCCGTGACAAACTCCATAATCTTGTTGAACTTGGTGATGGCCTTCTGGTACCAGTCCATGTTCAGCTGGCAGTTGGTCTTGGTGTACATCATGTCGAACTCGAAGTGTTCAGCTCCTCCTCCCACACTGCAAGCGTCCATAGCGCTTTTCTAAGCCGTCGCCTTGATCTTCATGTACACGATCGTCGTTGTGGGCACGTTCACAGTGAGTGGATGCTCGGCCGTTCCGCCAATCGTCATGGTTGGCACGGTGTTGATCTCAAGGGTATAGTTCATAGTCTTGGTCTACGCTTCCGTATCAATCTTGAATCCACCGACAGCCTGGGCGAAGTTGGTGAGGACTTTGTCGAGGTCTTTCTTGGCGTCCACCTGAAGACTGAAGTCAGACAAGATCGTAGACAGGAAGCCCGTGTGAAGCTGAGCACGATCAGCGTTTTCTTTGTAACCCTGGCTTGCACCTGTCGTGATGATGTAAAAACCACTCAGATGTCCGAGCATCTCTTGGAACGTGTTGTCGGCCTGGTCGGCGAAGATTTGCCAGACATCCTTGTCGTCCGAGAGCTTGTACGGTTCTGGGTGTTTTCATGTCTCCCTGTTCTGGAGGTCGAGTATTGTCCAATAGAGCTGTGCCAGAGACAGCATATTCTGGTTGCATTGCCAACTGTATATGGCGCCAGCGGTCCTGGTCATATCGACCGGCTGGGATTGCGACTGAATACAATATTACACCTAACCTACACATCTCAACAATGAAAACACAGACGGACTCTATGCCTGATGATATTACTATTGAAGACCGTTTTTTCAGCGCTTTGAAAAGGCAGGATTGTTACGAATTGCGGCGCCTCACCTGAGAGTCGATCTCAGCCCTAGAAATACAGGTGGGCGATTAACAGATCCTTGATATTAGCAGCTTTGGCTCTTGGCTTGTTGGGTAGGACGTTAACAGCTCCCAAGATAATTTTAATATATTCTTTCGAATCCCACTTTTCTTGCTAACCACGTCCCTTGCTATCTACGCTTATAATGAACTCTGCTGTGCCATCTTTCACCGGTAGCAGTGTTTTGTCTGGAAATTTTTCTATGAGAACGAATTGTGCCAAATGGGCTTTTGACATCTACATTCCGACGGTTCATTAAAATACGATAATTTCTGCATTAACGGCTTATGCAAGTGCCTGGTTATGGAGCAAGGCTACCCTCTCGCCAGACATACGTAAGAAAATCCAAGTTCGCATGGCACATGGTACTTAGAAATCAGGTATACATTGCCAAGATTCTTCATCACCAACATGCAGATTGTAAAGTGTCAGCGCTTCACTACGAAGGCAATGCCCTTGTATTTTACCCTACAGCGTGGGGTTTCCGTGGTACTTTTGTTACATAACTGCCACAGCCAACATACATCGAAGTGGGGAGTAAATGTCACATCAGTTGTGGTGCTCGCGTGCTCTCTTTTGCTTTTCAGATATATACCCATTTATCCAACAATCCTGCTCTTTCATCTAATACTGTTTGTAAATTTCAAGACTGGTTATACGTTAGAACAGAATACGCAATGTCTGGCGTATCTGAGCCTGGTGTGCCTTTGAATAGATCATATGGTCATCACTCAAATTCAGCTTCCTCTACCAGCAATAACACGACAGAAACAGAATGCCAAGCAGTCACGGACCCCAGAGCTATAAAGCGGTTGCAGAATAGGGTAGCTCAACGAAGCTATCGTAAGAAAGACTCACATATTTGGCATGAATAGGACCAATATGGCTTCCTTGTTAGATCATTGACACTAACATAGAGGTTACGACAGGGCGCCGCGTGAAATTACGTCTTGCAGAGCTTCAAGAAAGGATTGCTAGATATGAAGGTACAGCCCAAGTGATGGAAGGCGAAGTGTTACCCAACATTACCGCCGTCGTGTCTATGCCGGACCCGGAACCTATGAATCATATGGAAGCTGGACGTTTGACTTCACAAACATCGTTTGGAATGGCTAAACTCGAACGAACCGCAATCACTCAAGAGACAGCCAGCTTCTCACCGGCTGGAGAGAGAGGAAAGACTCCAAACAGCAATAACTCCATAATCTCGCATGGATCGAGCCTCACAAACTGCCCCATCTCTGGATATCAAATCTCAAGTTCTGGTTCAGACCACTTTGAAGAAAGTCGTAGTCAAAACGAAACAGGCCGCCTGGACCAGAGCGATAACTTGCACTACTTTAACGAGGCTCAAGAGGCTGGCCGTGGTCAGCATCGAGGGCAAATTGTTGACAGTAGCACAAAGAAAAGGAAACGAAATCATGATACAGACCACTACCAGCATGTTCCAAGTCCGAACTTGTGTTCAAGTCCTTCGCAGGCCCTTTCTGCTTCACTGGCTACTCCCATTGCCGCCACATATCCTTTCCCCACCCAGGAACTTGGTGGAGGGCTGGACTTTAGCTTCTTAATGGCAAATACAGAGGGTTGGAAATCGTGCTCCTGCGACAAAAGTATTGAGAACAGTTCAAAGTCACCGCCAGACGTCTCTATTTTGTCTAAAGTCCAATCAGCCGCCTCCAATCTGCCAAGTTGTGCGTCGTCGTCAAACCATCCCAATACGGACGCTCAAGTCCTGTCGTCGATTGATTTACCGCTGAATAAGAGATTCCAAAGCATCATGGAATGTGTCGGAGCAATGGGATTTGAGAGTTTTGACGAACTAGTAACTTCATACTACGTCGACGAATTTGAAGAGGCGTCGCAACTTTTCCATGAGCAACGCTTCAGCCGGCACAGAAGGCTTCCTGTTGTGTTTGCAGACATCTTGGAGGGTGCAAGACGATGGAAGCCTTCAGAACGCCGAGGACTCGGTGAGGAAGTACTTAAAGAGGCCGAAGCCGTCCTTATCGCTGAAATCAGCCAGGCTTGGAAAGCCCTGCAACCGCTTACGGACACTGGTGCGTTTGAGCAAGACTGTCAGCAAACGTCTCAGAATACTACAACCCACGCGAATCGTTTGCGTCAGCATCTTAGAACAGTGATATCTACTGAAGTGAGTGCCATAGTATTAAGCGAGGCAGAGACCCAGCAAAGGACTTGTGCCGGTATGTTAGTGAAGTGTGTAAAGCTGACGGACCTCTAGATGCCAATTCTCTGGACCTTGCTAATGGCTCTTGTAGCATCTGACGGTCCTGCATGGCAACGAGACTGCTCCGGGACCGCGCTCGCGATTATTGCGTTATTGCATTTGGCCGGTCGTCTGCCCAAAGAGACTTTGCTGGAGCTAATAGGAGCTTGTCTCTGATGAATATGAAAAAGATTATAAGCAGCGACAAAAGTTGTATCAAATATTACGAGACTCTGGGTGTATAGACAGCTTGGCTGTTCTCTGGCTTTGGGGAAATTGATGTCTCACTGTTTTCGCTTCTAACGGATTATCCATAGACATTCTCATCAAGTCCTTGTCGCGGGCTGTAATGGGATCAATTGGTCATAAACTTAGATGGATGTTTGATCTAGCCTAGAACATCTGACATAATATCATCACACTCCAACATATCAAAGCTATCTTCCAACTATCATGCCAAGGGTTATTTATACTCTCAAGCACCATCCAAAACATCTTTGCATGTTTTCAAGAGACGGTGATAAATATGCAACACTTGTCTGCGATCGGTCCTGGAAAAAACTAGAAAATAGGCAAGAAATTCGACGCCTAATGGTGGCGAGACCACGGTACCCGGTTGCCTAAACAGTTCCGCCCTCGAAACGAAGGGAGCATCGCCTGGTATTCTTGCCAGGACTTTTTTACAGAAACCTTCAGGTACTAATACGTTGTTGCGATGGATTGGGATCAAGCAGTTTCCGCACCAGTACTGTGTATTGGATAAGAAAGGTTTGCACATGGCGGCGAAGCGGCTGCCATCTTTGAGGCATTGCAGCAGTTGCAGCGCGCACAGGTCTACACCATATGTGTAAAGAGTCGAAAAGGCGCAGTCCAGGCCAGGAGGGCGTGCGTTGACTTCAATGAGATACACCTCTGGATAACCGTGAGGGGTAGTGCTCGAAGCCACAAGGTCAACGACGCCGTCGGTATCGTGATATCTCATGGATGAGTTCTGAACCCGGGCTTCGACATGGAAAATACCGTCGCGAAACCCTAACTTGAGCAGGCTTTTGTGAAGAGAAGTCTTCAACAGCTCCTGTTCTTGAGCGCTTAATCGCGTGGGAGATAACATGATCGTCTCACCAAAGCTGTCGGCAATAGTCGCATCACTTGCGTCGGCTGTGCAAGGAAAGTCATCAGTGATTTCGATAAACAAAAGCTCGCCATTCCATAGCGCAATGTTGGCATCAACTTCTGGCCCACTAATATATGTTTCGAGAAGAATGCCGTGCTTTGAAAGGCCGTCTCTCTCCATTTGCAGCAACGCCTGTCGTAAACCCGATTGGTCTTGAACTTTCTTGACTCCCCGAGAGGCGCCACCGCGACATGGTTTGACGACCAGAGGGTATCTCAAGCTTTCAAGTTTTCCAGCCCAAGATGCTTCGTCTAATTGTGCTGCGTTGTCTAGTCGCAGAGCCTGAAAGTTGGGGGTATTGAGAGTTTTCCGCGTCTCATCCTTATAGTGAGCTGCAACAATCGACTCTACCGGTTCGGTCTCCAGATTCAACAGCTTGGCTGCTTTTGCAGTTGCAATAACATACTCATCTGAAAACGTGATGATGCCGTCAACCTTGCGGCTTCTGACGGCTTCAGCAAGTTTTTGCGGCAGATCAGCATCGCTGGTCATATCGACTGCAATGAAATCGTCTCGGAGGTGGCTGTATTCTGCATCTTCCATGAAGTGGCCGGGCCGGTCGAGGACAATAACTGATATCCCCAGAGCTCGTGCTGCGTCGAAAGGTCCCTCTGAGCCATATGCTCCTGTCGTGTTATCGAACAGTGGGCGACCACCGACCACTGCCACGCTTAAGGCCGGTGCCTGAGTTGGGAGCACCCACTCAAAGGAAAGCCTGTTATGAACTTCTCTTTCAAGGAGATCAAATGCTTCGAGATGTGATATAGGTGAAACAGATTGTTTGTAAATTAAGGCTCCAGGAGAGGATTGTAGAAGAGGAAGCAGATTCTTTTGCTTCCAAGGTTGGATTGCTGAACAAAGCTTGCCGGCTATCCGAAATGGAACCACATTTTCGATGGATTCAACATGTGCCATCCTAAGTTCCAGAACATCGTGTCGGCACAGATAGCCGTCATGAGGAACGAGAATTACCTTGGCTAGAGCCTCGATCTCAGATCTGATTCCGCCCTCATAGGCATCGAGTGTCTTTGCCAGAAGGCAGCTGTGTACAATGGCCTCAAGTGAAGTGCCAGCACCGTCAATGACATTGTCGTCCTCTTCATTTGCCTCATTTCCCGTGTCGTCTTTGTGCGTAGATGTAACGCTTAGCACAAGGTCAAGAGAGTAGAAATGCGGCGACACGCTTTCACTTGCATCATCCCTCACTACAGAAGGCGATAATCTCCAGCGGCACAAAAGCTTCACGGTAACTATGCCAGCATTCTAAGAGTGAGTAAATATGGTCTACGTGATGATTTGCAATGGGTAACATTGACTGACGTTTAAATTCAGCGATATTGATCGAAAATGACTCGGACAAGAAGGAGTCGTCCACCGTTGCTGTCGTGAGCCGCAATTGATCCCCCATGTTGGCTTTGGCTGTCATAAAGTGGCTTGTTTTGGCTTGTTACTTTTGCCTTCGACAAGGGTAGTTAACAGTATTATTGAATTGGGAGCATTGCAAATTTAAAGAGCTACGCAGGACCCAGTCTATCCTATCTACTATGATAACCTCAACATGCGCGTTGTCGCGGCTAACATCATCCATTACCTACGATACATCATTGTGGTAATTGCTTCGTGGCAATTGAGGTCAGATAAGGTAATTATTGGATATCCTGATGCGAAAACAAGACAGTTTGGCACTTCGCTATACCTAACGATATGTAATCCCAGTTGCGTCTGACGCCCGCTATGAATCAGTGGCATGTCATTCGCAATGCAGCTCCAGGATCACGTAATGCATAATGTAGTGAACTTTCGTACAGATCATTTCTGTTACTTAATGGCACACGCAACTGACATGAAGTACACTGGACGCAGCTACCTAAGTACGTAACGTAAACTCTTTGTACTAGCAATGTCGAGTGCCTCCAGCCGAGCAGTGGGGACTGATGCCAGAAGGAACCAGCTTGCTTAGATCCACCAACCTCTGCCTGCCCCTGCTCACGAGCTGAGTCTCTGGGCCTGTATGGTTTAGAGTTAAACTTAGCGCTAAGTTAGGCTTCGCGGCCCGGAGGTAGCACCGTATTAGCGGCGTGGCTGAGCATGGTTCTCGTAAGTCTTTAGCGCAATCGTCTGTGATTCGGCGGATATGAACCAGTGGCGCGCGGCAGACTGCAATAACGCTCTGCTCTGTGACTCACTTATTACCCTTTTTCACCATTTGGCCGATAAGGAAGAGGAGCCTTTGTTGTGACTGCTTAACTAGCTGTTTACACCTTCCAATATTGGTTATAAAGCACGTGTTTATTACTGTGCTTCGTACGCAGAGACACGGATAACTAATCATATGTAAAATTAGATGGCAAAACCCACAAGTACCCGTCGGCTCTTCTTGCCAGGGATGGAATGTACAGCACGAAGTGGTTGATCCTTTTCGACAAAGCTCATGTCATGTTCCCAAATGAGATTGCTACCTATGTCTTTGTCAAGCCTAATACTGTCTACGCTAGTCCTTGACGGATCTGGCAGCCTAGGTTGCCAGCTCTGTTTCCGATCTAACTTCGGTTAGGCTGATCTTCTCAGCCCCATCGGAACTCCCCTCGTCATTCACAGCGAGAGTTTGAACTTCGTCAAATGGATTGAGGCGAGCCGATCCTTTTTTGTGGCCATGGCTCATAATGCCATTGTCTGAACTTTCTGCGTTTTGGCTTTCACCAACCACCCAGTCCAGGTTCGAGTTGGAAAATATACGACCAGTGTTGACAGCTTCGATATCGCAAAGAACCATCTCTTCGACCAAGGCTTCGAAGGTGTACGTGGGTGTCCATCCGAGCACACGCTTGGCCTTGGCAGCCGAGCCCAGCAGATTCTGGTTATCAAGTGGCCGATAGAAATCCGGATTTACCTTGACGCGAATCTTACCACTGACTGAATCAACACCTACTTCGTCCAAGCCCGCTCCAGACCACCTATTTTAGTTTTCCATGTCAGTATGCAAGACGATTTCTTCTCACACTAGTTGTCTATATAAGAATATAACCGGAAAATGTAATTCTTACTCGATCTTGACTCCAATGACCCTAAAAGCTGCCTCCACAAAGTCTCTGACGCTGTGGGCCTGACCGGACGCCAAAGCATAATCGCCACCGACTGGTTGCTGGAGCATGAGATATACGCCCTGAATATAGTCTTTGGCATGACCCCAGTCCCGGACTGCATCCAGATTGCCGAGTTGGAAGCTGTCTAATTGCCCACAGGCAATCAGAGCTACTTGTGTTGTGATCTTACGAGTGACAAATGTAGTTCCTTCATGCTCATTTTAGCTCTGCCAACTAAACTGAATTGAACTAAACTTACCACGCCTTGGCGATTCATGATTGAAAAGGAGTCCGTTAGATGCGTGAAACCCATATGCCTCTCGGAAGTTCACGGTAATCCAGTACTGGAACTGTTTTGATACAGCATAAGGTGATACTGGGTGGAATGGGGTTTCTTCTGTTTGGGGTGCTGGCATATCTGAACCGAATACTTCTGATGAGCAAGCCTGCAGATATATTAACACCACGAATATCCCACTCATTGTGCTTTGGGGATCAGTGTTTACATTATAGAACTTGGTAGTTCTATCCATACCCAGCATCCTCATTGCTTCCAGCAGTCGGAGAGTTCCCATGGCGTTGGTGTCATTAGTCTGTATGGGAGTGTCAAAAGACACAGCCACATGCGACTGGGCAGCCAAGTGGTAGATCTCATCAGCCTTGATGTTGCCTAAGATCTGAACGAGGCGCCCGACATCCGACATATCACCAAAGTGTATCGTTAGCCCCGGACGCAAGGGCCGATTTAGAGCTTCGCGCCTAGAAGCAGACGATCTTACTAGGCCGTGAACTTCGTATCCTTTTTCCAGAAGGATCTCAGAAAGATAAGAACCATCTTGTCCAGTGATTCCTGTATACAGTCAGCTACATGAATAGTTGTTTGTGGATTCATAAGACAGGCCTGGAAGCCCTCTTTCGCTCACCAGTAATGAAGGCTACTTTGGGCCTGAAAAATCCACTCATCACCGCCATAGTTTTCTAGTCGAAGTGGAAGAAATGCGTGAAAGGGAGTTGGTGGTAACAAAGCCAATACAGATTGATCAACCGTTGACTTGGCGCGGGTAAATATATACCTATCATCCAACTGCGATATAAGATTGTAGCCACTGTAGAAGCTACCAACGACTTTTGATCTCTAAGTCACATAGAACGTGGCATTATATGATTCTTGCGTGCTCCCTCCAGTACAGTGGCGCCTACATACAAATGATCGATTGACAAATCCAGTTACAAGAACAGTATTACTCCATCGTTGGCATTATCTTCATTATGACTCTAAGTAGTAAGACCTTGTACTGTGGGCTTTGTAGGTGTATAAAAGCTGTAGTCAGAACTTTTACAATGGCATCATCAGCTTGGTCAGGTGGCAAACTAGCATAGACTGTTGCATGAGCGAAGGAATCGAAATGAAAAGACATGTTTCTAATCACGCTTTCGTATGTCACTTCTCATCCTCCGCGCGGTGGCCTGTTCGTTGTATTGCTATATCCTTCTCTGGCAAGCGTCAACGCATGGACATATGATTTGTATTTCGGCGTTGAACACACGGAGTTAGCCCTATATGCATTATTGTCACAAGGCAAGTCTCAGGCAAACAGGTAAGCACATCTGATGAAAAGTCTCTTGCGGAATGATAAAACAGTCACTGTATTACGTTAAGCTGTATGCATATACGTCTGATATGATGCAATTATACTAGTAAGCGTAGTCAAGCAAGCCGCTTTCGACTCTTGGTTCATGACGTCTAATCCACCTGCAGCATTGGTCGCAGCATGTCAAGAAGGTCAAGTGTACTGAGTTGCCTAAGAGCTTCCTCGTCCAGCGAGTGTTTCTGGAGCAGATCTTGCCTTAGACTCGTCGAATTTAAGTCAGGCTCAACTGACTTTTTGGTGAACTCTAAGTAGTAACCCATCTTCCCCAGGCCAATACTGTCCACGCTCTGGCATGACCACAGAACAGCCTCTTCAGCACTCTCAGCTCGTTCATCTACAAATGTTAGAGATGACTAACCAAATGAAGTAGAAGCCAATCTCACAAATCAGATTTCGATTCAAGAAGACGAAGATTGGAACTAATACTTTAGCGCATTGAGGGTACTTACCGCGAGAAACATCTGCGTTAACTTGAGACCACTCTCCAAACCCTTTCCACTTCGCTGGCTGCCCATTTGGCAAAAACTGAGACGGGACATGCCTGGCTTTGTTGGTTACAAGTATCCGTGGAAGCCTGTATGGTAAATTGTTGAGGGCATCGGCTTCGTTGAGATTATCAGGCCCAATGAGATGCGAAAAGACGATGTCGTATCCGTCCGCTTCGCCAAGCCGCCGGACCGCTTCAGTAAATGGCAGGAAGGGATACCAGGTTTCTGACCATACCCAAACCTTGTTCTTCGGAACGGTAGGTATGGAAGCCCACAGGTCAGCTCTTTGCCTCCGGCTAAGAAAGAATTCTGGGTGGCTAGTTGCCAACTTGTGGCGCAGGTGGAAGTTCTCGCTCGGTAGCACAACGACTGCAGCAGCATTCACAACCGGATGCAATGCGGATAGTAGGACATCTAGGTGTCCACGGTGTGTCGGATTGAAAGATCCACCATAAACCAGAATGAGATTCTCGGCATCCTTCTTCAGACGGCAATCAAGCTGTTGGAGGGGACTGAGGGCGACTTCTGAAGACAGTCGAACTTCTTTGTAGGCGGCTTCTAGATAGGATCGAAGAGACATGTCCAATAGACTACTAAGTAATAACAATATGGATCTGCCTTACCCTGTATAGAAAGCAGTGATTGGGGTGACGGGAATATGATGCTCCAACTAGGCATTCAGATCGGAATCAATGGTTGTACTTGGCAGGAGGACTTTAAGTCTTTCTTTATACATTGATTCCAGTTTGTAAGCTCCTCAACAGGGATGTCAGTACATGCAGCCAATCTCAAGTCTGATTTTGGCGGCCCGTAATCTAGTATTCTACTGAACCAGCGCGCGCGGTTTGGTAAGCATCGAAGCAAATATGAATATACTATTATCACTTCCTAACATCGTATAATAGCTATTGACACTTGATTATACGTAAGCCTCTTGTACCAATGTTAATCACGTCATTCACGCCCTTTTACACCTTGTGCATCACCCACTACAGCCGCTGGTCCAGCTAACAACAGAGCATCATGGAAATGCTTGAATGCCGCCATTGTTTCAAAGCAGCCCCTACCTTAACCCCCCACCTTCTCCACCTCCCCTCTTCTCCCTTTCCTCTCATCACAGAAAATTTCCAACGGGGAGTGGTGAGTGCGACCAGCAGCCTGCAAAAATGATGACCGTCACAGCCGGGATACTGTAGGCTCCGTCAAGATATAGTTTAAGTCGCTTACTGACCATCAGAGCACTGAGTACGAGCATAGCGGTCATTATTGGATGATACGCAAGCCAGGAATCGGAAGCAAGGGTTACCCCAGGACTTAGGTCAGTCAAGTAACCTGTCCACTCAGCAACAGCGACGGCTGTGGAGATCAGGAGAGCGGCATAGGCCGTGGGGAGGCCTTCATGGAAGAGTGCCTTTCCATGAGCGCTCTTGGGCACTAAATGCGCAGCCACGTTAAACCTTGCGAGGCGTGCAACGCCAGAGCAGACAAAAAAGGCCAGTATTACCTGATCTGCCAAGGTGTTGAAGCCAGCACAATAGACCATGACAGCAGGAGCCACACAGAAGGAGACCTTTATACAGTATGCCTTGTTAGACTAGAGTTTGTCGGGTGGAGGGAAAACATGAACGAGAAGCTCTTACCAAGTCGCAGAAGCTATCCAGCTGTTTACCCATTTCGGAGCATTCATTCCTGTACCTCGCTACTATCCCGTCGAAGCGATCAAACTCGTATCCAAGGAAAATGAGTAAATGCGCCATGAAAAACGATTGTCTCATGGCACAGAAAACGGCGAGGACTAAATGCAAATATTTAGTACTCAGACTTGCGAGAAATGATTTTGTGATCACCTGGAACCTTACCTCCGCAAAAGCCTGCAAGGCATGGTGGTTAGGCTTGACAAAATCTAATGCTTTCACGATTGATATACTTTGATCTCCTTACCATTAGAAAGAGTAATGTAGTCTGCTAAACGGAGCCGCCTATATTATAAATCAGTTTGAACTTCTATTGTATATTCACAAAAGGTTGGCCGCGATTCGGACATTCCATACTTGAGCATGTCATACTTGACTTGTGGATTGGTTGGCATGTTTAATCGACTCTTGCTTAACCAAAGAGATATTGTATTCTCTTATCGCTATATTACCCTCGACACGAAACAAAATATCGCTCTAATAGGCTGCACGATACCAATTCCTCTTCAGCTATTTGCCTACCATCTTATACTCCGTAGGAGCTTCTAAGCGCTACGTAAAGTATTATCACGTATAATCACCATCTCTCTGACAATCATGTTCAAAAGTCTCCTCTTCTCGCGTTGGTCACAATATACTCAGAAGTGGCTAACTGGAACCAAGCGGCACAACAAAAACTAGTCAGGGAGAGGCCAAACCCAAATACCGCGGCTCTTTCGTTATACAGCGATGTAGGATGACGAGAAGCCGTAAAGAGTCATGAATTGTCTCTGCCAAGAAATCATCGCCATTCAAAGGCATCCGGGGTAAAGGTGCACGCATGCAGTGAGGCGCCCAAGTTTCGTATAGCAAGACGGTTTGCCTATAATAACGTAATAGTTGACTTCGTCTATGTATGCAAGGCAGACGAAAGAAGATGTTCCACGGATTAGACTCGTCGCTTGTCAAATATGGCGTACTGTATATTACGCACGCCCTTAATCTGTATATTCAGGGTGATTCCCACCAGCACCCTCTCCTCCTCAGTGGACCATCTGCAGATTCCCACCATCACCGCGCCTCAGTGGGCCATATCACATCTTCCCAAATAGGGAAGGATAATTATCAACACTCACCGTAAGCTGTTGGTTGGTTCTGTCAAAATGCAAAAGTGCCTACATCTGCATACAGGTACAAGCTCCTGGCCTCCGAAGGGTTACATTACCGTTGCCTGCTGATTGCTGTTGCCTTTACGAGTTCTTGGACAATCTACCATGATCCCCAGCCGTGCACCACACGTAACACTGCCAATGTGATGTTCTCCGCATATAGGTGAGGTTAGGGAAAGTCATCTTAGCCCCTCATTTCCGCCATATTTTGTTTTGTCTTCGGTCGTCTGGTGTATCGGTAGGACGAGGAAGACCAATGTTTGCTTGCTCTTCTCAACCCTGGCCTCAACTTCAATACCCGCACAGCTAGTCTCTCAAGCCTAGCTTTTCGACAATAGTAAATGCGATCGGAAACCACATGCGAACTGCCCCATTAACGGCTCATCATGGCCAGGCAACAAGAGAGCTATGCTAGGCATGAAGCCACAGAAGAAGAAGTGAAGGAGCTGCGGCACGTTGTCGATTCAGTGCCGTTTATTGTCTGGGTTGCGCTTGTAGCCAATGCCACAGAGAGATTCACATTCTATGCCGTAACCACACCATGGCGTGCGTATCAAAAGGAACTGGAGAGCACGACTGTGGTTTATTGTGAACTGATTTGTTAAACAGAGAATTATATGCAAAACAGCGCAGACAACATTGCTGTCCCTGGCGCCTTAGGCCTTGGCCAGGCCACGGCTACGAACATCTCCAGTGCTTTTCTCTTCTTGTCTTTTCTGGTCCCTACTATTTTCGCTATTCTCTCGGACACATGGCTAGGGCGGTATAAGACGCTGTTTCTCAGTTACCTGTAAGTTCCACTCGTCTCTGGTACCTTACGGAGACTAACATGTACAGCCTGAACTTTTGCGGATGCCTGGTACTCTTTATTACCTCGCTGCCAGTGGTCAAGACTCAATCCACCAAAGTGGTAGGACTAGGCTTCGCAATGATCTTGCTTGCACTTGGCACAGGTGGTGTTAAGGCTACCGCCTCTCCATTTATTGGTAATCCTCCATCTACCCCAGAGATATCTGCGGGTGTCTGGGTCTTCTTTAGTTAAGATGGTATTAACCCACCGTATAGGTGACCAGTATGCTGAGACTGCTCCTCAGCTGATCATCACGAAAAAAGGCGAGCGCGTTGTTACAGATCGGGCACTCACACTACAGTACATCTACAATGTATCCTACTGGTGAGAAGTCCCGGTTTGTAAGATTGACAGCTGTGAAACTAATACCATAGCGAAGGCTTACAAACATAGCGAGTTTATCTTTGGTTGCATCTACCTACTTAGAAAAGCTCGTCGGCTTTTGGGCCGCTTATCTGTTACCGCTATGTACAGTTTGGACACTGGTACCTTTGCTTCTGGTATTCCATAAATCTTTCGGTAAGTGACCTCCTCGCAAGGGCTTTTTAAAAGAGAAAAACAATGACAAAGTAAAGTCAAACTTCGGCCACAAGCAAACGTACTACCGCAAGCCTCTCGAGTTATCATGTGCTCGGCACGACATCGGTTTAAATGGGAAGCTGCAACAGCCGTTTATCAATCAGAAAACTACGGGCGGCAGGTCGACTGGGATGATAGGTTTGTCTTTGAGATTAAAAGAGGTCTTCAAGCCTGTAAAGTCATGTTCGTTTTCACCTCAGGATTCGTTCCATCCTTCAGCTGTCATAACTAGTTAGCTAACAAACACCAGGGCATGCTTTGTACCATTTCATCTGTGTATGAACCAGATTACAAACAATCTTGTCTCTCAGGCCGGTCAGATGAAACTTGGAGGTATTCCTAACGATACTATTCAGGCCCTTAACTCTATTGCCTGTGTGATCTTGGGTCCGGGCATGCAAAAAATGGTTTATCCTATCGTTCGGAAATTTGGCTTCCCATTTGGACCAATTGCTCGTATCACCTGGGCTTTCATCATGATGAGTACATCAATGGCATTTGCCGCGGGAGTGCAGAAGCTCATATATACCAAGGGACCTTGTTACGGTCACCCTCTGCAATGTGAAAATACACCGAACAATGTAAGCGTTTGGGTACAGACACCGGTTTACTTTCTACTCGCGTTTGCAGAGATTCTGGGATTCACAACACTATCCGAGTACAGCTATTCCGAGGCTCCAAAGAACATGCGCAGCCTTGTACAGGCAATGGCCCAATTGAGCTCTGGTGCTGGTTCTGCACTTGGTATGGCCGTGTCGCCCTTGTCGAAGGATCCGCAAATACTTTACTTATACGCGGGGCTGGCGGTGACTATGATCATCGCGGCCCCTACATTTTGGTTGACATTCCGGGGGTATGATGAAATGGAGGCATATAAGGAAACACAGCACAACGATGCGGAGAATAGCCCTGTTGAAGGTCTGATGAATCCTGCAATACCTGAGCTTGTGAATACGGGAGAAAAAGGAGAGGGCAATTATTAAATATGCTGGAAAGCTGAGATTATATATCTTCAAGATGGCGTATTCCGCGGGCTTTTAGATGTCTGCTGTGCCACAGGCGCTGCTATGGTAGAAACACGGGATTCGAAGATGTGACATGAAAGTCGTCAATTTGGAGCAAACAATTGAACCTTTAAGCTGAGTTTAATCTACTTGAAGTGCATCATTCGTCATAGTATCATTCCATCCAGCTTTCATCCCATTCTGCCATGTTTAAAAGACTATGGTACTCTTACTAGAGATTGAAGATTGCAAAGACCCTACTGTCGCATATGGTGATTTTCTATGTATGGATAGCCCCCGCTCTTCCCAAATCATACTATCACCTCCCGGCTAATGAAGCGCTTTGTAATCCCCTTAGTAAGAGAAAAGATTCACCATTCAGCTTGACAAATTGTAAATATCACGTCAGTTTGTATATGTAATGCGTTTACTGTACTAGCGGTAAATTTCTGTTTCGGTAATATGGCGCTCACATATCGCAGTTGTAAATGATTGAAGTTGAATCGGACCTGTTTTATATACTTATATAAGAAACCAGTACTTAACTACCTAGCTTTGCTTTACGCACATTTAAATCTCAGCTGCTGAAGTGGAAGACGGGTTATCAACTACAATAACCATGACAGCCGGTGAACATTTACCTCCTATAAATGGGTGTTTGGTGTTATCCCGTTTTGATGCCATAATGAAGGCGGGCTTTGTTCACTATGACGAGCACCAAAAGATTATTGAGCACACTGATGGGGACCTTAAGGTTCGTTCGTTCCATGTTTGCTTACTAGTGATATTCACGTTAATAACAAATTATCTGTTGTGGTAAAGTTTCATTTCATCCTCACCAAAGCGCTGGCCCAAAAACCAACTCTTTCTACACCACCGGAGCAAATTTTAGTTCAGGGTCAACACAAATCACCCCTGAGCCTCATGCAGCAACGACCGGGGAGCGACATTAATACGAACGGTTACGAAATAGATGGCGGTAGTAAAAGCCACTTCCTCATCGCGGATAAATTTTGCTTTTCGCGGCCGCATCTCATGATGCTCACCTGCGATGGGTACCGCAGGCAGCATGAGCCGTTGGATAGGAGCGACTTGGAAGCGGCATGGACCACATTAGCGGCTTTAAACGATCCAGCTACGGACTACGTTATGTTATGTTCTACAACTGTGGAAGGGACGGCGGATGTAGCCGGCTACATAAGCACATGCAGCTGATGCCCTTACCGGCTGACGGTTTTGCCACCGCATTTCTCAATTCTCACGTTGCGAAAGAGCCCAGAGTACCCTTCGAGTGGTTCTATTATAGATTCGAGGATGGGGCTATAACATCGGCTACAATAGCGAATATTTATGCGCAGCTTCTACGTCAGGCTACCAAGGCGTGGGAGAATTGTACAGGTAACACTGTGGCTGATGGGGAGGCTTGCCCGCATAACGTGGCCTTCACGACCCGGTGGATGGTAGTCATTCCGCGACGGCGCGCGGCGATTAACAAAGAAGCCGGGGTGAATTCGCTGGGCATGTTGGGGGTAATTGCTGTAGCCACCGAGAGGGAGATTGAGAATTGGGTACGACTTGGGTTGACCAAGTCGCTTCGGGAACTCGGTGTCACGAGAGAGAAGAGCATCGTGTAACTGAGATTAATATCCCGTCCCAACAAACCGCTCAATAGATTGCTCAAATTTAACCATTTTCTCAGCTTGCTACCATTATCCTCCAACAACTACTAGTAAATTATATAAAGTTTAGTGTTGGTAGGCCTTTTCACTGATTAACCTTGGATAATATAGCGGCATGTTATGGGTGGTGCTAGCAAAAGCGAAGCTTACGTCTCTCGCAACTAAATAACAATGGGTGCTTTACTGCTTACTGCATAGGGCCAATTAGCTTTACCACAGTCTTCGGGAGTACCATTATTATTCTCTACTCGAGCAAAGCCGCTTTTTATCTCCTAGATAAGCGCAGCAGTGTTAACTCCGGCTGACCTCGTTTGATCTTTAGCCTGGGGATGTGTGGATGGCCCAACCTAGTATTGGGGCAGGCGTACACACCAAGGTTTTGCGTATGTCGGCAGAAGATGCATCAGGCCATTGAGTCATCTTCAGCGCTGACGCGTTACTGCCCAACGCTCGAGGCCGAAATGAGTCGCTTTCTTCTTTCCTTATCCTGCGCGCTCCACACAACTGGCTCCAACATATTCGTACTCAGACTGGCGCGATCACCCTCAAAATGACATATGGCTACGCCGTCGATCCGAAAGGCCCAGATCTCATGGTCGAGCTTGCAGATCGGGCAATGGAACAGTTTTCTCAGGCAGCTATTTCGGGAGCATGGATGATGGATATAGTGCCTATATTACGCTACCTGACAGAATGACTGCCAGAGGCTGGATTAAAAAGGCAGCTAAGGAGTGGCATCGGACTCTAATTGAGACGACCGAGCGACCGATAAAGTTTGTGAGGATGCAATTAGCCAGAGAGGTGAACAAGTGTGCTTTGTGATCAACAAATACCAAAAGAGTGAGGGCAAGATGTCGGAAGACGACGAGTACATCTTGAAATGAAGCGGTAATAGCATGTATACTGAAGGCACCGATACCGTAAAGCACTTTTCTTGACAGTTTCTATTTAGTTGCTATAAAGTTGACTCCGAGTTTTAGTCTGTACGAACACTCCAGGCCTTTTTTCTCTCCATGAGATCGATCTTGGGGTAGGGACTAGCAGGACTCTCACTATTGATGACCGAGCCTCCCTACCCTACTTCGAAGCCAACGCGAAGGAAGCTCTTGGCTGACCATTTCACGCGGTCACCGCGAATGACACGCATCAAGGCTACTTTGGTTCCCAAAAGAACCATAATTCTAGCAAACGTATGGCGAATTTTGATTAAGCAGTTTTTCCAAATTCTAAGAGAAGTCCTCTAGTCTTACAATGCAATATCAAGTTCCTCTTGCTTAACCCAGATGTATATACAAGCCTAGTGATGTTTAATCCTGACGGGTTTGTTAGTCTTGCTTGCGAACCAGGCCCTCAGATGTATATTTCCGGGTTCGGAAGACACAGCTGTCCTAGAAAAGGTTTTGCGGATCCTCTGTGTGGCTTACCATGGCCAAGTCTCTTACAAGACGGGAGTGGAAAATGGGCAAGAGCTTAAAATAGTCATTGACTTCCATTCTGGGCTTGCTGGGGTTGTAAGCCATTCTGTATCTTCCAAAGCTAGTACACCCCGCAATCCGGAGCACAAAGAATTGATCTTTGCGTTCGAAAATGGTCAACAGCAAAGGTAAAACAATAAAGAAGCATCTAATGGACAAGAATGGTTCGATTAAATAACGCCTTGACTGAACCCTTCAATTTTAAGCATTTCCCTTATCAGCGGCCGGCGCATCACTTCAATCTCAAGGCAATTGACCAAGTGCTATTGAGCCTCAGGAATGGTGGAGTTGATTCATTTACTATATACTTCTCCTGCTATCGCATTTACCCAAGCTTCAAACTTCCACCCATCAATCATGCCGGTATTTTTGGTGTGCGATGCACTATCACTCCAGCAATCCCGAGTTCTCAAGATAGCTTTGGCCATCCACATGGCTTGAGACATGAAGATCCCACCGACAAGCCGGTCATTTCGATAGCTATCCCAGTCTGTAATCATCAGCATAACCATATCTGCCACTGCTTGGCATGTAGACTCTAGTTCAGAAAATTGTGATGGTGAGAGCGAAAATAATAAGCGTAGTTGAACGAGAAGGACGAATATATAAGTCCCTATAAGAACTTTCCAGGATACCGGCTGCTCACGAACTGTTGAATACAGTAGTAATGTACTTGCACCGTCAGCTAGGGTGCTTAATTTGCCAGAAATAATACCACACTGGTACTGCTCGGCTAATGCCAGCCACCGCTGAAGCTGGTCTTGCTCGGCAAGGAGCCTTGTAATAAGATCCTGGCGCCTATCAGCCGACGCCGACATACGAATCAAATCTCTGACATCCAGAAATAAGTTTGGTAGGTTAATGAGGCTCGTCCATAGTTTAACAACGAGATGAACTTGATCCTGCGGCACAATGGGGTCATTGCGAATGGCGTCGAACATGACATTCAGCCAGCGTTCATCATCACACAAAAAACACCTTTTCCCCATCAAGAGTGCTTCTGTAATCTATTACAAAAAAAGGACAATAATGTCAGCCACATACAAGCATTATAAAGGGTTACTTCATTCATACAATGGGGCCAGCATGGGCCATGAAAAGTGAGAGCTCAAACCTGGTCCGAAAGTTGTGAGGACCTCGAAGCTCGATAAGACGAGCTGCACCCGCTGCATGATATATCCATGAGTCGATCAGAGGCCCACCATGCAGTAGCTAGAGCAGATGAATAGATGGCACAAAATGTAGTATCCAGGTTGCGGAATATTGAACATACCTCAAAGAATTCCAAGAGTAAAATCGCGCATAGCGTTTCCGGCAGTGCTCGTAGATCTTCATCATCTATTATTCCCTGAAGAGCTTCTATTGCCTTTGTATAGTAGCCCAACGATAGAATATCCCTCTCTGATGATAAAATGCCCCTTGAGCGAATGAGCTGCTCTAACCTAACAACAACACAATCAGTGGCGTAGGTGAGAGCTGGAAAATGCCCATATAGACTGGGGATGAAGAATAGAAGACGTCTCTTTGCATATTCAGGCATACTGGTTAAGGTGTGCCCAAAACATGCCGTTTCAGGACGGAAGAGAGAAAATGTGGTAACGCCGAGATGGTGCAAAGTGAGTGGATCGGTCAAATGTAACAGTGAATAGTTTGATGAATTACCTGTCGTGAAACTGGTGAGTATGCGTGGCTTGTAGCCAGCACGCCATCGGAGACTTCCTTCCAGTAAGGCCGTTCGTTTTCTCGCGATTCGTGTCTGAGCTTCGTCTTCGTCGCCCTCATCAGTGTGTCCACCAGTCTCATTTACAGTTGTAACCAACGCTACGTTTCCATCTTTTACATCTGTCGGTTCGTTTTGCTGTTGCGAACCCAGTATCCATTCAGGATACTGTATCATGTTCAGCCTCTCATAGCGTCCGTCCCTCTTGCGCTGAATCGCGGCTTGCCTCATAGCTCGACTTCGGATCAGAGTCTTCACTGTAGGGTCTCTCGGAGGTCTGCCTTGATTACAGTCGATGAAGACAATGGCGTCAGCGACGCCACTAGAGCTTCCCATGGTTGTACGGGTGTCCTGCAAGGAACTGTTCTAATGCAACCTGATGCGGTAGAGTAGACAGCTATCCGAAGCTGAACTAGACGCTATGAGAGCAACCGGAGGCCAAGAATGGATATCCTTGGCTGAAATCCAATGCCTGGCAATTTTGGCTATCGTGGTACAAAGTATGTTCGCCACCGCCTATGAACACTTGGGATCAGTCAAGCAGAGGATATGGGAGACTGTTCCGACGGCCCGAGAAGGTGAGGATACCTTAACTTATCATCTTACATTGACTTGTCCCTTTGCGGGTCAGGTAGCCCATGCACTCTGTCTTGAAGACGCCATAAGTGGCCCTTATTATATGTATGAACTTACACCAAAAACCACTCGACTCCCACCTACTAAACGTAAGCGGATGACCAACGACGGGCTCCCAGCTAGTGTGCTTCGCTGACAAGGGGTAGTAGCCCCTAAAGTAGAAAAGCGCGGTATAGAATGGTGGGCAAGTTGCTTCGAAAAGCGCTACTGTACAAATGCATTGCGCGTTAGAGATGAATTTGATGATGCGTTATCCAATCACAACCCACCATGTATTCGCAGTCTGAAGCTACCTGGAAAACTCTCCGACTAGCTGAAGCCTCGAAGCAGACCTATCATCGGCATTTGTCGGTTCTGCGGCGCCAGTTTCTACGCTGTGTGGGCCCGTAGCTACTCGCGTACGTGTATGAGCTTAGGAGGTTGATCAACTTAGGTGGAGGGGCCTGGTCGCACACTTTAGCACCTCAAGACAGCAGCGCCAAAAGCTCACATTGTAAGCACATACAAATCTCACAGCCATTGCCTAGTTCCTGCTCTGAGATTTACTCATAATCTTCGTATTAGTAAGACTGGAAATGACGGAAATGACGGATTGACTTTTGGTCGGTTAAGTCCAGTTATGGATACAATATGGGACGTGGCTTGCAAGATTCTAAATACACAGCAAGGCTTATTTCAGTATGACCTAGAACTATTATTATCCATATTCTTGGAACCTTGACTCGAATAGACGAGGTTGTGGTCTTACAAAGAATAATTCAGGATTCGTCACTGATATTCGTTGCAATATGGATCGGTACACTTTGCTCTGAGCCACAATCGCCAACGCCGCATGGGTTCGCATCATTTCATTGTCTGACTACGTTTGAGTGGATGGTTTTGTACCCTGTTTCGCTATTCCGTCTTGGTAATCACTTTTTTGCGGACTAGGAGGCGTATACGATAGCAAGGCCGTCCCCAGATAGCAATGAAAACCTCGTGCACAGCGCCTCAGACGCCTGCAGATGGATACTTTAGTATCAGCTGTGAGACACGAGCAACCCAGTAATTCTCATGGAGCTCTCCAAAATTTCCACCGAAGTAATTAAGACGTCCATCTCATTGATTGAGTTACACACCATAGAAACTTGGTGGTGGGGCTCACGGGACGTAGTAACGCTTTCTAGGATTGGACGTCATACTAATTAATAGTGATTACCCGTGAGACCTATACTTGGATCTAGGCCCTACGGTAAGTTATAAATTCAGCTCAACTGGCTTATCCCCCAGACTTTATGATCAAACTCAGCTCAGCAATTTTGAAGAGAGTAGAAACTGGCAGACAATCCGCACTTGTAACCAGATCTCAACCGACTACATTCCACGAGCAAAATGGCTACTCGAGAGTATATCCGATGGAATTCGCAAGGTGTTGAGAAAATTCCCGAAGGCGAAGCTGATGACATTCAAGCTGTCGTTGACATATTCAACGGGCTGCATCAGGCCATGTTTCAGATGAACGGCCACGTCATGTCCGGAACTCACGGACGAAGCCATGGTGTTGTCAAGGGCACTTTTATCGTCCCAGACAATCTACCTAGCCACCTGAAACAGACGGAACTATTTGCTCAGGCTGGTGAATATCCGGCCGTTTGCCGCTACAGCTCTGCCCTGCCAGACCCGAATGTGGATGTACGAAGCAGTCATCTGATTCCCGTGAGGTTCTGTGAATAGCGTTTTGTAGGACCGCATTCCCCAGCCTCGAGGTTTTGCGATAAAGCTGTTCGGCGTTAAAGGTGAAATGTTTCAGGAGGGGCGCGATTCTCCTACTCAGGACATTGAGTTTAACAGCACACCCATTCTGGATTTGGCCAACGCAAAGACAGCCAAGGAAATTATTGCGCTCAGACTCAAGCACGGCGCAGATCTAGTTGGCCTCTACAAAGACTTTGATGCCCGCCCCGATGCCGAATTGCACAAAAGTCAGGATCAGATACGCAGCACTCACCTAGAATCCACTCGCCAATACTCCCAGACGGCCTACCGCTTTGGTGACTACATAATGAAGTACTCCCTTGTTCCATCATCTGAGATGCAGCGTGAACTCTACAAACAGACAGTCCAATCTAGTGACACGCAGGACGTGCTGCGCCACTGGCTACGCGACTTTCACTTGCACAATGAGGCAGAGTACGAATTTCAAGTGCAATTGTGCGAGAATCTAGAAGACCAGCCGATAGAAGATGCTAGTAAGGAGTGGGATGTGGAGAAGTATCCATGGGAGACGGTTGCCAAATTGGTAATTCCGAAGCAAGACAGCTACAACCCCATTAGGAAGAAATTTTGGGAGGATCACATAGTGATTAACCCATGGCACGGCCTCGTAAGCCTGCAGCCGCTAGGGGGATCAAACAGACTGAGACGAGTCGGTAGGTAACTACTATTGCCGATATACGCCTGGATATGCTAACGGATGTTGCAGTGTATCCTGCCAGCAGGGCCATGAGAAAGAAGCTCAATGAACTAGAGCCAGTCCACTTAAAAACTATTGAGGACTTTCCAGATGCTTGAAACGTCTGATGCACCGGATCCATTCCTTTTGACTCGATCTTGTACAAACTGTGCAGTTGGCTCAAGTTGGTTAGAACATTTGGATAGTATCATATATGCATAATTGAGAATCATAGTGGACAAATATATACGAATACCCTTGCCAAGTAAATTTGCTGATGAAACGAGACAGGATCAATGAGGATACTTGACTAGGTACGGTATCTTGCTTTTACTTGTGTGAAATATCTTGAAAGGTGGTTTTCAATGGAGGAACTGGGAGCACAAAACAAGTAGTGGGCTCCTCAGAGAATTCTGGTATTCTGAATTATACAGGTAGATTACGCAAACATTCTATACATAGGGAAAGAACAGGCTTAAAGACAATATTTATCGTATTGTGCCGAACGGATCTTGTGGTCGGGTGCTAGTTTGAAGAAATGAACAAATAGACTCCTGCAGTAGGTTTTTAGCAAAGGGACATCAAGTAGCTCCGATGCTAATATGCCTTGATTCTAGAGGGCATGCCTTGTTATTTCCATTCTATAAAGGTTGTAGAGGATTCTTTCGGCCTAGTGGATTAGGGAATATGCGTAAGGGGTACTGAGTTCCCTTTCTCAAAACCTGCAACCCCCAAAAATCATCACCAGAGGGGGAAATCACCCAAAGAGCGTTTTTGTAACATGAAATAGTCAAAAAGCTTCTTAGCCGGGCCAAAATGCTTTCCAGTACAATGAATTTGCAGATTTAATAATTGCCGCGCGGCTCGCATTTGTGCTCCCCTTTAGACTTAGCGTCGCTTTACTTGACCCCCTACCACTTCCAGAATCTGACTTCCGCAACGACGCTCCTGAATAATGATAATGACAGTAATATTCAGCATCGAAGCTCCATCAACTCCGTCACTTGCATTCAGGAGGCCGGAGTTTGCCTGCGGCGTTTTTCACAGTGGCGGAGTTGATGGCGTCAGTAGATTAGATATATACTGATCGATCTCAGCAGCTTGACTATAAAAACATAGCCATTGGACGACTAAGGAACTCTGAATCATTCAGAAAACTCCAGGCATAATATCTAAGCAACTATATCACAACATTATCTTTTACTCACGTTTGATATCTATCGCCGAGAAATGTGGTCAAAAATCTCGCTCTATGCCTGCTTGCACTTCGCAGCTAGTGTCTTGGGTCATGGCGTGAAACCGAATCTAAGCGCAACCGTTACCAATGTGCCTCTACCAGCTAAAGATGTACATAGTACTGTTGAATTTCGAAGTGGTCAGACCGGCTTAGATGGAATGAAAGTGTTTCCATCTAATGACACGACAGTTGATTGGTGGTATTTTGATGTTGTTTCCTGGGACCATAAGAGCGAAATCGTCATCACTTTCTACACCGCTGGCGCCGCTTTCAATCAAAGCGGAACACCTAATATGGTTCTTATTACGTACACATTTGAGAACGGGACAGACTTGAACATTCACCTCCAGGCGGAGGACGTCAGAATTGGGACCATCGGTAACGGAAGTTCTGGGGAATACCAAGGCGTGGGTGATTGGCTCGGGTCCTCAGATATGTCCCAGTACGTGGTTCGATTGGATTCGCCAAGTAACGGAATATTTGGAGAGATTATTCTGAAAAGCGTAAGTCAAAACCAATGAACACTGCAATGCTTGTCTTTTTACTTTTCTGATTAATATACCAATCAGGTTGCCCCACCGCATCTGCCTTGCACTGACGATCTAAGCGCTGGCGGCGATTTGCTGTTGGCACCGGGAGTAGGTTGGGTAAACGTGATGCCTGATGCAGATGCCAGTGTCTATTTCAACTGGTCTGGAACTGTCGTTGAGTTCTCTGGCACGGGATACCACGATAAGGTTAGTTTACTACTGATCGTCAGATGTGAAGTTGTTAACTGATTACCCTTAATTAGAACTGGGGAAACGTGCCGATGGGTTCCACCTTTCGCAGCTGGTACTGGGGCCATGGCCGAGCAGGCCCTTACTCCGTCGTCTGGTTTGACTTTCTTGCGGTCGATGGCACCGAATACAAAAGTAGCTATGTCGCCCGTGATGGCAAAATCTTGAATGCAGCCTGCGAAGGTATCAAGGTTCGCCCGTTTGGAGCCAACTCTACTTATCCGCCGACTACTACCACTGGATCGCCTAGCGGTTTCAATATTGAGCTGTTGGTCGGGCATGAGAACACTCAAGCTAAAGCCACTGTTACACATGAATTCTTAAACGTTCCAGGTGCAATCCAACGATGGATAGGGAGCTTTGAAATCCTGGGATTTGAAGGTACAGCATTATTTGAACAACTTGTTGATTCTCATTGATAGTGATATTGAGGAACTGTATTTTACTATTTTCATTATAAGTTGATATTTTATATTACATCTTAATTTTCTCATTTGTCTTGGTAGTGTCCAATCGTGACTAGTATTCTACTATGACAACATACGGTAAGCCTCCTGCTAAGCGAATGTCTTGGAAATAAATGACAAAGTCCATGGCGGACATTTAGAACGCATTGAGTTGAGAATGCTTTATATCATCGTAACATTCCAAGTGGCCACTTTCGACCAATCTGGTGGGCAATTGCCCATGGCACAATAGAACTCATTCGGATACATTCAGTACTTTCGGCTGACAGAGTAGGTATTGGAAATCTACCAACAAACTAGAATGACACTGATGTAAATCACAGGTGAATTCAAGACACAAAACTAATGAAGAATGAAACGCTTCAAGAGGGTGTTAAAACCATTCTGACGGAAATCAACCCCGATTTCTATTTCTCTATTAAACTGAGAGCAAGAAACATTTAAAGTGTATTTATATATATTTTACGAGTGAATGCGTTACAAATGTGAGATTTATAAATACTCCCTTTCAAATGTCGTGTATCATCGAGCTCCCAACTGCCTCCAAGCATTGGTTTGTCCATGTCTTTGGAATATTTCTTGGTTTGTCCTCGATGATCTAGTATACAGCTTCTGTGGTGGTTTCCCCAACGGGGTAAATCCAGACTTGCCGCATATTCCCATTCTCTCAATGCTGCGTGAATTAACGACTTCGCCAATGTCAAAAGCCGGCTCATTTATTGGCTGAGGAATAGTATTATTGTGTGGATACCACCTGTGCATAATTTCAAGAATGGTCGTCTAAATATAATGACCTGCAAATGGGAAAATACACTCATTAGCTACTTCGTGCAGGGTAAGCGCTGCCATATGAAGCAACCCCGCACCCTTCTACGAACACCGTAACCATGTTACAAGAGGATATGGATCGATACCCTGACAATGTAACCATGAGCTTCAATGGCGAAAACTAATCCTTCTAGTAGGAATGAATACATGCTATGATTTGGAAACATATTGTTTGCAACGTGGTTTCGCAGCATCTTGTATGCATATCGCTAGGACGACGACAATCCCTCGAAACATGAATGAATTACCTTATCTACTTGGGATGTCATCAATTTGCGATAGCGATACCCCTAGAGAAGTCGTATGGGCCGTCAGATTGAGGGGTAATATAAAATCAAACTAAATCCAATCCTAATTGGCTTTCTCTGGTCGATACACGCATATATTGACTGGCTGCCTTGGACTGCGTCAACTAAAACTGTCCGCAAATTGGGCTTGTCGGTTCGCCAATAGGTCTTTCGACCTCCCCATTAGTGAACGCCTCTAAGGCAGCCCTACATACTCCGAGCGGGATAGAACGTGGTTCCACTGGATCATGATTATGCCCCGCAGACAAGGGGTTGGATTTCCCAAACTGGCGTTCCGGATCTGTGCTCCGCATAAAATGCTCCGCCTGTATTGCCGAAGCCAGTCCAGCTGTAACTCCAAGTTGGCAAGCGTATGATCATATTATGGGCAGAGTGACTAGCGAAGAACGTTTGTTCTGCTTCTTGCCAATAGATGGGCGCCAGTGCCCCTAAGAGGCAAGGCTTCAGGCGTCACCTGGTATCATTTTGCAATGGCCTTGTGACTCGGAAAAAGCTAGGCTGCCCATGACATTGCGTGCTTTGCTCACTAGAGTCCTCGAGTTTTACGAAAGTTACAACGCACAAAAACCTAAGCCAACTGGTAGCTTCATTTTAGTTATTAGTGATGCATATGTCATTGAGCATTAGTACTATGCACGCGCCCAAGGAGACTATCATCAGTAGTACAGAAGTGCAAAAGTGCTGTGCTTACAAGGCGAATTCATGCGTGTGAACGCCTTCGATCATAGCATAGAGGTCCTTGACCAATCCATCACCGTCCAATATGATCACATCCCAGCCTGCCATTCCAGGCATTCCATCTGCAGTACCATACGTCCAGCTTTGCATGATCACATCTCCGTTAAGCCACAAGTCCCCCCGCGGTTTAAATATCCATTCACTCTTCTCGTCAGCATGAAGTGCTAGACAAAGTGATCCATCGTTAGCGAGGCGCGATTTAAGCAATCTCAATCTTCTTCTAGATTTAAGACAGTTACATACCATTCCACAATTCTCCCATCGCCTCATAGCCTTTAAAGTCGCCAAAAGGAGTATGGCAAGTGATGTCTGGTCTCCAATGCTCCTGTATCAGAGACCTGCGAATTGTGTCATTTCGTTCGTTGAAAAAGTCGAACGTAGTAGCCTTTACTAAGCTGACCGCCCTGCTGGGTGAGATTATAGCTGTCATGTCGTAGACTGAAGAATCGAGAATAACCGGTATGCTAAGGGTGGAAATTGACCAAAAGTTGTACGGGCGGATGATCAGCTATTTATATAATTATATGAACTTAGTAAGCGCGTCCTATTGCTGACAGAAGCAGCCTTATTTGCATCTCAATATTTTCTTTACAGCTTTGTGGCTTCGCGTTGACTTATCCTCTCGGTATCCTCTCGGAAATAAATGCTTATTCTGGGTCCGTACGCAGCTATGGGATCCATAGCGGGCAATTGACTAGATATCGGATTAGCACAGCCTCCCATGCTGTGGACAATATGTTCCAAATATTGGAAAATGATTCATGGCTACAATACAAATACTATCCCGCTCATTTTATATAGACAGGAGATTGGGAGATGCTATGCCTTTTGGAAGGCAAAATATCGTTACTGCCTAGCAGAGTATCAATATTACTTTATACTCAGTGACGTATAAAGAGAAAGAACTATGGGATTTACTTTGAATGCGAGTCTGGCAATACAATGAACAATATGTGAAAGTCAAAGGTAGTGTCTTTCTATTTACAGCTCTTTGCTTCTTCGCTAGAACACATTTAGCCCGTGACATTCGGCTGAAAGTAGGTAGCTTTCATTGGTCCAGCTTCGCTAGCATTCTCAAACGCCTCCTCCCATTTATGCAAGGGAAATCTGCCGCTGACTTGTATTTTACCCTTTTCCCCTATGGGAAGCAGTCCGGTCTCAATCAGTCGAATAAGCTCATTTACTTGCTGCGGCGTATACATAAAAGTTCCTTTCAGAGTTAATGCTTTGAACATCATCATGTGATACGGAAGGTCGATATCGTTCATTATGCCACCCATGAAGCTGACACGACCACCTCGACGCAAGGCAGAAATACCAGCTTTGATATACAATGCTTTGGCCGCTGAATTTGATGAGATATCGAAGTACACGTCGACTGGTCCATGCGCTTGGAGAGCTGCAGTATCGGCGCCTAGATCTTCCGATATAGTGATCGGCACTACTTTGCTATTGTTTGTGTCGTGACAAATCTTTTTCAGCTTGGCTTCGTTACGGCCCACAGCGATTACCTTGCCTGCACCCATCGCCAGTGCAACAAGCACAGCCGCGCTGCCAAAATTCCCGGTCGCGGGCGCCACTATCACCGTTTCTCCTGGTCGAAGGCCAATATCACTGAGTCCACCAAAAGGGACTGCGAGAGTGCTGATATATCCGAGATCTTCAAAACTGTAGCCCAACTCCTTCGTCAAGATATGCTCATTCAGCACATGGATGTTCTCAGCTGGGACTTTGACAAGTTCCGCCCAGGTGCCGTTTCTCCACTCTCCATTCATAAGCGCTTGGCCTTCCGGCGAAGCGCCCATATGAATGCCCTGTAGAAGCGGCAGCATGTCCAGATTGTCACGTGGTCGAATGATGCCGGATGTATAGACTAACATTCCGACTTGAAGATGAGGTGTATCTGTCGCTGGCGCAGCAATGCGACAAATTCCGTTGGTACCGGGAATCAAGGGAAGAGGATATTTGTAACCCCGGACGTTCCCATTACTGAAAACCTCTTTGGCATATGACACAATGTGTGAGTTCAATGGCCGTAAAATGACTGAGCCGGCAGATGGCAGAGGCGTAGGAAGTTCGACAACGGATCCCGGCTTTGATGGAGAAGTGAACTGGATACCTCTGAAAGTCTCAGGAAGCTGAAAATCCGAGGGATTACTCATGTTGTTGCTGAATGTTGGAGAAAATCTTAGACTACCATGAGAACTAGTTGACTATTAATGCAACCACTTCCTTCACGGAGAACAGAAGGGAACATGAAATATTTATATTCAAGTGCCTTAATATCATACAGAATCAAGGTCAAGCAAATTGTAAATGGCTTCTTTTCATAACGCGGAATTTATAACTTAATTCCGGCGCATACACTCATTAATCAAAATGTTACCGTTTTCCGGAGTCTCCATGGACTGAATGTGATTCTTTCTATTGACAACTAGAGTTACTTATTTTCTCACTCAGCTTAAGACTAACTCCGATTGGCCGAAAATAAGCCATTCCTAGACAACAACCTATTCATCAAGTTGAAAGAAAAGGGAAGTCCTACAGCTCGGATTTAAGAGCAGTTGCTCCGAATAGACACTGCACGTATTCGTCCCCCTCATCGATTATGCAAATTCTAGCTAGGACTAACGAGTAACTTATCTGTCGAGATGAAGAATACTGAAGACTACAATCCGGAGTTAAGAATCATACTTTTTCCGAAAACTATTGGCTCAAATTGGGTGGGTGTTGTCTAGCTTGAACCCATATTTCGTATGAAGGGCTATTAATAGGCTGTTGAGGTAGCAAGATTGTGATATTTAACCACGTTTCAATTCAGCTCTGAAGCGAAGCTCACTTTTCCACCGGCCTTTTATTGAAACATTCAAAATCTGAATCCACGGCTTGACTTCTTCATTGTTCAAGCCCCTCCTGTGCGAATAAGCTTGCACCCCGAATTACTCTTTGCCTTCATCATACCTGATCTACCGTCATTAAAGTCCAGTGATATCTTTACAATGTCTAACAGACACGTATCGGATGTACTGACTGATCGCGAAGCGATTGCTGACGCGGTCCTTCGCGCAGTAAAAGGCTTAGACCGCTATGACGCAGCCCTTTTCGATTCTGCATTTGCGTCGGAAGATGTGACACTCGAAGTGCCACACCGAAACATGAAACTTATTGGTCTATCTGACATACGCAAAAACATGCTCGACTCACTTGGGCCGTTGGATACAACGCACATGATTAGCAACATTCGCGTTCAGGTTGAAAATGGGGCCGATGCTGCCTCACTTACGGCCTACGCCTTAGCACAGCATTGCCAAGCTGGGAAAGGCAGAGATCCAGAGAGCCCTAAGTTCCTAGTTTGCGGAGAATATTCAATTGATCTGAAATATGATGGATTGGATGGTTTGTGGAAGATCAAGCGTTGGATGCTGGATGTTATTTGGACACAGGGCGACAAATCTGTAACGCAGCCTCCTCGTTGATTGACATGACTTACTCAATGCTAGGTGATAGTATAAATTACTTCAGATAACCTTAGCCGCTTTAGACTTACTGTCAACCAAGATCATTTCTAGTGAAACTTCAATTGCTTTCTCTCTAAGGTCATCACTGAGTGTCATTGCGAGGATCTTTGTTTCCCAGTCTTGGTAATCTTCATATTGGGTGGATTGGATTAAAACCTTAGCACCGTAAGCTGGCTTAGAATTAACTCAGTGTCGCAAAAACAGAAATAATCAAGAAACATATGAGCATCCCACGACGAGTGACAGAAGAGCATTCTGGGCATTTACATCGCAAACACTGCCAAAGAAATAAGTAAAGATTGTACCTATAGATGCTAACTGGGTTTGGTAGACAGTGAGGAATCGTAAAGCTGTACTGGTAGTTTAGGGGTGATTGGATGTAATATTATTCTTAGTATAAAGTTTTATCTTAACTTTGAACAAACTTGCCTACCTACTTCTTTAAGAGCTAACCCTGCTGCTGTTGAACCTCATTATTGTGTGGCAACTCTACTATTATGTAGGTATAAACTGAAAATTGAAATCTCATTTCTTCATGCCATAGTACTCAGGATGCCTTCGAAATTGGCAAATGCTAGTTCCGCTAGGGTTTCATTCCAGATACGCGTCGCAAGTGATTCACCTTCGCTGTCATATATCGGAGTTGCATAACTATTTTGACAGTATTAGTCATTTATGCCACAAGGTCGTATGCCTATATCTTGACAGTGGTTATTCACAGGTTATAAGACACTTACGGCTGTATCTTCCAATCCATCAAGTAGCTGCCATGCGTTTCATCACCCCTCAATATCGCTGCATCAATGTAGGTGCTGGATCCGTTCCTCATGGTTCGACCGAAACCCCACATAACAGTATCGAAAATCATTTTGATGATAGGGTTGACTCCTCTGTTAATTTCGGTACCTCTCACTAGTCCAGGATCAACCAAATTGACAATCACATATTCCTTCTTGACTCTTTCAGCAAGTTTCAATATCCAGAAGTGAGCAAGTATTTTACTTGCAGGATATTGCTCCGATGTGTTGAATTTAGATTGATCATCAAAAGTTGACAAGAACGGATTAGAGCCTCGGTAGGGTAGTTTGGTAAAATATGCTGTGCATGAGCCAACAATGGTGAGGCGACCAGGATGACCTCGTGGCGACTTTTCTTTGAGAGTTGGGAGGAGAAGAAAAGCTAACAAAACAGTAGATAGATAGTTGACTTGGAACATCTTCTCGTGACCTTGTGGGCCCAGCTGGAAGGACTGTTCAATCACTCCGGCGTTCAGAATGGCGATGTCGAGCCTATCTAATGTCCGACATTTGGCAGCAAAATCTTGCACACTCTTATATGATAGCATATCAAGTTGCCAGACATCAATTTGGGCGCCTTTGTGTCTTTTGCGCAGCTCCGCCGCGGCCGCTTCGCCTTTGGAGGGGGTTCTAACGGCCATGATCAAACGACCAACATTCAGTTCCAAAAGCCATTTTGCGCAAGCAAATCCAAGCCCAGTGTTTGAGCCTGTAAGGATAGCCGTCTGTCCGGAAATGGATATCCCATGAGGTGGAAGAATTGGCCTGGATAGCTGAGAGCGAAAGAAGTGGTAGCCATCGCCACGGCCTAGGTCAAAGGACTTGGAAGTCATTTTGAAGAGTCTGTAAGGGCAAAGATTATACGAATCGCAAAGTTATTGGAAAGAATGAGGAGTAGTTGG
>LVVK01000017.1:2817374-3150935 GCA_002022785.1 Trichoderma guizhouense
TATCGGAGAAGTTTTGTTTACCAGCCGGCATGTGGTAGTTAAATATCAATTTGGGACCATGTCAAAACACTTGAACATTGACGGAACAGGAAAACAATCTTGACATCGCGGCTTGACTTGATGCCGAGTTGAATAATCAAACGTCACAGCGAGTCCAACCGTCTATGGAATTTAATTTTACCATACCCGTTTGAATATATGTATTGGGCCTGAGTGACAAATGGTGGAGCTAAACGAGGATGCTTAGAGGCTCAAAAGCAGAACACTGGTAATGCTACCTGCACGTCGTCTTATCCAATACGCGCGGCTGTCTCGGGATAGTGGGTCTTTTCTCTTGCAACGCTTTACCATTATAGGGAAACAATCTTGTCTTGGCGCGGAATTGAAGCCAAATGATGGGGCAGGCACTAACAGGCCGTGTGTCATGCGGATCAGCTCGCATTGAAGTCTGGATTGATTCCCTTTTCAAGCAAACAATCTTGTCTCTTCTTACTCTTCCTGAACGACTACTTGGTAGTGAATATCCCTGTAATATCGGCTTTTCCACTCAATTCAACCTGTATCACAACATCAACTCGTCCTCTCAAACGTGAGATGTTTGAAGAGCAAGGTGATCTTCAGAGCCAAGGGACGCATGGGAGGCGGGTCTGGCATCCAATAGCGTTGCAATCTCGAGACAGCAGTATGCATCGCCAATCCCGTGTCGAGAGCGGAATATCATTAATTCAACGTAGCAGAGACATTCAAGTTTATTGCTTCTGATTCTGTTGGAAAGCCGCATCCAAATGTCCGAAAACTTATTAGAAGCCATGTCATGCGCGGAAAGAACAAAAAAAAGCACCGTGTCCAAAAGCTCAAACAGGGGTCGTCAGAAGTCACAGATTTCAGTGAGCGCGCGAAAAAAGCGACATCAACAGCAGCGGCCATGTTGACTGTTCCGACTACCGAAAACAAAAATGCTCACTGCCCAGACACTATCAATGTTTATACTTCAACACCGACAAACCAGGCCCACGTTGCTGTCGATGGCAGTGCAATTATAGTGCGTGTCAAAGATTGCGGAAACCAGGCCGCCATCGTATCTGTATTAGCGGTTACCAGTCCGTTAAAGCCACCTCACGACCTGGCATTAACCAAATTTGCCTGTCCTCTACACTTCTCCTCGCAGGCCCTTCTTTACAGATGTAAGCTGGATATTCTTGCTCATTGACCTCTCAAAAACGGCGCTCAACATTTGCTTCATAGATTTTACGACTGTCAAAGAAATAATGTATCCAGCCAACTGGTGTGTCGAGTCCGACAACTTCAATTGGCGATTTTTCCGCTGGCTCTTCGAAGCGGAATCTTATCTACAGTCAATTCTCTTTAGTGTCAGCGCTTTCCAAGATATCCTGTCTTTCAAGTCTACCAAGGGTTTGAACTCATCCAGCACTGCCATCGAGTTCTCCTCAGAGACACGCTGTTACTTGGGGAATACTATTATTCTCTTGAACAAGCAACTGCAAGATTGTCATATGCAACTCCACGACAGCACTGTGGCAGTGGTTATAAGCCTCGCCATGATAGCTGATGCAATGGGCGACACTAATGCTTGCAAGACGCATATTAAAGGGTTAAGTCAGATGATACGTGCGAGGGGTGGTTTGGGCGCGTTTAAAAATAACGGGCACGTACAAATGAAGATCTGTCGGTTAGTCGCAAACGCACATATTGATGAGTTTCCACTAACTATATTTGCCAGCATTGACTTGGGGTGGTCCTTGAAAACTGGCTGTCGCTCTACTTTCTTTAACGGCGACTTATCGTGGGACTCATGTTTCGTCAAAGTTATTCCCGAGAGAACATATTCACAACCAAATACATCCTCAACGATCGCGCATATGCTACGTGGTAATATTAGCCATAAGCTTTTCACTGTTTTTATTGACATGCAGAGATTTTCTCTGCTAGTTAATATGTTCGTCAGCTCACAAAACAAACTCAAGCAAGAACTTTTCCAAGAGGCCATGATTTCTATTCAATACCGCCTCTTATTCCTCCGATATCGCCTTCATACGCAATTCTTGGATGAAACCGTCCGTATTAGTCTCCTTGCTTACCAGGCTTCTATCTTTTTATATATCCCCGGAAGTAGCTCTCGGTATGAGTTTTTGGAGAGCCAATATCACTCAATCATTCAAGAGATGGACGATTCGACGACAGAAGCAGCTAACTTCAAACTTTGGATGGTCTTTGTGGGAGCTTTCATTTTCCATGATGCGGCCAATCAATTACTCTACTCGATGATTGCGAATTTAACTATAGGTTCTAGCTGGACGTCAGTTCGCACTCGGCTAAAAGATATTATGTGGATTGATGTTATCCACGACGAGCGAGGCAAAGAGATTTTTCAAGCTTCTTCTGGAGCTGCCAGAAGTCATAGTGCGATATATGAGTAATAATGAATTCAGTTTGTTAACGTATGTTCACCTCTTTCTATTATGAATGTACATAATCGATATATAGCTATTTTGCTTTCCCTTTGTTGTCTTTCGGTTTAATACGTACACTTCTGGTTATAACAGCCCTTCCTGTCATATATTTTGCCAATGACATTATACTTTGCTTACACCAAAGTTTCGACGATGGGTTTCTATAGTGCTCAAGGTCATTTAATGCATCTATAACACACTCTCGCCCTTGCTCACTACAAGACTCAAATGACAGCACCAGGGCCAATATAAATCCTCGACAGCCAAACAGTGGCTTAAATTGGCGTGCGTACTTAATGCATCTGCCTATTCTGAAGCTCATCTCCGAAATTTCTGTGGCAATGTCAGGACGATGGGTTCCATTGAGTGCCAAAACATGCTTGACAGCGTAACCTATGGCAATTCGCGCCATTGCATATAATATAAATAGCATTGCCATTAAGGGCTCCGCAAATGTATAGCATACGAGAAATGGCGATGCACGATCAGGGTGCTCAGTAACCTTGCCGTGGTTGCGCATAGACGCAAAGCATAATTCACCAAGCCGCTGGATAAGATTCATCTCTTCAGTTGCTGTCTTTGCCACAATGAATGCATTGCCAGATGATTCGCAATCGTCAATTTGCTGCATATCATCTAGTCGCCTGAACAATGATGGCCAATTGCTGGTCCTTAGTGCAAGGCGGTAAATATCGGCTTTGGTCTCATTTTCGATTATACCAGAGCTTAACGCAGTTTGAACAGCGCGCTGCCATTCAGGCCTATTATATAGATTGGGCTTACTGCTTACTAGAGAGTCCATATACTGGCAATATGTGAGTAACGAAAGTTGACTTAAACACAGCAAGATCTTTGCCTTACCAGAGTACCAATATTGTCTAATGCAAGAGAGAGGCCTAGCTCATCATCAAGCTGAGGTGGCCCACATGCTGTCATAATCGCATATATTCCTCGCAAATGCACGCTTGGATTGTGCTCCGGCTCAGCTTCATATGTGGCCTAATTAAAAGATGACTTAGTGCTCGACAGCTCTAAGAGGTAAAACGCTAGAAAACTTACCACCACCCTATGGATTATAGACACAGCTGCCAGTAGTGCCGAATTTTGCTGCTTTTGGGAGCTTTGGAGTCCTTGGTTGAGGGATCTCAAGGCCTGCCCGTAAGCCTTTCTGTCAATAAGCTTCTGTGCGGGGAGGCCACGTTGGTGATTTGAATAGGTTTCTATCATCAATGTTACTGCGTCGCATAACGCAGTGCTACTTCGCATGTAGCGAGGCAGTAGAGAGTACGATTTCTTCGATAATGAAGCGTATAGATTTACGTCTTCCATATTCAGAGCGACAGTTATTAGCTTCCAAACAGCGTTATCAGCACAATTCTGGAGCAAAGGGCTTATGCTTAATTTCGGATCTCGCTTTTTCCAAAGTGTGGCCTTCGTTCCATTAATCGAGCGGGAAGATACATTGATGAATGAGTTGGAGTAGCGGGATCCCTTGATCTTGTGTTGAAAAGGCGACAGAGATCTTGTTGATGGCCGAGACAATTGCCTTGGATCATCTGTCGCCTTCTGCCCGCAGAGGTTGTAACAAGCTTGAGTCGGCTCTTGGAACTGGATGTGTACAAAGCGGTCATCCGGCGGCCCAGAGCATATGCGATCTCTGGATTTGCAATTGCTACATGTTGGCCACTTCTCATCACACTGTAGAAGCGTTCGCGACGGTCAGCGTATCACAGAAGATAAGCAAAGCAAGTAAAATATTAATCTTACCTTGATCTTCCGCCTTGCACAATATTGACATCGATTGCTTAGAGGAAATCCCATTGCTTGATCTCCACAAGCAACCTCGTTTCACTCTAAATATTGGCAAGTATGCTCGACACAGACAAGTCTTTTTGTTATATAAGAACAGATATCCAAAGTCTCGATTTGCTGATAAAGTGGACGGAATGACTGACTACTGTCATCGAAATTTCGGAAATAAAGTAGTCAAATAAGGGGGAAAATGAAGAAATGAATGGAGAACAGAAGGAAAATAAATAAGCCAAACAAAAAAAAATGGAAAATAAGACAACCAAAATAAAAAAACAACATGGGTAGAAACTGGCCGATGTAATATTATAGCGAGCTGTCACTTGTATACTAGCGATTAGTCATTACAGAGCCCTAATAACTATAACTAGGTAGCGACTTTTCAAAAGCACTGGGCTGTCTTCCTGGCAAAACTGGCCAGTGGAATTTCTTCATAAAGATGTTCTTGATCCAATAACATCTCTTCAATACAATATAAGCTGAGGCTGTGCTTGCGAGGGAACACAGTATACTCAGTAAACCTCAATTGAGCGGGAACACAAGCCCCTCCAGTCTAGTCAAGTACCCCTCCATAACCTTTTCTTGCCACTCAGAATGTAATCACTTGTTGCTACTAAAGCTCGTCACTTTGATGTAATACTTAAAATACTGGGGAGTTCAATAAAGATATGCCTGTTTTCTCTCTTTTACGTGTGTTACCTGCGCACCTCTTTCCTAATTTATATTAGTGGCAGGAACGTGGATAAATCCTTCATTCCCTTGACCCCCACGAAGACCCCTTAGACCATGGGCTCTGCCCCACGTACACTAAAGATTTCTAAATATCTGTGGAAGAACAAATCTGAGGATTCTCTATCAGAGTAAACACTGAACTGCATTTGTACTAAAGGGTCACTTATTCAGAGACTATGTCAAGTGGCAAGGTTGCTGAGGAACTGGGGTGGGATGAGGATAGCATCAGGCTTATAGTACACTGTACAGTATATTTAATACTTCCACTACATAAATGGTTGGAGAGCCTATATAATATAACGGCACCGCAACCATGGCAAACGGTCCGTAATTGCAATTCTTGATCTGAGCTAATCAAAAATAAATAAACACATATATATGATAAAATGAACACGCATAGGCCCATGACAATGCCCTGCATGACAAGAAGTGTAAATGGAAATTACAGAGGCTAGTTGCTCTCAATCTTAGAGAGACCCTAGAGAGCATACCAAACTGGTTGTGCCACTGCCACGCCAATAACCGCTGCCAGAGCAGCTTTTACTTCGACAGCTGTATTTTGATCATTAGCGGTGGGCGCTAGTGTTGATGAAGTGATGGATTCTGATGTAGCAGAAGCGGCGATTGTTGGAGGCGACGTAGGGCTAGTGGATGAGCCTGAAGCAGAACAGGCGAAAAGCGTGGTGGCAGAACTGGAGCCTGACTCACCAGATGAGGACGAACTTCCGGATCCAGAACTGGAGCCTCCACTGGGGTTAGAGGGCTTCTTCCCAGTCAACTTTTGGATTTGATCCTTATAATCTGGAGAGTCGACATCGACAGTGTGTTGGCACGAGCTGAGATCCGTGAAGCAGGTAACTTGGCCGCAGTTGTCATTAGTGCCCCCGATGCAACAGTACGTCTTTCCAGGTGCGGTTTTCATCACGCCGGGGCAGCAGACGTTGTTTTTCAGACCCTGAATCTGGCCCATTCCATCGCCACAGGCGAAGTCCTATTCCCAAGAAGTCAGTTTGTCACTGCTAAGGGCGACATCAGTGCTGATTATGCCTACCCTGCTTTCAACTGAGGCCGCAGCTGGCGTACATAGTACAGCGAGAATGCTAGTTGTATAAAAGAGTGAAAGCATATTTGAATATAATGAAAGGAAACCAGTGGTCTTATGTAGCTCCAAAATGCTGGGAATAATCGGCTCTTTGTAGAAGCAATTGTGCGTTTTGAAGTTGTGATTTTTAATTGAGGCGGAGAATCGCTTTATTTATACTTCAATTTTACACTCAACCTTTGTTCTTTTGAAGTCGTCGTCTAACGAAGAGTCAAACATTATTGGATTTACAAGGGTAGCGCAGTATTATTCCTCTTTCGTAGATACCAGCGCACGCATAAGCCAAGTTTGTTTCAAGGGTATCGAGAAGGCTGGTCTTACAACATCTGAAGTCGACCCACTTGTTGACAGAGTACCCATAATCCTAACAATGTGGAGGCCACAAGGCATAATCGAAGGCACAATAAAAATACAGCAGGTACAACATTCTGGAACATGCCCCTTAAACTTTCTCTTTTTTCCAATCATACCCACCATTTTAGCTGTCGATGGTATGATTGTTACGGAAATTGTGTTTAAGCTAAATATTCTTCTTCCACCCTGTCCCAGCATTACACCAGGGCACGCATTGGTCTTCAAACATGGGTGTTACCTTGAGTAACAGATGTCAGTCTTGCGCAAGGCGTAAAATTAAGGTGTGCGAGATATTGTATTACCTGAATTCTCCTGAAATGCCTCTAATATTTTAGTGTGACGAAAACTGGCCTGTGTGTGGTTATTGCAAGCGGAAAGGTTTTGAATGCTCTGGTCAACCAACCAATCGCTTTGTTTATATCAGAGCGCCAAACTCAGTAAGGTCATTCATCTCCGAGGAAAGTTGTGTCAAGCCAGACTCAGTCCATCAACCAAAGTCTGCCATCTGTCCATCACTTGGGAACGAGGCAGATGGCTCTATAGCCCAGTTGATTGCCGTTATTGATGCTAGCAAAGATATGAACCTTGATGCTTTATTGTCCAAGAAGTCATTCACTCTTCTACCGCGATATATGATTGACAATCAGGTGTTATGCAATGCAGTGAGGTTTATGGTATCGTGTTATACGAATCATCGACGTGGCATATATCCACAGGAGTTGTTCGATCGAAGAGCATACAGTCAAGCATTGGGGTCGCTTGCTCAAGCATTACAAGGTCCCAGCAACGGAATTACTACGCCGGTCTTAGCAGCCATATCCATAATTCACAGAGTTGTGGTAAGTGTAAATATGGTTGGTGCTATCATTGAGGTTAACGCTTCACTCTTGCAGACTACCTACGAACCAGAAGCAGAAACAAGCCATAACAAACACCTAGAAGGAATAAATGCAATTATGGCTGCTCGAGGGCCACCAAATCTAGACGATGACCTGGATGTTTCTTTGATGTTCGATAACTTTCGCTTACTGGTATGTCAATGAGATTATATGTCTTGGATTTTGTGTTAACCTTATCTTATTTAAACGATGGCAGAACATGCACTCTCTACTCTATGGTCGGCCAAATGTGTATCACATGTCCGAGTGGCAAACCGTTATGAGTAAAGCATTGGATTGTCACATGATTGAAAGCAAAAGTGCAACAGAGATCTTTCGTCTGTCAGCCAGGCTCTGTCGCTGGTGTGGATTAGTCGCCAAGCTGAGGACAGCCCAGCGGACTAAAAACTCACGAAAAGCGCTTGCGCTTATAAAGGATATTAGCAATGAAACAGCGTTGGAGATGAACAGTGTACGAATACTTGATCATCTACAAGTTACAGAGATGCGGGATCGCGGGGTCCCAGTTGAACAGGTTGATCCGTTATCCCCATTTCTCACGTATTACCAATTCCCAAACCCAGAAGACGCACTAAGTTTTGTGTTGTACGCTACGGTACGAATCGGTATTTGCCGCATTGCTAACCAGGCTATGTCAATTACTGCCATTTGGGATCCCGTGGCTGAATTAGAAATAATCGGGTTAAGCCATCGAATAGCAAAATGCATCAGATATTTCCGTGAATTCAAGCCCCTCGAAGGTGCTGGAATAGTGGTACCACTTGTGTTGGCGTTCGAAGCCTGTAACGGACAAGAAAGAGAATTTATTATAAATGCGTTATATGAGTTTGAAGATCATAAAGAGCAGTTGCAGGATCGATGGAATGCAGAAAGGATAATTAATTGGGCAAAGACGATAACTGGGAGATAGGTCAGGCATCAAGATTCAGTGGTTAATCAACAACTAAAAATTGATATGCAAACCGTCTAAAGAGAATGTTGAAAACGATGGTGAGGGAATAAAACGATATGAATAAGAACAGTTGATATAATTGTGAGTATAAGCTATATATAGGTAAGATAATGAAAACGAGGGGCAGTAAAGAGGGTACTGTTTGTAGCCATATGAACCTTGTGGCTTTCGCATTCTTATGGACCTACAAAAGAGTGCCGTATTACTCTCTGCAATGATGAATTATGCGCATGTCTTTCCAAATACGTCTCGCGACTACGACCTGCATCTTAAAGGGCTCTTATGGTAAATACTTCCATTAGGATCATTCGACTAACGAATGGGCTTTGTCAAAATTCTGAATGGTTTATATCCATGCACGATATTTGGTTTATGTTCTCCGGTCTAATATAAATAGCTCAAACCCAAGCATACCATTCAACTTGGAGAAAAAAAACCCGAATTTGCTCTACCAGAGATTCCATGGTCTGGTTAGGAAAGAGGTGCGCTTCATGCCGCGAGGGCTCCGCTCATCCTATAATCTGATGGAGATCTTCTAGTAGCTCAAGGGGCTTTTTCTTTTGCCAAGTTGGCCTTGGTATACCTTATGTACTGTTAATTACCGCCCACCGTCTACCCCCCGTCAAGTTCCACCTGATACTCGCGATCCTTCAGGCCCCCTAGTGTATAATCATTCGGTTCTTCAGGCAAATCCAGCTCTGCCTTGCATATGCTGCACTACCATGAGATAGTACTCTTGCCACCTACTCCACCTAGGGCGATTTTTGGTAAGAGATGCGCTGGCGAGTTCTTGATGTCATAAAACTTGAAACATTCCAAACGAAACGGAGGGCGACTCTTGTATTTGGGTTGGAAGCTTCGTAAGCTTAATGGCGTTGGTAATATAGCAAACTGACATAGATCTCCCCCTTAGACATTCATGACTATATAATGAGGCCGCTGCCGTGCTTAACCATCAGTACCGAGATGATCAGTTATATGGTTAATCAAGCCCCTCAACATTTCAATTTTGAGTGTCTAAGCTTCCTCATCATGACTGGAATAAGGCCCATTCCTTTGAGAATCGCGCTCGCTCTGAGCTTTTCAATTACTTCTTGGGCCCGCAATCCTACAGTCGAATGGATCAAATGCCCGGTCGGTGTTACCAGCCCTGTTGAATGTGGACAGATCCAAGTACCGTTGGATCACGCAACTCCTGATGGAGAGACTATTACCCTTAGTCTCACCCGTCTTCAAGCTACTAATCCAGGCTGTGATCCCAGGCAAGGGCTGTACATGTAAGCTTCAAACACTACTTAGTATACGAATACCTTCAACCATCTCCAGACCTGAATCTTAAGTCATAAACAGTGAGAGTGTATTTGTTCTATAAGCTAACACACTGCGAATAGAGAAAATGGCGGGCCTGGCGAACCAAACGTGCAAACACCATCCCAGCTCGCAAACGCACTGTCTACAGGAGGCAACTTAAGGCATTGGTTGCCATTGGTGCAAAATTTTGACATCATCGGCGTAGATATGAGAGGAACTGGTAGGAGCAATCCAGTTCAATGCGACAAAGATCTGTACACCAAGGTGCAGTGGCCAATGATTAAAGATCATCAAACTTACAACGAAACAATGGCAAGAGCTAAAGAATGGGGGGAGACCTGTGTCAATATGACTGGTCCCTTGATAAACCATTTAGGGACTGATCAGGCTATTCACGATTACGAAATGGTTCGACAGGCCCTCGAACACGACAAATTCAATTATTTAGGTCTTTCCTACGGCACACAGATTGGATCTGAGTATTCAGATATGTACCCAGATCACGTTGGTCGAATGGTGTTGGATGGTGTGACTAATCGTCACATGCATGAAGAGGACCGGATGACGACTTTCGCGGCTGGACTCGACGCCGTCCTTGCCGACTTTTTCAGATGGTGTAATGCAACAACAACATCTGCACTTTACGGCCGAGATCAGGCTGCTATACTAGATTGGATAATTGACACAGCGGCAAAAGGGCAATTGTTCTCGACGGGTTGCAATGACTTACTCGGGGTCTGCGGCGATGGTAGTGCAGTCTCCGACTGGCTCATTATGCTTGCCATTGAGACTTCTTTGCATGACGGTGCACAAGTTGATCCAACTAGCAAAACCAATTATCAGGCTGTCTCATATGCACTTAACTACACCTATTCAGAAAGATCGGGAGTCATTTTTCAGAATAAACCACCACCAGCTAATACTACAGTATTCTCCGAGCTAGCTATCACATGCTCCGACAGATCTGATCGAGTGCTTAGTGTTGAAGATTTTCGAAACATTTGGACAGTCTCACCTCTTATCGCCCCTCACTCTCGCGGCATGGGGATTGTTTCTCAAGCACTCACCGTCTGTACCGGTTGGCCGGTAAAACCATTGAATCCACCGAGAGATTTCAACTTGACAAGACAAAGGTCTCTTCCTCCAGTGATGCTAGTCAATTCGTTCTACGATGAAGCTACAGTTTCGCCTTGGGGCCTTGGTATGCGGGCAAATATGCCCACCGCATTTAGTATCTACAGAAATGGTAGCGGCCACACGAGCTTCTCGCTCCAGGGTGACACAGCTGGTGCCATTACTGCTTTCCTGGCAAATGGATCTATTCCGAAAGACGGTACTATCTATCAATCTTAGTATTGATATATTGGGTACGGTGGTACTCTCGGTAGTTGATTGGTCAGCTACTGAGTCTCATTCTGCTTCGAAGCATAATTTGTCAAACATAACGCAGTCTAGAAGGCATAGAGTAAGAGTCAAGATCGAGACACTTGCAGCTTGGGGTTATCTTAATGCTTTCACTTTATTTGTTGATAGCCATTAGTAGATAAACTTGATCTATTGTGTCTAGTTCAGTTCTATGTCGAGCAGCCTATTCCCAGCTTCTAACAAATAATAATCAGCATATACCAGCCCTGTTTGAGAAGATTGTTCAATCGCGTCTTTATTGTTGTTAACAGTAGCGTCTCTGAGAACTGTATCACCACCGTCGGGGGCTAACGTTTGTGACAAACAATATTTCATCATTTGCGTTACCCATGGTAGATAGCGGCTGTCACCGGTCAGCTGATATAACAGTAGTATTCCTGAACACGCAATTGCCGCGGCCGATGTGTCTAGAATGATCGGAGATCGTGGCGCATCGAAGTCCCAGACCACAGCACCGTGGGTGTTTCCAATGCGGTCACAAAAGTATCTGGTGCAGTTATTTGCTGCATCTAAGAACTTCCTGTCCTTTGTGTACTTGTAGACGGTTGCATAACCGTACAACGCCCAAGCCTGGCCTCGACTCCAGCAGCTACCATCATCGTAGCCCTGGATTGTGTACCGACCCTTTACCTCTCCCGTCTCCGGGTTATAATTGACAAGATGGTAAGTGGAGCTGTCTTCGCGTAGGTGATTTTGTAGCGTTGTATGAGCATGAGCGGTTGCGATTCTCCGAAACTCATCATCTCCCGTCAATTCTGAGCAAATATATAAAAGATCAAGATTCATCATGTTGTCAATTATAACCAGGAAATCCTTGTTTTTGTTCTCGAAATTGAATCGTTTGGTATGACATGTGTCCCATGAGCGCAAGCACTGCACTTTTTCGCTCCATCTCGAGGCAAGCGAAGCGCCAGCATTGATGATAATCTCTTTGCTAGCAGCATTATTAAAGTGTTTGTAATGCCGATAGAATGCAGGAAGAATCATGAAACCAAGATCGTGCGTTTCCTGATTATATTGCTCCTGTTCCATGCCCTTTTGCCACTTCAGTGCCTGTGCAAGGATCTCGTCCGATGAGAATGAAAGATTGACACGCAATGAGCGCTCATAAAGGAGCCAAAGGGATCCGGGGAAGAACCCAGAAGTCCACCAATGAGATGGCTCGTAACGATAGAGAAACTGAGTGCTATCTGTCCGATGTGGGAAGTAGCCGTTGGTGGGTGGTGGACGCAATGCGACTCGCATAATTTTTGCGGCGGCGATGTGGTTGAGGACATCGCTACAGAGCTGCTGCAAGATTGCCTGACGGCTCGTAGGGAAGTGCTGGTCAGTCACGATCCCCTTTTCAGGTGGTGCCAATGGACTAAGAATGGTGATATTTTCGAGCATGTTGAGAGCAGTAACTTCTAGAAAAATATGAAGGGGACTTTAAAACGCAAATGAATCAAATAATTGAAATATTCCATGCATAGAAGAACGGTATCTCCTCACCATAGGTGTGCTCGGCGTGAAATTATAGGTTAGCTAATGTCCTCACTGCTCTCAGCCTCCGACCTTCCTTGAACTAGTAATAACTAGAACCGGACGCGGCCCGGAAATTTCGCCGGTGCAGTGCGATGGTGCTACTACACAGGGAGCGGCGCGACAATATGCCCGTTGGCGGTAACTGACTCCAGGCGAAGGGTTGGTCAAAATTGTAGCCAGGAAGTCTTCAGGGTTAACGGTAGACTAGTTCATCGGATCATAGGTCATCGCAGAACGAGGTCCATTTCTCAAGTGGCGGACGTTGTTCGTAGTTTCTTTCTGGGATCATCACGGCAGCCGCCATAGTTCGTGCTGTACAAGGCTCAGCCGCCGACACTACATCATTTGTGTTTCTCTTAATAGCCACTCTTTAATCTACTATTTGGCGCGAGGTGACAAGTATTCGCTACTGCTATCAGAATGCAACAAAGCGGCCCTCGCTTAATAATTTAACTGCTACTTAACAGGAAGACAGCTATGAGTATAGAATGCCGTAAAAAAAGCGAATGTCGCAGATTTTGTGTTGACAATTAGTCCTCCTGCTGTGGCTATCAGCTATTGAATGTAAGACTTTTGCATGTTGGTGGACAAAGCCAGGATGGGCTATGCTTAAACACACTTTAGCCGTTTTCAACGAATGGATCCTATATTGAGCAGGTATCGACTGCAGATGTGTAGCAGCTTTTACCTTAAGAAAAGTTCAAACGCTTCGGCGCTCACCCCGCTAAATGGTAGGGTAACTGCGAAACTTGCTGATAGCAAGTCATCGAGCAAGGATCAATGAAATGAAGGCGTCAAGATATCGCCTATTTGAAGTTCACACTCTCGAACAGCCATTGAGTATAAGACACATTGAACCCAGGGATACTATTGATTGTGAAATAGTTATATATTGCAACAATCCATAAACAGAGATGTAAGTAATAAGTGTGTGCCCACCAGGGCGCGTAATCGTAACGATTATGACAAGCGGCTACTCAACCCCCTTGACAGTCTCCTGCACCACCTCCACAATATCCCGCTTCTTCAAGGAAGCTTTGACAGGATTCGGAGACGCAAAAATTTCGTTCATCTCCTCCAAGGTCCGATTCTTCGTCTCCACAAAGAAGAAGTATATGATCAAACACTCAATCACATCCCAGACAATAAATACAATGTAATAGTAGTACCCAATCTTCTCAATAGCCACAGCGGTTGTGTACTGTCCGAGAATACTAGCTGAGGACGAGACAACGGCCCCAACCGCCGTACCCTTAGCACGAGTCTCTGTAGGGAGCGTTTCGGCAATGTAGAATGGAAGTAAGGGGACAAGACCGATTGAAAAGATGACGCTGAATAGGTAAATGAAGAAAATACCAGCATTGCCAGCCGCCTTGTTAGCTGTATCTACGGAGAGCTTCGTGCAGCCCGTGACAATGGCCAGGCAAACTGCCATTCCCAACACGCCACTCATTAATAAGGGACGGCGGCCAACTCTGTCGAGGAGCATGGCTCCAGAAATGGCGGCAAACCAGGAAACAACAGGATTTAACGCGTTGAGAAGCAGCTGCGTGTGAGGATTGGTGATACCGGTTTGCGCTACAATGACCGGAAAGTAGTAGCTCACAAGGGCATTTCCTGAGTACTGGCCAAACCACGACATGCCAGCGACACAAATCATTCGGCGTCTAGCGGCGTGCGTGTTGAACAAGTCTCTATAGTCCCACCAGCGCTTGTCGGAGCCGTCGTGACCGATTTGTGAGTTCATTTCGGCCATCTGGAGTTTCACAAAGGGATTGTCCACGGAGCCCTCTCCATGGAGCTCCGCCAAAACTTGCTCAGCCTGCGAGGCTTTCCCATGTGCCATAAGCCAACGGGGTGTTTCAGGGCTAAACATGATGCCGAAGAAGACAATACCAGAACTGACCATCTGTAGCCACAAAGGGATCCTGAATGAGCCTTCTCCGTTGATGAATGCTGTGCCGTAAGTAATCCAGCTGGCGATGATGGAGCCAACAAAATAATTGGTCTGCATCAAGCCGGATAATGGGCCACGCCAATGCGGATGAGCCATTTCGGCAACAAATGTCGGGGCAGAGACATTCACGAAGCCTTGTCCAAAACCACAAAGGAAACGGCCGCCGAGGAACATTCGTGAATTGAGGGACGGAGCTTGAATGCATGTGCCGACGATAACGAGGCCACAACCGACCATTATTCCCCATCGTCGACCGCAATAGTCATTAACTGGGCCTGCAAATGGAAGGGCAGAGAGACTTCCGATGTTGAAGATGGCGAATACTAATCCTGTGGACGATCCGGCAGATTTTCTAAACTCGAGATGGTCAGCAATTGAATCGTCCGGTTTTTACATATGCGACTCACAACCCGAAGAACTGCTGATATTGTGGCTGCTCTAGTTGTCAGTTAAGAATACTCTCGATAATAAAGCAGCGATCGGGTTGATTCGCACCATTGCATTGATGGCACCCATCAAAGAGCCATCATATCCTTGCAAGACAATGCAGAGATACCCGAGCAAGAGGATCCCGTAGAGACGGAACATGCGTTTAGTCCAGAGCTTGGGCTTGGCTTCGCCCAGCAATTGTGTGACATGGGCAGTATCGTCCACATCCTCTGTATAGGAACGATGGCGGACATTCCCAGCTGAGCCCAGCTTTTCGTCGTCCTGAGTCATAGCTTCAGATAAGATTGAGCAATGAGGTAGTAAATGATCTCAGAGAGTGGATAGTCTCATGCTCAACCGATTGAAACAAAGATCAGACCCCACGACTTTTATAAAACTCTGAATCTGGGGTTGATGCATCAGCCCGCCATTTCTTTCAATATTATTGTTTTCGGTTTAGATTCCCTATTTTCCCCATGGGGTATCCCCAGGTACGTGTGGAGACTAAACGTGGCTAGACAAATGAAGTTACGATGGCGCCGGGGCGGCGATATCGCCGGACCGGTCCCCGTCTTCCCCCTCATGGAAGTCGTCTACCACTAACCCCACAACTTGAGTTGCTCAGTGGTAAGCGGGTACTAATAACTTTACATTGCAGACCATAAAGCTTCTAAGAACTTGAACTTTGAGGTCCGAGTTCTCTATTCACAGCAATTGGCTGCCGCTTACTGCTTACTGCACACCGGTCTATACAGTGACCCAACCTTGATTCACACTCCCATTCATCAAGTCTACCAACAACGGGGGAACTCAGCAACATGAGTCCTGGAAACATTGAGACACGTCTTCACATTAATGGAGAATGGCTTCCTGGAAAATGCGGCAGGACATTCCCTGTGTTTAACCCCACAACTGAAGGAAAGATTGTCGATGTCCACGAAGCAGACGAGCAAGATGTAGACCTAGCAGTCCAAGCAGCCGCAGCCGCGTTCCCAGCATGGAGAGACTTGTCCATGTTTGAGAGAATATCAAAGTGCCTTAAGTTCGCCGAACTCCTTGACCGGGACAAGAATGAGATTGCGCAACTAGAAGCATCAAACATGGGAATACCGATATCTTCCTATCTGCCATGCGTCTCTGGCGCCATCGACGGTATCAAACATGCGACTGGTTTGGCACACGACATCCACGGAGAAACAAGCTTGAACACCCCGGGATTTGTTACCTTTACTCTACGACAGCCGTTTGGCGTTTGTGCAGCCATTATTCCTTGGAACGTGCCCATCGTCATGTGGTGCGGTAAAGTGATTCCGTGCGTGGTGGCAGGAAACACCATCGTGTTGAAATCTTCAGAGAAGGCACCTTTGACATCTCTGAAGTTTGCAGCTCTAGCAGCCGAAGCTGGCTTCCCCCCGGGTGTCATTAATGTGTTATCTGGGTTTGGTCATACGGCCGGGCACGCATTGTCAAGCCACATGCAGATTCGCAAGATCTCCTTCACGGGTTCGACCCGCGCGGCGAAGATGCTTATGGAAGCGGCCGCAAAGAGTAATATGAAGAGAGTCTGTGTCGAAACTGGAGGCAAGAATCCAGCCGTCATTTTCGATGATGCAGATTTGGAAAAGGCGGCTGAGTCTGTCGCAGCCAGCATCAAGTTCAACTCTGGTCAGATATGCGTTTCAAACTCGCGCATATACGTTCAAAGAGGAGTATTCACCAAATTTGTGGACGCCTTCAAACCTAAATTTCTGGACGTTAATGTGGGCGACCCGCGTCTTGAATCGACAAACTTCGGTCCACAAGTAGATAAGACACAGTTCGACAATATTCTCAGACTAATTGATGAGGCAAAGAACGAAGGTGCTTCCCTGATCTCAGGAGGTTGTCGAACCAAGGATAAAGGCTATTACATCGAGCCTACAATCTTCGTTCAAGTTCCAAAAAGTGCGAATATTCTGAAAACGGAAGTCTTTGGGCCAGTTGTTGCCATCCAGCCGTTTGATACAGAAGACGAAGTGATAACGGAGTGTAACGATACACAGTACGGTCTCCACGGTACCGTGTTCACACAAGACGTGTCACGGGCGTTTCGGCTGGTGAAGGCCTTTGAGGCGGGCATGATCACGGTGAACTGTAGCAGTGAAACGGGTCCATATGACATGCCTTTTGGTGGCTGGAAAGAGTCTGGTACTGGCAGAGAGAACGGCCACATGGGGTTGGATTCGTATTTTGAAGTAAAGTCGGTGACGCTAAAGCTTTAGTTTTATTATTGTACTGCATTAGGTTGATAATATCAAAGTAAAATTACAGATGGAAATGTATCGACTTTCCCACACCCGTTCGTCTTGCCTGAGGGTATGGTCATGGTAAATTCAGGCCGTTGTCGATCATTTCGTCTGTCCAGGTAAAGATACGATCGAAGCTTTGAAAGTCCATATCCGGGTCGTTGTAAGGCTCTGGCACCATTGCACCAAACGTGGACGAGAGATTGGCGGAAGCATCGCGAAATATGTCCGGTATCGGCGGACTCGCAAAGGATATGGGGAACGTGCTATGGTCGTCTTCAAAAGCGACCGTACGGATATTGACAGGTGACCGAGATTTCCAAGCAGCGTCAAGTCTGTCGGCAAATTGGCCTGCCAAGTTGTCTCTATCCGTGGAGCCGTCAGGGCCAACCCATCGGGATGAGCCCTCCTGAAGAGCTTGGAGCAGTATCTCGAAGTTAGTATCCACTGGTGTGTTTGAGTGATTGGCATCAGCGAGCAAAGCCCTTGCGGCAATAAACAGGCAAAAGCTCAGCGTGGGCGGTATGACCACGACGGTGTTAGCAATAAATTTGGCGGCGATTGTTGCAATCTCACCAGCCGCCAATATGCATGTTTTGGCAGCATTCTCGGTTGGCAAGCGACTGCGCAAAACCGCGTCCGGATACGCCATGACCTGGTGCAGCATGATGACACTAGTGTTGTGCGTGATGTGAGCGAGCGTAAGATTTTCATCCATTTTGCCGGTGGCATCAATGCCTGCAACCTGCCATCGTGTAGGAAGAAAGGTTTTCCAACGTATAAGCATAGCATCCAACGATTGAAACCTCTCAAACCATTGCCGCAAACTTTCACTGTTGGAAAGATCGACGGACTCTTGCAGAAGAAAGGTTGCAACACGATTCAGGCACTCGGATGCTTCGATGAGGTAGGCCAATCCCCCCATGGCATCTGTGTCGACGTCTGGCTCTATTTTGTTGCTGTCAATGTCAAAAAACTTTGCGGTTTTATTCACTTGGTCTCTCCAAAAGCACCCCTCGACAGGGAGACGCCTCTTGATGTGGTCAATAGATAGTCCAGTATTCCAGCCGGTAGCGACAGAGCAAAACCGATCCAAGAGGAAGATGCACCAAAATATCCTTCGGAGAGATTCTTTTTCCGTCCAATTCCTCGCTGGCGGTAAAAATCCTATGCGATTAAGAAGCCTGTTTTGCGACATTCCTTCGTCTTCCACGGCCAATCCTAGCTGTTCCACGATTCGAGTTGCAGACGAAACTATAGACCAACTCGTGGGCCCTTTACCACTGCCGATTGTGTTGAAGGCGAGGATTATGCTTGCCTGCAGCGTTTGCACCGAAAAACGATCCATACAGGCAAGAACCACAGCGTCATGGCATCGACGACTGTATAGGTCCTGGATCTGGCGGTCAGAAGTGTAGAATCGGATGCTGACCGCAGTCATAGCTAGCAGCACAATATCAGGGAGACTTCCATTTTGAGTTTCCAACGCTGCCTCAATATCCGGCCTGTGTAAAATGGGTATCCATGGGTGTATGCGGTTAAAGTAAATATTAACAAGTTCTCGCATCATGTGGAGTGGCGGAACAGACGCCTTGGGAGAGGCCCCTGACATGTGCACCGCCGAGGAGGCATCGGTATTCCCGCGCCCTTTAGAGTGGCTTAGTGGGACCAAAACAGATGTTGCCGATGGTGACGAGCAATTGGAAGCGCTGTGAGTCCGCCGTCTTTTCCTGTTTTGCTGAAGTAGCCGTTGTCGAACCGATTGCAGCATCTCACTCAAGTCCGGCGGATCATCTGACGCATCCTTGGTGGGAGTAATGGCGGGCCCAAGCAGCATTGATTGTCCCAAAACCAACGCCTCGAGTGTGTCCATGCGTTTGATGAGGGTGTCTATATACCCAGGCTTGGCGCCACGACGCTGAGCGTTCTCATAAATACAATCGGAGCCGCTCGAAATGCAGGTTCGGCAAGGTTCTTCGCGAGAGCATTTCTGTTTCTTGCGGCGACATGTAGAGCAAGCTCCATCATGAAGATCTGGGTTGTCATTTGTGTCCGGCGCAGTTGTCATGGTAAGAACTCAGATGGTCAGGATGAGGATAGATAAAGGGCTATGAATACTGACGCATAGCAACATAAAGCCATAAGCAATCGATACCCAGAGACTGACTCAGCTATTGTAAGAATACAGCTGAACGTTCAAAGAAAGGAGCTGGAGTAACTCCCCCATGCACCGAATCGATAGTTATCCCACTATATCCCCATGAGTTAGTTTGGCGGGGAAGAACGGAACCATGTTAACCCGGTGCGGTTTTTGTTAGTTAGGCACACCCCAAGCTTAGATAGCTAAATTACCCAAGTGTTTTGCGTAACCTACACCAGCGGTTTACAAAAAAACAATAGAGACCGCAAGATGCATGTGTGCATACGAGTACGGAGTGCGTAAGGAGAATACTCTCAATATGCTAGATGAGTTTAGTGTTGTGCATATGTGCGGGTTGACTGTTTCTGCATGCTAATTCACTTTCTGATCCCTCTTTCGTGTGCAGATTGTTGGCTATACTAAGGAAAAGTACAACTTTCAAACGAAAAAAAAAAGAAAGACTATACCCTGAGTATTATCAGATCACAAATAACGTAAAATATATTCTAATCCTCAAATGAGATTATAACAAAAAGCAGTAATATATCGAGTGTGCACATAGTCAACTACAAAAAGTCCATCCTTCATATTTACTACAGGCTTTCTAATCAAGAAAATCGCTAGTACTAGCGGCTTAACTGTTGTGATTTATACCACCATCAACGTGGCACAGCCTCTCAATTATCGCATGATGCTAGCCTTGAATTAGTAGTAGTAGTAGTTCAACACAAGCTGAAAGGGTAGGACGGGGGGATACAAATAAACCCATGGATAAAAAGCTTTGAAGAAGATTAGTACCTTAAGTACCCTGCCGTGCGCCAAACCTATTCCCCCCTCTCCAACGCTTATTAAAGCGAATTTTGACCCCCCCGAAGTAGGTATGAGGAATAAACTACCTAAGTAGCTACCTCTCTGTTTTTCTGGCAGAAGCTGCTCCACTCAGCTTTGACTGGATCGTTGCATATGTTTTCAACAGTCCGAATAAGCGCTCAATATATTTGTTACGACTAGAGAGGCCATCATGAAATACCGCTAAAACTCAGAGCTTCGCGTCCGGTGTTGATAGTACGGATTAGGCAATTACAAAAGTGTAGCGCAGGTACCGCTCAACACAATTGGTCAGTCGGCAGACTATTGCTTCCGTATTGCCGAGAATTGCTAATCTAGGCAGTTGGCAAATGCCTGGCGTCGCGATTAAGTAGTTATCATAGTCAGGGGACTCGCAGGAGCAAACTAGTAAATGAACTGATAGATTAATTTGACGCAACATAGCCTAAACGTGACTCGAACTCCCACGTTACAGTATCACAATCGGCAAGTAAATTGTAACCCAGCTATGTAGGTTCCTGAACTGTACCTATCACAGATGCGACCATATCTGCAATGACTATGTCTTGGCACTTTGTGTCTCACCAGTACACCAACCCGCAATTGACAGCTGCTATAGCTGGTAATTTAGGGTGCACGTTTCTAAACCCCATGGGTAGGACTCCATTCCTCTCGCCCTCTCTCCAGCCATCGTCTGGCCCGCATCACTTGACTAAAGAAGTCACCTGGCATGCAACATGCTGGCACATGAGTTTATTATAAACTTGCGTTTAGTTCCTACTTGCTGTGAAATTTCCCCCCATCTTCCCCAGATACAACGTTGTGCTGATATCGTGGGTTGCTGTTTCGAAACGTGGTACTTGCTGCCCCACCTATCCTCGTGAAGTAAAGCTTGGAGCATTCACAGTTCCTCAATACGACCTCACAATCTAAGCTCTTAGTGTTGAGCTTCTATGTTATGAGCTGATTATATATAAGAGGAAGTAGCGTTTCGGAAATTTGCATCAACCATCATTTCATCTTTGGGATAATACCAACAAGTTATCTGCTGCTGTACAAAGTACATAGGCCAACATGGTTCAGTCACGGGCTTATCTAGGGGCCTTGCTGGCCGCTCTGCCTTCGGTGCGAGCCGGTTTCAACGCTAGCTCAACGCAAAACATTGCCGTGTACTGGGGTGAGCTCAATGGACTCTCTAGGCTTGAGCTTCCTATTAATACGTCGTGTACAGGTCAAAATTCAGCAAACCAAGAAACCTCTCAGCAGCGCTTGTCTACCTACTGTGCCAGTAAGCTAAACATCAACTTGGATAAATTCATGAAAGCTAATAAATACTTCTAGACGCTGAAATAGATGTAGGCATTACGAATGATGCGCTTGTCACTCAGTAGCCAGGCTAACTTCTCACAGATCATCCCGATTGGGTTTATGAATGGCATCAGCCCGGTCATTACCAACTTCGCTAATGCGGGCAACAACTGTACAGCCTTCCCTGACAATGCCAATGCACTTAATTGCCCTCAAATCGAGTAAGTGGTACTCCGACTCGCAGCGAACTCCTCCAATGTGCCAGGCTTATAGATCTTATGTAGGGAGGACATCACCACATGCCAGAAAACATATGGCAAGACCATCCTGATTTCACTGGGAGGTGGATCTTATACACAAGGCGGTTTTTCGTCCGCTAGTGCTGCCACATCCGCGGCTCAGGCGGTTTGGAACATGTTTGGACCTGTTAATCCGAACAGCAATGTAGACCGTCCTTTTGGTTCAGCAGTGGTGGATGGCGTCGACTTCGATTTTGAGTCTGGCGTCAATAACCTGGAGGCTTTTGCTACTGAGTTGCGGAGTTTGATGGACGCTTCTGCAGCTTCCGCGGGCAGGAAGTTCTACCTGTCTGCTGCACCACAATGCGTCTATCCCGATTACGCCGACAACCCTGCTCTAAACGGATCTGTTTCCTTCGACTTCATCATGATCCAGTATTATAACAACGGATGCGGCGTCAGCAGCTATGTCCCTGGAGCAACGACCCAATGGAACTACAACTTTGATGTCTGGGACAACTGGGCGCACACCGTCAGCAAGAACCCCAACGTGAGGATTCTGCTCGGTATCGCCGCCAACACTGGTGCTGCCAGTGGATACGTCTCCGGAACCCAGCTTTCTGCCGTCATCTCATTTACCAAGCAATACTCAAGCTTCGCGGGTATCATGATGTGGGACATGTCTCAGTTATACCTGAATTCCGGTTTCCTGGATCAGGTTGTCAGTGATCTTGCTGCCTCTGGTTCAACCCCTCCACCTACTAGTTCTTCTGGGGGTTCCAAGCCTACCTCTACCAGTGGTGGTTCTACCGGCCCAACTGGTGGCGGTTCTGTGCCGCAATGGGGTCAGTGTGGAGGCCAAGGATATACCGGCCCTACTCAGTGCCAGGCGCCTTACACATGCGTTGCTAGCAGTGTTTGGTGGTCATCTTGCCAGTAATACTGAGAATGATGCCAAAGAAAAATAAAGGTCTAGCATAAGGCAACGAAGATGTGCTATGAGCCTTACGGAAACATAAAGGGTTGACTCTCTGGGCATTGTCGTGGACAGTCATCAGTATATATCTTGTACTTCTATTGTCTATACTTGAACACGTATATAGCACGATACATATCTGAACATATTCCTAAGCATCTAAGATTGAGGGATGGTGAACTCGAACTGCGGGCCTTACAGGTGCCTATATGAAAGCTATAGATTTGAAGAATGCTTCTGACATGGTGAAGCTTTTACATTTTTGAACCTCAAAATAAGGCCAAATTTGTTCACATGTGATGACTAGAAGGATGTTACCTTGACATTCTCCAAATACATCAGTCTCGTCAATATTAGGGCAACCGCAAATTCGACCCATGGGCTGATAGTCGTGAAGAAATATTTGACCTTGAACGGCCCAAGTGGCATGTGCCCATATTCGAATCGTTCATTGAAACATGCCCATAAATGTACTTCTCTGCGTGATCGATCATGGCGAGCCGTCCGAGCTTGTTATTTTTGGTAAGCATGAAGCTAATAAATACACTGCCAAAGCAGAGCCAAGCGACTTTGTCATTATGACTGAACATCTAGGTCGCCTCTTCTTGCGTTGTTGCCTTGAAAGAAGAACCCCAAGGCCACACTTTTTGAGGATTACCTACGGACTACGTGCACAAATTACATCATGCCCGCTATTACTTCACTGTATTCGGCAAGTGTGCATACTTCAGATTCAGATGATTTCACTGATATGTCTAACTGCTCACAAGGCTATGTCTCTAATTTTCCCGGCCCTTATTGAAATAGGTTTGTGCCTAACTGTGCACGAAACGTTGAGAGTAAATCATACAAAATACGGGCCAACGCCACATGATGTAGATCTGGATTAACTGGAGACACACTGCCAATAGGTGCCAATTCGGCTAAGAAGCTACATAATCGCTGAGAGGCTCTCTGTCGCGGATTTTAAAGTTCGGAATTTGAGCTCTCCGAGACCCATTACGCGAGAGAGGTCCCCATTCCCGCGTGGTTGGGGGGCGCTGTCTTTCCCCAGCGCTAACTGACCTCTGAGGCCTCGGCTGTTCGGAACATTCCGATCATGCCATGATCGCGAACCGCTCAACAAGAGAGCATTGAGAAGCATTGGTAATTCCGCAAAGAAGATGAACTTTGATAATAGCAGACATATCTTATAAGGCAGTAGACTGTTCAGATCCACGCGGAGACAGAGGGTTTTAAGCATCTACGTATCAATTCCTTTGTTTCTTAGTTTCTCCCCACTTACATGGCCTTGCCACGAAGTGCGCAACCATCGGCCTGTTGATAAATGATAAAAGTATTAGCCTGGGCTGGATGGCTACGGCTTTGGCAGTATCAACTAGGCTTCTATCAATCATGAGCCTGTAAAGTTCATCTTGGTGACTAGTGTGATGACAAGCCGACTAGTAAAGCAGTTGACAACTTCAATAAGATTACAGAAACTGAACTGAACAGGATCAGGGCATCCTCGAGAGTCTCCATTTGCCGCATTTTGCGCTGAAAATAACAATACAAGCATTTCAATGAGATACCCCGACGTGTCGGCACCGCATTATTGGGATGCGAGTTGGACTGCTATCTCTGAATCCACTCGACAGCTCGGAATTGGGGGTTTCCGCTTCCGACTGCGACCGCCACTACCCACTCTGGCGCATCACCTATTACTCTTTGCCTTGGTGTGTCATAATTGGTATTTAAATATCAAGGATTGTATGTCCTCGAATTAAAGCGTCCTAAATCAGCTGTTCACCCCTTCTAGTCCTTTATTGTTTAGTGATAAATTGGAAACCATGGCAGACAGACGCATCCATCGTTTGACGTTGTTCAAAATCCCAAACGCAGTTGACCAAGAAAAATTGATAGACATTTACAGAAATATGCCTACTAAAGCATTGAAGGTACGTCGACAGGCTTTACTTCAATGGCGCACAATGCTGCAACCAAATCTTCAATCACTAGTTCTGGGGAAACTCTTGCTCATTTTTTGCTGCCTAAAGGACAATAAACCATACATTCTCTCAGTCACCGCCGGATCTACCAAGCCCGATCAACGTGCGCAAGGCTTCACGGTAGCGGCCCATTCAGAGTTCAACTCATTGGACGACATGGTCTACTACGATAATGAATGTGTCGCTCACGCAGAGTTGAAGGCTTTTGCTAAGACGGTTCATCAAGGGGTCATGATGGTATACTACGAGAACCAACTGTAGAGCCAATTGCGAGCAGAGAAGCATTGTACTTTTTAAAGCACAAAGTTAATATATAGCCTTTAATTTCATACTTCACTGCTTAGGGCTTAAATCGGATAGAGAACTGCAAGATTCTTGGTTCTTCCTAATGTTGTCTATTGCGTCTAAACACATTCTGTTCTACTGGATCAGCTCGTTAAAATGCCATGAGATCTCCCCTTGATCCTCGCTCAGAAAATTTGGGGCATAAATATTATCGTCCCAACAGCCCGCGGTATCAGCTTGCGGAGGAGGATATGGACCTTGTTCAAATGTCTCAAAGAGCCCCATAAGTTCATTGCTCATGCTGACGAAATCTGGTGTGGTCAAATCAGAGGTCATCTCAGAGTCCCTATTATATCCTGGGGGAGGTCTTGAGTAACTGTCAACGTTGTGGGATCCCCATCTGTTCAATGCAGGCTTTCTGAGAGCACTGGTACCGCCTTCACAAAGACTGGTATCTCGTGTAGGTCCCACCTCAGGGGACCGCAATGCCGGGACTGTGTCCGTAGATCCTTCAATTGTTCTGCTTGCTTCTCCCCGAGGACTTGCTACATCCTGTTGGGCGACGTCCTCAGTTCTGCGACTCTCAAGCCGACGAAGCCGGGGGATGATGCCTCTGACGCTGCTCCAAAGTCTGCGACTCCCCCGGCTCTTGCTAGAAAAATGGCGCAGGAGCTCAATAGCTGAATGAAGCGATTTCTTACACGGCGCGGCAAAGGTTTCGGGGTCATTACAAACGGCTAGGAAAAGAATAGCCAGGGCGCTAAGCAAGAAGTAATTGAAAGCGGCCTGCTGACGTCGGTAAATATCCGAGGAATCGTTGAGATGGACCAGCACTTGGATGCTGTCTTGCGCAATTTCGACAGCTAACCACGCGTTGCGATACGAGTTCCGGATCCGATTTGGCCCAAGGAGATAGTATCGGTATATCAGTATGCGAAAATGGTTACCTCTTAAGTAGAGCAAGGCCCGCAATCTGTGCAGGACGGGAGGCTGTGCCCGGGTAGCCAGACCGAGCCGCGGGTGACAGAGTCGGAGTGGTACAGGGATTGACTCAAGCCATTCTTGTGTCTTTGTGTCAAGTTCTGTTGTTTTTTCTTCGGGATTCTCATTAGCATGGAACCCAAAGGGCATCAGTGCATCCCACATAGTCGAACATAGGCGTCCATATCCGACCATGCATTGGAGGTATTCACAATCCTGGCCCTAGAGAAGCCGTTAGACTGGAACTTGAGCAAAACAACCCAAGGCCGTTGTTAACTTAGATAATTCTTACCGGCTCTGGCAGTTCCACGTCAATATCACGATCCACCAATGCAAATGACAGGTTGGTGCCAAAGCTCCAGCGCCGGTCAAGCACATAGATGGTCCAGAAGACTCTCACAGCCAAATCGCGGTGCTCTTTAATAGGAAACGTTTCAAATAGCGTGATTCGCCGATGCAGGCCTAGGACAAGTGCTTCACGACAGGCGTGGCCTATGATTCGCCAAGCGAGTAGATCCTCGTCGATATGAAAGTAGTATATACTCTGATGAACAAAGTCATGTCAGTTGTTATCTGATATCGAATGAATTGTAAGTGAACTGTTCTCACTAGAAGAATAAGCAACTGCAAGTCCTTCAGGCCGGAACTTGGTTGCAGAATGCTCATGACGCTTCGTTCGACCGAGATAATCATTGCTGTGCTGTTATCACTCTTCCCATGCCCTTCGATTACCATTGCTGTAGCAATAGCAATTTTGGCAAGCTGTAAATCCTTTAAGCCGATGCACGAATCCTGGCTGTCAGTGATGTTTTGAGTAGCGTCCTTAGGTAACTGGCCTAACCTGATGACCTCAGGCGCGTTGGAGATGAGATAATTCGTGTCCAGGCATGGATATACTGATTCCACTTCTTCCTGGAAGACGCGAATTAAGCGCCCAAACTCGGAAGGATTACAGCCTTTCCAGAAATTCTCATCAAAACACTGATCTAGCTCTTTGAGAGACAAAGAACGCAACTGCTGTCCGTTAGGAGGAGGCAATTCGACTTGCGGGAATTCGACCCGCGATAATACCTGTTCGCCTACTTCAACACCGTGGACAGATCTAGTGGGACCAATAAACTGAGGCTTCTCTGGTACATTTTGATTGACATGCGTTGAGGTAGTTTCGCGAGTCTACATGGGTTAGCAAGATGTCATCTATCTCAACCGATTTGAAGGCTGGGGGTAAAGGTCTTACCACTACAGTATTGGTCACTGAGGTAGACGGTAATGCTTCGGAGCAAGATATGCCTTGTGGTGAAACGAGGACATGGGCTTCTCGTGGTAGGAAGTTATCAGATGTTGGGTCAGCTCCGGAGGGACGCCGAGGGAGTTCGGCGGCTCCATTCGTGGTGAGTTGTCTGACTACTGCCATCCACTCATTCATTGTATCCTTCAGAATCTTTACATCTTGACTCAGTGCCGATATTACACTGCGATTTGGGAACAAGATCAGTCTCGTCTTCCAGCTACCGGGATGAACATGATGATGGGGGAACCTTGAAATGGGGGCTCACTCGTTCCCACACGTAGATCTATCTACAAAGTCATGACGGAGAGCTTTGTAGCTGCATGTGGCCAGCCCTTTGGACGCGCACCTCTGGCAGCAATCGTCGGTCTGACCCGGGACACACTTCAGTTTACGCCGCCTGCATTCATCACTATACTCATGATGTCAAGTCAGCTGTAGTCAAGTTGACCCTGTTTGCCCATATTTTTTGTCCACTTAGTCAATAATTCGATCCCAAAAAGACAGGCCAATTCGGAAAAGTATAAGAAAAAGTGACAAATAAAAGGGCCAGAGCCTCGGTCAGAGTGTGCAGCGTACCAGGCTACAGCAGTGTATTTTCTGCGTTTAGTCGGGGGTGCAGGCCGTTCCTCGGTTGAGTCTTGGTCTTCGTACTCTGTGGGTTTGTAGTCTGACATGACGAAAATGAGAGGGAAGAGCGTACAGCACGCGAGCACGTATTGGCAGCGGCGTGCGGAGCGGAAACGCCGAGTGTGGTGAGCAGAATACGGAGGATTTGCGAGGATCAAAGAAGGAGACAGGCCGTGGTTCCGTTGTCCTGAGAATGGTGCTAGAATAGGCCCAGACTACCTACTCCGTATGCACATAATAAAGGCTGGCTCGGGAATTTCCGAGATTCCGAGCACACAATGAGCAAACCGATTCCGCGTGGGGAAGTCCATCCTAGACTCGTACTAGGCCCACTGCCCCAGGATCCCCCATCTTTCACAGCTGTGCCTACCTCAGCGTCTCAGTGCCGTGGTGGGCAAAAGCTCTGGTATATAAGAGAATTCTTTCGGGTATCGTGCTGCTGCTATATAGCCCTAATCCCATGTCCTATACCAGCAAAATCTCAATTATTTGTTCTCTCCCCTTCGATGAAAACAACAAAGCCTCTCTGGGACAGTTCAAAAACCCACCACAATGCTAAGTTCCGCAGCATCTGCGGTCTTGCTGGAGAGAATTCTGCGGGACTCAATGCAACACCTCTTAATTGGCGCTCTCTCTCTCCCCATCATCTACGTTCTGGTGAACGAATTTATCCGCAAAACTGCCAAAATTCCTCATATGAATGGGCCTAAAGGTCTTCCTTTGTTGGGTAACATCTGGGATATACGTGTCAATGCTGCCGAAAAGTATCGGCAATGGGCCAAGCAGTACGGCGATGTCTACCAAATCATGCTTGGAAATATTCCAGTTGTTGTCGTCAACTCAGCTTCAGCTGCTAAGTCGGTGTTTGGTTCAAATGCCCAAACATTAAGTTCCAGACCGGAGCTATACACATTTCATAAGGTGAGTGAAGCAAAAGAGAATGTCGCAAAACCGCGTTTTACCTTGAATCATTCAGAAGGCCGACCACTTTCCCAACTGTAACATTGCACATGTTGACTTGCTCTACTCAAAGGTGCTGTCTGACACAGCTGGCACAACTATTGGCACTTCCCCATACAGCGACTCGTTGAAGCGGCGAAGGAAAGGCGCAGCGTCAGCACTTAATCGACCTTCTGTCGCAACCTATGTTCCTCACCTTGAAGTGGAAAGTAGGGATTTTATTAAAGAACTTTTCGACTATGGTAACGCTGGCCAGACACCAGTGGATCCTATGCCCATGATTCAGCGACTTTCACTTTCCCTCGCCCTGACCCTGAACTGGGGAACGCGATTAAAAACTCAGAAAGACGACCTATTCGGAGAGATTACCCACGTTGAAGAAGAAATCAGCAAATTTAGGTCAACCACAGGGAATTTACAAGACTACATTCCTATTCTGCGCCTGAATCCCATCAATTTTCACTCATCCAAGGCCCGTGAAATGCGCGACCGCCGCGATAGGTACTTGACGAATCTCAACAACGCTCTTGATGAGCGCATTGCAGCAGGAACCCACCAACCTTGTATTCAAGCCAACGTTATTCTAGACAAGGAAACAAAGTTGAGCAAAGATGAGCTCACTTCAATCAGCCTAACTATGCTTTCGGGCGGTCTAGATACTGTCACCACGCAGGTTGCTTGGTTTGTCGCGCTACTCTCTCAGCATCCCGAGATCCAAGAAAAAGCCATTGTAGCAATTCGGAAGCATTATGGTGAAGACCAGCCTATGTGCGACGAGAATGACGATCAAAAGTGTGCATACGTCGTTGCTCTTGTCAAGGAGGCTCTTCGGTATTACACAGTTCTCCGTCTGGCTCTTCCTCGCGCTTCTGTGAAAGATTTGCCATACCAAGGCACCGTTATTCCCAAGGGTACAATGGTATTCCTTAATGCGTGGGCTTGCAACATGGGTACGTAACTCCTCACTCGTGTCATGGCTAAGATTGTCTGTACGAGATGTACTGATGGATGTGACAGACGAGAAGGTTTGGACTGATCCTGAAGTCTTTCGTCCTGAAAGATGGCTTGAGCAACCTGATGCACCGTTATTCACATATGGTGTCGGCTATCGTATGTGTGCTGGCTCTCTCTTGGCCAATCGCGAGCTTTACCTCGTCTTCATCCGCTTGCTCAACAGCTTCTATATCAAGAAGTATGACGACGTGGACTGCCATCCTGTCACTGGAAATGCAGACCCCAAGAGCTTGGTTGCTCTGCCTCCCCGTTTCAAATCATACTTTGTGCCTCGAAACGACACTGCTCTTCGTGCGGCCGTTGAGAAAGCCTCATGATGAACCAGCACGAGAACGCTTGTTTTGTGATCCGGTCTAGTAGTAAGGCGAGATAGAGAATACGTTTTGGATCAACAAATATTTAACGCAATAGCCTTTAAGTTCCATCGTTTCGTGCCAGAAAGATCTCAAGTGTGAAATAATCCCACATACTCTTTCTTGCAGCAAGTGCAGTCGACCTTCAGTGTAGTTTCACGCCTCGCAGCTAGAGACATGGAGAATTGTCAACCAAAGAAGGAAACTCAGCATACTCAATTTAACTATGGTCCCTGCTATACAAATGGTTTGCGAGGCAGTGGAAACGCGAGACTCCAGGTTATTGAAGAAGTGATTGGCCTTCACCTCTCTCATGACTATTGTGCTATGCGAGATCGCAAGTGTTCAGAGTCGTTTGTTATGATGCCGATGTCATAAAAAGCCAGAAGACATACTGGGGTTTCCCATTCAGGATGATATGCTCAAAATAGCGTCCAAGTCCAGCGTCTGGCTACATGGATCGCTTCCAGGCCCGCTTTCTTTTGCATACATGTGTGTTGTAGATAGCAATAGCATTCTAATCATGAAGAGGTTCCCAGCTTGTTGGGCTTAGCTAGAAAATTTCCCGACAAACTCTACTATTCTTTTGTAATAGTCCTTTGTCTCTGGATGCGTCTGAAGCATATAGAAACAGTGCGGCATTCCCTTGTATATCTTTAACTGTGTGTCAGCACCCTCATTTTGCAACCTCTCTGCGTAGGCGATTGCCTCATCCCGATGAATATCGCACCCTGCGGCTATGATTACTGTAGAGTCCAGGGTTATTAGCGGAAATTAATTTTCATGCATAGAAGCATGAAAATGGGGCTGAATGGTTAACAACTTACACGCTGGTGGTAGGTTTTTCAGGGACTGTGCAAGCAACGGCGAGGAGCGCCAGTCGGCCGTCGGCTCCGGCAAGTACATATCCCAAAACCACTCCATCCGCGCAGCAGTAACAACACTGTCGTTGGAGTTTTGCTGATAACTACCCATTTCATACGCCTCTCTGGGAAAGAATTTGGGATGGCACATTACTGGGAACGTGAGAATTTGCGCTACGATACCCTGGAATCCTTCATCTCGGGCCATGATGGCGACAACACTAGCCTTTCAAGTGGTTGGTTAACGCGTCCCAAGATTGGAAGCCTCTGTAAAGGAATTTCATGCTGGGTAACATGACTTACTAGGTTTCCACCAGCACTACTTCCGTTGAGGATAATTTTCGATGCATCAGCCCCGAGTGAAGCAGCGTTTTTCCCGCACTACCTCACGTTAGTCCAGAGTCTATGCTTGAGCGATTTGTGTATCCCAACATGATATAGGTATACACATCACCTACCCATTTCAGTGCATCGAAGCAGTCGTTGGCTGCATATGGAAATTTGTACTCGGGGGCCCTATTTCATGTTAATAAATGAGCCATCCATATTTTTTCCCCATTCGTATTCCACTTACTGTCTGTAATCAACACTGACCACCACTGAATTTGTCCAATCGGCAATCATGAGATTTTCGGAATGTTCAGTGCAATGCCCACCAACAACCCACCCTCCACCATGGTAGCGTACAACCAGCGCAGAGCCAGGACGCTTATTTTTAGCCGTGTACAACTTAATCTCGATCTCGGCACCGTCACGAGTTGGGATCATCCGTGTCTCAGTAAGGACATCCTTGCCCTCTACAGGGCATCCTTCGGGCGCCGGTGGGCTGTTGAGCCAGGCTTTGCGAAAATCTTCCAAAGATGTCTCAGGCTGCCACAAGCCCTCCATCATGCTATTCAGCATCGGTCTGAGCTTTGCGTACTCTGGATCCAGCTCGCTGAAATGGCCGAACTTCGGCAGAGGCCTAAAGTTAGGGTCCACAGGAACATACTCGCCCTCTTTCTTAGTGATAACCATCTTGAGCTACTGGAAGGAGAATGGCAATACTGGATGCGCTGTGGCCGTGTTTTACTTGTTTTATTCAGATGTAAAAGAATGCAGTTGATGAGTATCCATTTCATCCAGAAGGCAATATATATGCATATATAGTTGACTTGTATTGTACAAATCTAGCCGCGACGGAGTTGTATTGTCCGCTGATGAAATTTGTCCGAAGTCAACGCGCGTGTATCACGCCGGCCCAATTAAGCCATGCGAGGCGAATTTTAAATATTCACAAGAGCGCTCTGTATAATGATTTCATTAATTTTGGGTGCAAGTGTTCGGATTCTATCTGATTCGGACCACTGTACAAGCTTACGCAGGTATTGCCTGCTGAATTGAATATAGTGTGTGGCCCAATGAACTAGTCCTCGGCATTGTGATGTGTTAATGTCATACATTCTTGTTTGCGTTTACCCGTTGGTTCCACTTTCATTGACCAACTTAGAGTCTGCGCCTCTAAGTTGGGTCCAACACCTATGAAACGCCCCAAAACGCGGCACAGTTTTTTACTAGGAAATCTACAGCTGCTACACGTAAAATAAAAATAATAAAATAACACTAAAAGAAAAAAGAAAAAAAGAATAAGTATTAGAAAGCTGTAAAGAATAACCTTTGTATGTGCTGTTTGCTTGATTACAGGGGCTGTAGTGGCTGGAGAGCTGATTTTGCGTTGTTGATTTTGGCTGGCTTTGGCGCGATTTTCGCGATTTTCGCAATTTTTTACAACTGTATCAGAAATCCGGTACAGCGCTGTAGCGCACGCCTAAAAATCGAATAAAAATGCGATACGCGGCTAAGATCAATCATTCGACATCGATTCCGTTGTTTTCAGTCGTTTTCTATGCGTTGCGGGTGGTTTTGGCGGCCTCGGGGTCGTAGATCGGTTGATGCGGACGTCGTGTTGTTTTTTCTAGGTTTCAATTGCATAGAAAAAAGGCCAATTGCATAGAAAAAAGGCCATTTGGCTGTGTGTACCGCTTTTTGGGGCGTTTCCGGGGTTTTGGACCCAACTTAGAGGCGCAGACTCTAAGTTGGTCAATGAAAGTGGAACCAACGGGTACTTGTATTTTCTCTCGCGAATGCCAAACTGCCAAAATACAGCTGAGGCGTGCTGCAACCTCCTTGACTTCCGGACCCGCCGAGTCACATCTTATCAGCGGCTTTCGCAACTCAGTAGCGGCTCTCGGCATCTCGGAGAGCTGGCATCAAGGGTTCTGCCTGGTCAAGTATCAGTAAGAGTCACGTAGAAACATCGTATTTTCAAGGTTACTCGGATGAAACAGTCACAGTATATTGACTAAAAATGTCAGAGTTTTGGTCTTGGGTTGCTTTATTCATTCTCAAATCCATTGCAACTCATTCATGACATGATAATAGCTTGTAATTGGAGCACGGATTTGGTCACTGCGTCACTTCCGCTAAAGTAATAGTTTTATTTCTAACTCCTTCAATAAACTATTCTATGAGTACAATTCTGCTTAGATGAGAAGCCATCATTTGCCGTTTCAATGGCTAATTCAGGCCTTGGAAAGCCTTTGCTGCCTTCAAATGTTCCAACCAAGTTGTTGGCTTGTCCTCGAGAATAGACAAGCTCCAGTCTAATTTCTCTCCAGCGTAGTAACCACCCTCATCCATGAGGCGGAAATTTTGCAACAGTTCTTCAGCTGCAAAATCTGGCATCCCTTGTCCTTTCAATGTAGCTGTAAACATTTCGTGAGGGAGGGAGAAGAATTTAGCATCCTTGCCGGCATTAGGAAAGGCGCTCTTAAAGTCAGCAAGAATCTCTGTGGGAGTCTGGTATGCTGTGGCACCAAGCACGCGCTTGCCTAGGACCTCATCACGCTTCAGTACAATGGCCTTGACGAACTTTCCCGTATCGGCCTCAGCGTCAAACATGGGGAATGGCGCTGTTTCTGGGGTTGGCAGCGCCAGTGTCCACGGCTTTTCCGGCGACTCTTGAGCGAGCAGCTGTCCAGGGATATTCGACATGAAGAAACCCGGCTGAAAGAAAGTTGCTGGGATTCCAGCGTCCCGAGCATATTGCTCAACAGCGGCCTTACTATCGAAATGATAAACATTGGCCAATTTACCATTAGTAGCTACAAAGCATGAGTATAACTAAAACATTTCTTGTGATTTGTGATCTGGGGGGCAAATAAGAGCTTACCTTTAGCAACATCGATTAACGAACTGTAAATAAAGTGTTGTACTCGAGCATCCTATATCCGATAGCTTAGTATTTGAGCTCAAAACAGTCAATCATGCACAAGCTTAGCTAACCTTCGCCGCATCCACAATGGTCCTGCCTTGTTGCTCTTCACGTTCTTTGCTCATAGTATCCCAGTAGTTTGTGACAGCAAAAATCGCTGCAGCACCAGAAAACGCCTTGGCTAATGACTTGCCGTCATTTATGTCGGCCTACCGCCGTCAGTTACTGAGATCATAGAGATTTATCTTGGTTGAAGAAAGAGACGGCTCCTCTTCTAAACTTACTGCAACAAGCTCAGCACCTTGGCTTTCAAGCTTCTTGGCAGACGCCTTAGTAACGTCTCGGGTAATAGCACGGACAGTCCAATCTTTCTTGAGTTTAGGGTCACTCAGAAATATCTTGGCAACAGAGCCACCCTGGTTGCCTGTTGAACCGAGAACTGCGATAATTTTCTTGGTAGCCATTGTGTCGGAGCTTAATATGTGCAAACCGGTAATGAAGAAGCTTGTATAGTTCGATGTTGAAGGTGAATGCTGATGCCCGCTGTGTTTATGAGACCAGTAGGCTGTGCTGAAACAGATGAAACTTATTGAGAACAGACGCGATGTTCAAAGCTCACTAACATCGTGGTTATATACTAACCTGTCCACTTATGTAATTCCATTCTGCCCATCGCCTCTTTTGAGGCAATCGCTACGACAACGGACTAGACGGCCGAACTCACAATGGTCTCTGAAGCCGGCTCGACGAAGTTCCTCCGTCACTTAGTCACATATACACCCGTGAGGCACATGAACGATTTGAATAACCTCAAGTGGATTTCAGCAACTGCTATTTACTAAACCTTAACATCAGATCAAAAGTCTCTAATTCCCATGTGGTAATAGTTGTGTAAATTTACCCACTTCTTTAATATGAAAAGCAAAATATGGTGTCCAATAGCGGTGTGGCAATAGTAAATAGAAAGAACTTGCCACGCTACTACGTCGTTACCGGTACATCAATTTAGTTCGGCTAGCTCTGCGAATTGGCCTTCATGCTTAAAATCACCCGGAAGCGATGGCTTGATTACTAACTTCGCGCTTCGCGACTTGGAAAGTTGTCCGCCTCGCGACCTGTGAAGTTCTCGCGAGCCATGACTCGGCACAATAAGTTGAAGACATGCCGCCGATTTTTAACACAGCTAGAACTTCGCTCAAACTCCCCATACCTCTTCCTTGCCTCAGTACCCTGCATCGCTGATATCATACTACTTCTTTGCTGCTTTTGTAGTTTTCTGAAAATTGTTCCGTGATCGATTAAGACGCCCACACAAAATCATGCATGAAGCAGCTACCCATTCCGTTTCCGAATTTTCGTGCAATGTCTGCAGAAGGTATGCTTACGAATTTGTCTCACCTTAGAGAATCGGCCTACTAACAGTCCCAAACTCTAGGAGAAAAGTGAAGTGGTTAGTGCTCACAATCTTGAGGGCTGGCTATCGCTTTTGCTTCGTAAATATACGCCTAACTCTTCTTCTAGCAATCGGGCTTTACCCATCTGTTCCCTCTGCGATAGGGTAAGCGGCATATGCGAATATCCTACATGTCACAAAAAGCCAGGTCCCAAAATTGGTCGGTTCAAACCTCTTGCCCTAGTCAGCCGTTATATGTTTTTGTCTTTTTTTCAAAATAAAACCCCCCAAAAAACTGATCTGATGTTTTAAAGGGAGTACCCAAAAAAACGCTCGTAGGCACACCAATGCACGCAATGGACGCCCGGCGAGGAAAGTCACTCCGCGTGATTCTCCCGATGCTTCTCCCGACGCCGCCATCTCAAGTAATGTCTTACCCGCAAGTGGTTCGCCTCTCTCTAAAGCCAGAGAGCCTTTTCAAGAATCCTCCCAGAGTCTTCCACCATCGAGACAGTTCCCCCCGACAGCGACTAGTGATGATGGACGTAACACCCCTGCGAGTGCGACAACGTTTTCCCAGATCATGCATCCTTCACACGAGATTCAACCACGACGAGAGCCTGCCACTTCTTTCGAAGGCTTGAATCCAGAAGCGATTGTGGGGCGCATTTGTGAGGGCCTGGCAATCTCCAAAGATCTATACCACTATCTGTAAGCCTCACTCTAATCTCAATACTGTTACGTAGAACATTTCTAAGCATGTCCTGGTTATTGAGGGCGCTTCCAACCATAGATCCTACCGTGTTAACAAATGGCAACAGGATGGAATCCTATTTCAACAACATGACAACCTTTACGCTTTTCAAGCCGTATAAAATCGAGGAGAAGCTCTCTTGCATGCGATCTGCAACCGAAGCTGAAGCTTTAGTAGCCGCGATATTCGCCTTCGCTGCGAGATTTCATTCTTCCTTCAGTACACCATCTCGCCCTACCGAATGCCCCCCGCATTCTCATTTCGCTTACATCGCCTCAAAACGCTTGAATGAAGCTCTTGAACAACTTGATGATGCAGTGGCTCCACTATGGCTCCTTCAGGCCTATATTCTCTTGACCTTTTACCAATTGACACAGAGTGTCCGGTCAAAGTCATGGAGACATCTGGGGGTTTGCATCCGACTAGCATACGAGCTGGACCTTCACCGAGTGGATTTTCCATCTAATCAGCAGGCAGATACGGATAATTACAGCATCGATACGGAGCACTGGTCCATACTTGAAGAGAAAAGAAGAGCTTGGTGGGCCGTCTGGGAGATGGACGTCCTTGCCAGCGCCATTAGGCGCCTACCAATGGCTATCAACTGGGGCTATAACTTCACGTTTCTACCAGTTCCCGACAGCTGCTGGTTCAGTGATAGACCTCAAAAAAGTTGTTATCTTGCTGTGGATCCGAATCTTCGCTGGAAACATTTGCAGGAGTCAGGCAATCTTAGCCCTAAAGCTTGGTACATCGTTATCAACTCCTTTGTGTACAATTGTCAGTTGCTTCTATCGGATTACAAACTCAATACCGATTCAACGACAACCATGGCCGATGTGACCATTCTAGCCAACTGTCTTTACTGCACGACTAACTCCCTTCCCTCTGACCTTACCTATCATGGGCAGGCTCTAGACTTCCTGACTAGAAGGTCTCCACAAGATATCAGCTGTCGGCAGTTTCACAACGACATATACTGCATTCACATCATAACGCAACTTGTCCAGTTCATGATCTATCACCATCAGATCGCTGCTGAGGCGCCTTGGATGGCCGAATTTGATGCAAATAATCTGAAAAGTGGAAACGAAAACAAGATTTCTAATCATCCATTGTGGTCGAACTATATGAAGGCCGCCGAGGATGTTATCACCGTGGTACGTAATAGCTCTGGTGAGCACTACAAATATGTCAATCCCTTCATGATCAACACGCTATGGATTGCCGCTGCGGCACAAATTGCCTGTCGTATCTTTGGGCCTTTGTCCTTCAACAAGCAACTGGCGGAATCGAACTACGAGCTTCTCTGCCTCAATATGGATCGATCTATCATCTTCTGGTGCGGCATGGATATTCTGAAGCGCAGATTGACTAGAGTCGAGGCCTTGTTGAAAGGCTTAGCCGCGAGACAAGGCAATGATAGAAGCCCGATAGATTTGGCTGGGTTCATGACATCGGGAATGATGGCCTCTCACCAAGAAGCGCCTGTTACTGATCCATCGAATGTTTCCGATTCCCTTACAGATCTTTCAATGAATGCAAATACGCTGTCTTTCATGCCGCTTCTTGATGGCAGCATCGAACCACATGTTTCCATAGACTATATGGATTTTTTTGCTGGTATTGAACAGTTTTTACCTTACGACGCATACAATTCGTGAATAAACGCAAATTTACTTTATTAGCAGCAGATAGATATTTAAATTCAACAAATGCTGATCAGATGCTGTCCGGTGCTCCTGGAAGTAACGAATTTCATACTATAGATGGTGGAATTTAGGGAATAACATTTGAAATGCTGAAATATAATAACTCTACAGTCGGTTCTATCTCTTCCTTTCAACAGACTACTTTATATGAAGGTGCTCTTTAAAGAATATGCTACTAAATGTACACACAACATTGTGGTGCTAGTTGGCGAAGTTGCGAGCTTGCCCTCTAATAGAGAACTGCGTGGTAGTTGCTGTCACAGTGGTTTAAAATCTACTCCTAATCCTCACCTAGCTTTTGACATGTGAACTGTTAGTTTGTGAGCACATCGTGGACAAGTGAGGAGACATTATAGAGTCATCATCTATCAACTCAATTAGACCCGAATGTAACGAAACAAGAACTAACTATATAAGTACATGTAGGCTATCAATATCAGATAAGTCCTATAATCAAACCATATGGCTACCTATTGCTGAGAATTCCTATTTGTTTATGGCGACAGGACCTTGAAGATAGTAGCCGAGATCATCGCCATTCATATCTTTCTTCGTAAATCCGTTTCCAAGAAAGCGGAATCTGTTTGGAGAACGATATTCGATCTGAAAATCTTCGCCTCGGATCTCCTCAAGAAGCTCTATTAAGACTGGTTAGCTCTCATATTAACGAGACAATGTTTTGAAGGGGTCGTATCCAACCTCTGTAGTGGATAACACTGCCAGCATGTAGAGCAGTAATGCGGCCGTCGGTTCTTCCATTTTTATACCAGCTGCGGCATGGAGCAGCCCAAACAGTTTGAGACAGCATCTCTTGTGACCACACATCCAAATCATCCACCACCTCAGGCAAGACACACACAGATCTATTTTATATACTATCAGTAACTCCGATCTTTGTAAGTCCACACGGGGGACCTTGAAACTTACTTGATGTCCTCTGATGCGATCTTGCGGCACCACTTCAGGATATAAGTAGCCATGGCATCGCAAGAGCCAGGGAATACGCCGTGTGCAACCGGAGTGTTAGGGCCCGCGAAAATGAAGTAGTTAGGGTGCTCTGGAGCGGCAATCCCAAGATAGCTCAGAGGATCGTTTGCCCAGAGTTTACTTAGCGTAGCGCCATTGCGTCCCACAAGGTTCCAGTTGGGCTTGTAACTCACATCAAAGCCAGTAGCAGTAACAATGATGTCGAATTCTTCTTCGCCTTCAGCTGTCAGAATGCCTTTCTCCGTTACTCTGATTATGGGACTCCAAATGGTCTTGACATTGTCTTCTTGCAGAGCTTCCAGATAACCATCACCTGGTGTCAGGCGGCGGCATCCCGCGGTAAATCTAGGGATCAAGCGATCGATCAACTCGGGGTTTTGGCGAAGGCGCTGGCGCATAATCTCGTTATGCTCACGATCAAGCTCCTGTTGCTCGGGTCTACCAATGACCATAGCCTTGAAAAGCTCGTTAAACCTGTTCGCAAAAGTGTTAATGTGGTGAAGAAAACCACCTTGAAGGATCATGCGCATACCCATGCTCCAACTTCTTGCGCAGCTGGAATAACTTCTCTGGATATTCTCTAAACTCCTTTCTCTGGTCCTCAGTGAAAACTTTGCTACCATCTTCGGAAAACTGATTGAGGAAATTCGCCGCAATCCAGGTGGGGCTGCGGACGTATGTTGTGACCTTTTTGGAGGTCTTCTGGACCTGTGGCAAAACTTGAATAGCAGATGATCCGTTACCGATGAGGGCCATTCTTTGACCGGTCCAATCCAGCGATTGATCCCTGAAACACTTGTGAATACTACATCCCAAATTTGCTATGTTGCCTATTCGTGCCACTTACCAATTCGCTGTATGAACGAGTTTACCCTTGAAGTTGTGTAGGCCTTCAATATTGGGCCAAGACCACTTGCTAGGGATTGTTAGAATAAGGGTTGTCCTGTAATACCTATAAAGATGTAAATTGCGACTTACTGAAGGAAGCCAGTTGCATTCACCAGAATGTCACATTCATCCTCGATGACTTCGCCTTGATGGTCAATCTTTAGTAGCCATTTACCACTGTTCTCATCCCAAATGGAATCGATAACTTTAGAGTTGAACAGCATATGGCGCTCGAGATCCCATTTCTTAGCAGTGTCTTTCATATACTGCCAGATTTCAGGGCTGTTGGCATAGAAGGTGGTCCAATTGGGGTTGGGTTCAAACGGGAAAACGTAAATGTCTAATAAACTCGCGATAAGCTTCATTATCGATCAAAAAGAGTATGGAAAGGACGTACGTGCAGGAACATCACTATAGATCACAGTCAGCTCCGTTGGCATAGATCCTGGGTCGAGCTACTTACCAAGCCGCTCCAGGGTACCGGTTCTCATACCATGTACCGCCAAGATCAGGATTTTTCTCGTAAATCTGGAGATCAATGAAGTGGTTCCATTTTAGTTCGTGCGTGAGCTTGTGAGCCAAGGTTATTCCAGACCAACCGCCACCGATGCATACAACGCGAAGTTTACGCTCCTGTCTCGAGGGCTCATTCAAGAGAGGGACCCAGTTTGAAGGTCTCTTCTCTGGTGAAAAATAAGGTTTATTGTTCTCCATTTGAAGATTTGCTTAAGACAGGAGGAGTAATAGTGAAACTTGCACTGAGATAAAAGTAGATAGATGATTTGGATTGTAAAGCTAAGTGATTGCTACGGTAGATTTTGCTTTCAAAGTGGACGTTATCACCCTCTTATATGCTATACTCATGATATGATGTCCGACAACTTTTCGGACGATTTTGATACTTCTCAAATTAAGCAGAACACGCCACGGCTGTGAATATGGGGTATGGCGGGGCATTCCGGGGCATCGCGGGGATGTCGCGGGGTATTCCAAGACGACTGGGCGCACGAATTCGTTCATCGCATTATTCCTGACTGGTGATAATCAACCATTGCGTCTGCTTCGGAAACGAAGGACAACATGCAATGAGCAAAATGTAACTGTATAACGCCAAGTTATTGCTCACAATTTGAATGCTATCAATAAAACGGCAATTTTCCCGTACAAGTAATACTAGAACAATGATACAGCTCTACACGCAGTGACTGTTACTTACCAGAATATCCAGTCTAGATTGCGTGAAAAGCAATAGTATTAACCCTTGGTTGCCCAAGTGTGGAACTACGCGACAATTTGCATCAGAGGGTACGCGCGCCGGTGTATCCAACGTTTATGGCTTAATTATATACTGAAGATTAAAGTATATGGAATTGCGCTACAATTCGCATCAGAGTCTGCGCGCCGCGGTGCAATTTCATCGCGGATCAATTAGGTGGCTTGCAATATCCGCTGTCCGGATTTGGCCTCTCATAGAGCCACTCCTCTTGCGGCGGAAAATTGCAAGGCACGAGATCGTACAGGTATATCATTGCTAGCTTCTAATGATGAACCCCGAAGTTTCAGCGCGCCCTTGAGATCAGCCTCTAGCTAATACATAGTCATTCAGTTATTGTATAAATTGTATCGTGCTGTTCCATCCGAATTATTCACAACCAGCATCATTTATCTTCCAAACCCTATCAATCAAGCTTTTTATCACTTCTATTGTTATCATTACAACAGCTATCATGGCCACAACTTCCGAAACACTTCGTGAGCAGTTCCCTGATCTGCTATGGAAGAAGTTGCCTTCTCCAGAAGAACATTCTGCCTACACTTGGCATGGTTTTGAGCCTAACAAAAAAGTCCTGCTGGGAAAGGGTCATACTCGTTGGCCTGGCCGACTCCCGTTTTCCGTTGACAGCATTATGGAAAAGGACGTGGCTGTGCCTATGCGCGATGGTATTAAGATTTACGCTGACATCTTCCGCCCGGCAAATACGGACGTGGATGCAAAAGTCCCTGCTATCCTCGCGTTTAGCCCATATGGCAAGACGGGTACTGGTGTACCCAACTACGACATCATGGGGCCCCATCGTATTGGCCTTAAACTTGAGGATACGTCCGGATATGAAAAGTTTGAGGGCCCTGACCCTGCGACCTGGATGCAGTATGGATATGCCATAATCAATGTTGATGCCAGAGGTGCAGGGAAGTCTGAAGGTGACGTGGTCTTCTACGGCCCGCAGGAAGCTGAGGATGTTTATGATACCATCGACTATATTTCTAAGCAGTCGTGGTGCAGCGGCTCCGTGGGAATGGCTGGCAACTCGTGGTTAGCCATCTCGCAGATCAACTTTGCGTCGCGTCATGAGCATCCGGCACTGAAGGCACTGGCCCCTTGGGAAGGTCGACACGACGTATATCGAGACACCCTTGGTAGAGGGGGGAGAAAACATAACCCTGGCCTGCATAGATTTCTCTTGTCGGGCTTTGCTGGTGCAAATTCAGTGGAGAATATGCCAGAGATGTTTGCCAAACGGCCCTTTTTCGATGATTACTGGGAAAGCAAGTACATACATACAGAGAACATCAACGTCCCAATGTACCTGCTGGCCTCTTTCTCCTCACAACTACACACTCATGGATCTTTCCATACTTTCCGCACGGCGAAGACATCAGAAAAGTGGCTTCGAGTCCATCGCTATCAAGAATGGTATGACTTATATCGGCCAGAAGCAAATGCAGATCTCAAAAAATTCTACGACAGATTCCTGAAAGGTATCCAAAATGGTTGGGAAACGGATACTCCTCCTGTTCGCTTATCTCTTCTTGGATTCGAAGCAGACGGTAGTCTCACCAAGTCCATCGAGGAACGGCCAGAGCAGGAGTGGCCCTTGGCTCGACAGCAGCTCAAGACATTATACCTTGATTCCACATTAAAGCAGCTCGTATGGGAGAAGCCAGCCATAGAGGGGTCAACCACGCACCTTGCCGAAGGTCTAACGGATAGCTCGGTGAGTAATTTTTATCTTGCGATCGAATTCTTTCCATCCAACTCAGTTTCATACTAGATCTAAATTAATAACTCCGCATAGAATTTTACCATTCATTTTCAGCAACAGACAGAAATTGCTGGCTATGCGAAGGTCAAGCTCTGGATATCGTGTAAGGAGCACGATGACCTTGACGTCGCAGTTCAGATCCGCAAGATCTCAACAGACGGCAGACTACTCGAACATCTCAATTACCCCTGCCCTGTGCCAGTCTCTGAAGTTAGAAACGACAACATCGCAAAGTGCCTTGGCCCTCAGGGTTTCCTTCGTGCTTCACACCGAGTTACTAAGGATACGGAGCTATCAACAGCCCAAGAGGTAGTGTATAAACATGATAGACGGGAACCAATTCCTATGGGTAAAATCGTGGATTTGGAAATTACTCTATGGCCGATGGGTATGGTATTTGCGCCGGGTGAGGGTATTATGCTGCGTGTGGCAGGGTATGATATGTGTTATCCTGATACAGACAGGATAAAGCCGGCATATGATAACAACGAGAATGTTGGTAATCATACAATCTACAGTGGTGGGAGGTACGACTCCCAATTAATCCTGCCTTTTATTTAGATAGCAGGCTTTTAGGCCAGCCTGGAAGTTCATAGTCAAGATACATCAATTAACGCAGCTTCTTTGTGCATTGACTTCGATTTGACTTGGCTGAAGACCAACAATTACTGCAGGTGTAGACTTAACCTACGAGCAAATATACAAGTTGCTCAGGAATCGGTGATCAAATGGCAAGATTAAATGAACAAATACAGCAGTAAATAAATAAAAAATCACACTCTCATTACTAGGATTAGTAATAACCCGAATAATGGGTTGAGCTTTTACTATGTACCTGATAACTTATGCGCCCCGGTTTTAATACAACAAGGTATATAACGCTACGGTCCCAGTAGACGTGTCCTATTAGTTTTATCTCATTATAAGTATCTCTACTCCCATACCGCTGGGCTACTGCTTCACCAGCTTCTAATGTTGAATACTATAGGTACCTAGGTAGGTATAGTAGTGATCGCCCGACACTTCCATACCTTAACTCTAGGCCATCTCCGATCAGCCTTCAGACTGCTATCTTAGTTAGCACATTCCAGTATATCTTGGTCTTGGTGAGCACCTTCTCCTAAGAAAGCCCTCAAAGATCAGGAAATTTAGATACAACTCAGACATTCATAGTCTGCGACTGCTTTGCGAGCAAAGGCTTCGCAGCACATGAGGCATATGACGTACAAACAGTAGCGGCCTAGCTTTTATTTTCGTACTATAAAGAACACTAAGCCAAGTCGACCGGCTAATTCTAGTAACTAGCGAGCTACTGGACAACACGCACGAATGGCGCCCTAATAGATGCTGCTCTGCATTTGCGGTGCTACTGGCTTATTCAGGATGCAGTTCAGAGAGGCAATGAAGAAGCGTCAAACCACCAAATCACTTTATATTGGAAGTTTGATAGCAATCCATTCAGCTCCCCAGACTGTGAACTGATGACTCGTAAGGATCGCGGCTCTCGTTCATGCCGTCATCTTCATGGATGATGGATGAGCTTCACCGCTCCCAACTCCGTCTGCAATCACTCACTCTTCATCCCATAGTAGCTCAATCTGGAAGAGCGAATCTGGTGCTCTACGAATAACAGAAACGTGCTCTTCAGCGAACTGAGGCTGTGTACGTCCAGTACTATTTGGATCAACCAGCTCGTATCACTTGACATTGGAGAGCTCACGAGCAACGGATATCGGAACATTAGCACAATGCGGGGTTAGCTTCCAGATCGTTCTGTTGAGTCTGCTCCTTCGCGGGCCAGGGGGTCAGCGTAGCTTGGCTCGGCATTGGCTCGCTTCTAGGACAATAAGCTTGCAGCCAGTGGTGTGGCTATCGGCTATTACGACGCAGGCTGTTCATTGGGGCGCAAAACAAGCTGGCCTAGGCTGATCTACTACTGCACTTGTCGAGTACCAGCCTTTGGCGCTTATTGGGTCGGAAAATGACAGTCCTTGTATTTCCCTCCCCACGACTACTGCAAAGTGCCCGTTTCCCCACGCTCATCATTCCTCATTTACTAGATTGGGAGACGCCACTCGGTGTAACTTAACCCGCTAAATATGCGCTCGGACCGTCTTCCCCCCCCTTACCGATGTCGAGTAGAACTACAATAAGAATAACACGATGGCATAAATAAAAGCTGGGAGCTGGCGGTGGACTTTCTTCTGTTCTGCTTCTCTATCCTTGCTCTGTTTCTCTTCTTCTCTGTTCTCTACATGCTATTCACCAGGAAATAACAGCAGCAAGTACCAGCCCAACATGAGTGATCCCGTCGAGCCCAAGCCGGCGGAATCCAAGGCGCATGATGGCGCTTTGGACACGGAGAAGGAGGTGCAGGTAGAGAATGCTGCCGGGAGCCACATTGACGAGAAGGCGGACGCTCAATTCGACGAAAATGTGAAAGTCGCCGATTATAAGGCGGATGCCATCGAGGCAGAAAACGCGGAGCATAATATGACGGTTCTCGAGGCCGTTCGCGCGTATCCCATGGCTTCCTTTTGGGCATTTGTTATGTCTTTCACTATTGTAAGGTTTTTGCCTTGATACAACTATATACCCTCTTGCTCGATATCGAGGATTTCCCTCAGGATCGCGATTCAATGCTACATGGGTGCTGACTACACTATTCTCACAGATCATGGAGTCGTACGATGTCTTTCTCTGCAACAACTTCCTCGCTCTAGGTGCATTCAGAGCAAAGTACGGCCAGCCCGTCGATGATATCCCAGAGAACAATGTCATCGTCACCAAGTGGCAGTCTGCACTTTCAGTGTCTGGACAGCTCGGTGCCCTTATTGGCGTATGTCTCGCGGGCTACCTTACAAGCTGGCTCGGATACCGCTACGCAACCCTAACCGGTCTGATGCTCTTGAACGTCTTCATCTTCGCCTTTTACTACGCCGAATCAATGCCCGTAATCTTCGCGGCCCAAATTCTCGAGGGCATCCCATGGGGCATCTTTATTGCCAATGCTCCGGCATACTGCAGCGAGATTGTGCCTATCCCGCTGCGAGCCCCCTGTACTCAGATGCTGCAGATGTTCTGGGCTATCGGCAGTATCATTGTTGGTGCTGTCACCTACAGTTACCAGGGTGTTGATGGAGCTCTTTCCTATAAGTATGGTTGCTCGAGATCTCGTTTACAAGCATGCACAACGGCTAACACAAAGCGACATATTTAAAGGCTCCCCATCGCCCTCCAATGGATGTTTCCCACCCCGCTTGCCATCCTGATATTCCTAGCTCCTGAGTCGCCGTGGTGGCTGGTTCGAAAGGGACGTCTACAAGAAGCAGAGCACGCCGTTGGGCGCCTTGGACGGAGGTCCAGGCTTAACACTGGTGAGACCGTCGCTATGATGCGCCGTGTTGTTGAGCTTGAGGCCACCTCTAAGCCACCCAGCTACATCGAGCTCTTCAAGGGCACTGACCTTTATCGTACTCTTATTGTGTGCGGTGTGTATGCGGCCCAGAATCTCACGGGTAACCTCATCGCCAACCAGGCTGTGTACTTTTTCGAGCGTGAGTTATTATCATTATTATTACCATGTCATATATGCTAACCTACTTGTAGAGGCTGGTATGAGTAATAAAACCGCCTTTGCCATGGGTCTTATCACTTCAGCCTTGCAGATGATCTTTGTTATGCTTTCTTGGATTCTCACCACGTACCTTGGCCGACGTACTATTTATCTCTGGGGTTCGGCTATTAATGTCATTTTCCTCATCGCCCTTGGCGTTGCCGGGTCTGTTGGAAAGAGTAATGCGAGCTCTCTAGCACAAGCTTCGCTGGGTCTTATTATCTCTGTGCTCTTTACATTGGGACCTGCTCCTGCTTCCTGGGTTATTATTGGTGAGACTTCGGCCATCCGCCTTAGGCCTCTGACAACTGGAGTGGGCCGTGCTGCGTACTATATCGTCGAATTCCCTTGCATCTTCTTAGCAAGCTGGATGCTTAACCCAACGGTATGATCTCCGTTACTCGTATCTTTCCAGTTACTAACCTAAATATGTTGCAGGGTGGAAACCTCGCTGGCAGATGCGGTTACGTCTGGGCTTCTACAGGTTTAGTCTGCTACGTTCTGGCATACTTCTTCTTGCCAGAGATGAAGCATCGGTCCTACCGTGAGATTGACATCCTATTCAAGCGTAAAGTTCCGGCTCGGAAATGGAAAGAGACCCAGATTGATGTTGATGAAGACGAGTAGATAGAGACGTAACATAGGTAGTTAACAGAGAAGGGGCACAATATTACTAAACACGATAATTAATGCCAGTGGGTGAAGAGTGAAGTATACAATACAGTTACAATTGCTCCACATTGTCAATTAATGCAAATGCATTGTAAGTCGCTTTCAGTTAATTATATATATATTAGCTGCTAGTAATCTCGTTACAATTCGTGATTTAAATTAAAATCCCATTAAAATCCCATTTAAGCTATATAAGTATTACGTTTGAAGTATACATTGGTGTTACATCCGTCAGTCCAAAATAGGAAAGACTAAACATACTTCTCTATATCATTGTTAGCCTTACACAACGCTAATATGCACTCGCTTCTTAATTATAACGAATTATATACTGTTTAAACCACAGTAAACATTCTTATCGTTGTCATAGTCAGTATAAAATCTGGTCCACACCAACCTGTCGGCACACCTTGACTGGTCTGGCTTCTCAATATCGTCATCTGGGCACTCCGGCAAGGCTGCCTGCCATTGAGCCTCAGTATGGGATTTCCATGGCTTTGGCAGGGGCCAGTCGCTGAAATGCACAAGATATGCCCTACTTGCCTCTACCATGGCGTTCCATTCCTCTTCTTCATCTGGAGCAAGATATTTAGAGTGATCCTTGGCTCGGAACTCACCGGTCAACAACGCAAGGCGTCGATGAGGGAGAATCATGGCTGAGTCTTTAAATAATTCATTCAAAACGTCCATATCGAACTCGCCACTCCGCATAGCCTCGTTGATTATTCTTTTGTATCGATGTGTATTAGGCTCGATGAGCATGATGTGTGACCCTAAGATCTGCTTCGCATGCTCACGATCGGTCAGCCAGTATGCGCGCGGCATAGCCACCGGCGAGTCTGGCGCAAGAAATAAGAAGTCCATGTTATTCAAGACGAGCGAGTCTGAATCGAAGGCTAGAATTCTGGTGTATTCGATCAAGGCAAAGGCGTGGAATTTGGTAAGGCTATCGTGCCAGGTCGAGTCTCCCTTGTCTGTAGAGAGAATGTCAAAGGGACGGAAAACGATATTAAGATCGCTAGCTCGAAGATTCTTGATGGCTTTAGCCTCACGCGTATTGGCACTCTAGAGTAACTAGTTAGAAGGCAGGTCTCTTGACTAAGATAAGATATCTCACCTCATGGTCCCATTCCTTTGGGAATATCAGCACCATGTCATGTTTGGTACCAGAACGCTTCAGGCGGTTGAAGTTGATTATCTACAATACGCCTCATTAAAGAACAGTCCAGACTGTGTCTTAAGGCGGATTTCACCGTACAGTGTTGCATAGGTAGTTTATATCAGTAGCGTATTGTGCATATGCAAACCGCGGATTCCCTTTGTCTGTTGGTAAACTCGTGTGGTTGAGGGATAAACTCGAATGAAGGAAGCTGAGGGAATTAGAGACAGAGTCCTTCTGAACGACTTTGTACATTGTAAGAGTGATGAAGATAGCAACAGTACACAGAGCAACTGCTATTCTCCTGGAAGATAGCAACATGATGACAGAAAACACTGTATCAAACTCGCTCTTGTAAGAGCTGAGATGACGAAAAGGAGGCGGGAATTCAGAAACAAGTAATAAGAAGTATAACGAATTTGTTTGTTATGGAACTATTATTTCAACAAACCAGAACTCCCCAATCAATTACAATACTATTTTTAGCAAGAAAAATGTTTCATGGAGGAGATGACGCGTACTCTGTTTGCATAGGGCTACTAGATGGCGCTAATGCCAATGCGATACGCAAGAAAGCTATGTGCTCCGTAATGAAAACACCAATATAGCCTCTCTAAGGCTAGCTTCCCTTTTTATGGAATAGTTTATTTGAAAGAGACCCATTTGACAACAAGTTGCAGCATTTTATACAGCTGATACAAACTCGTATTGATGGAGCCAGGCTGTGGGAGGTGCTGCGGCTGATCAAGTATGGCACGGGCATAACTGTAACAAATCATCTACAACTGACCTTAGTCATAGTAACCATTGGCCTATGTCATTACAATTGTATCATCTTTACTATACTGGCTTCCCCCCTGCCCTCTACATCTTTCACCTATATTAGTGAGGTGTTGACTAATTACCTCTCCTATGGGTAGTTGTATTACAAATAAATTTTCATGGACATCGGAAATACATCGTCTTGGAGAAAGGAGTAGTGGGGATAACCCCCCTTTTGTATATAACTGCGGGCGGCTCTGATATTACTTACTACATCTAGCAATTTGTACGAGCTCGGATATAGTAGAAAATTGAGTGACGATATAAGTAGACGGATTCATTGTACTTCATTTGAACCATTGACTTGCGTCTGTCTTGGTAATGTACTGGTTCTAAGTTAGTAGAAGTTTGCAATTAAGCTTAATTAAGCTTAGATAACAAAAGATGTCTTTCGAAACATCTCGGATGGTACATACATATGTTTTTCCCTGATGCTAAAGCAACGGCGTGAAGCTTCTTGCTCCTCTCATTCACTGAAATATCTCAGAATGTATCTAGTCACAGTTTTGCATTGCGAGTGTTCCGTATCATGGTCTATATACGAATGATTCAATAATATATATGAACCCTTCGACTATCATTCCGACAACTTATCTCTCCTTTGAAGTCGCTTGAATCACATATACTAGACCTTCTACCTCTACCAGTCAACCACCAGGCTTGGTGAGTTCTATAGATGAGTACCGTGTCAAAAGCCTCATCCAATGACAGTAGCCCGTATACCTCCTTCTGCGATCGAAATAACGATACATAGGTGTATTGCCCGCGAATGGACATCCGTAATAGCAGAGCTCACATACAGAACCGCCGTCGCAGACTGAAAAAAAAGCCCATTTCGAAGCAACACGAAATGTCGGTTGTGACAGAATCGCGCTTGAATGATCAACCACACGTGGCTGGGAGATCATCTTTAATATCAACGAGTGTCACTAGTAAAAGGCTGCAAGTGTAGACTTTGTCCTCTAAGATTGATGAGGCCTGTACAATTTGGCCAGGACCTTCAAAAAAACGCGATGCTCCCGATCGGCGTCGGCGTAGACGCAAGGTTCTAGCTACAGCTTGCATATATCTGAGCCATTGAGACGGATCAGATAGCTTGACCGTGTTCGCTACCTTCAATGATGTAGAGTGAGCTGATCCATCAAGATGAGATTGACGTTTTGGACAGCGTGAAATATACTTTAAATGCTGTCCAGGCTAACTTTCATAACCCTTATAAGTGCTGAAGAACCCCAAAAGTGGCTCGGCAATATATTCTACCATTTCTTCGCCGAGCCGAAGTCGAAGCTCCCGATTGTTTAGCCGATGTATGAAGGGTCTCGCGTCTTGTGGGGACCACGGTGGTTTTGTAACTGTCGTTTGCAAATTGCCAATCCTATGAGGTGTTTCATCTCCCGTATAAAAAAGGTTTATTAATGATGATCTAGGACAATTCACTTCTCCCGGGCTTCATATTTTGAACAGTTGTACATTTAGAGAGTAAAAGAAAGCAAAATCCGCATCTTTCTTTTTAAGCTGATTTGACGGCAGCTCAGGCTTGATGCCTCTTTGTAGGGGAAATTTCGGTACTTGGGCTGACGCGAAGAACCTTCTATATCACTTCTTCACATTCCGTGCACATGTTTGTTGTATTGAGACGGTTGCAGGTTAGCTGAGGAGAGACGCGTGTTCGTAAGCACTTCGGATAAAATACGACCTCTTCCCTCGCTGGGTAGTCTCATTAAATTGCCTTTTGCATCAATGTAAAATTACAATTCACAATAGCGACATAGCAAAGCGAAACATACATTTGGTGCAAGGAGAACGAAACCTGAGAATCTTTGTCATACTCTTTCACAAAACTTTTTTACTTATAAAATATTCACCGTAGAAGCTATTACTCGTATACGACCGAATACGCAAAAGTGACCCATAACCCACAGTTTTTACACAGTGTGTTAAACTTAGTTCCTCTCTTTGTTCAACGCTTTGATTCGGCTGATGGCGGTGTGACGAATTGCGCCCGGAGTACTTCGTATTAGGTATAGATCTAGGTATAAGACAGCTCTAGGGCTCTATTGGTGAACAGGGTAGTGCGGCTGAAACAAACTCATCACGCCTTATTATTTCTTGAAATACGAACTTCATGTTGACATTTTAGTAACAGTTAGCTCTTCAAACTGTAAGAATATCTGCGACAAAGTGAGCTTTTGCATCTTCTTGAATTATAATAGACTACCGTATTACCTCGCAAAATTCGTAAATGAGTCTCCCCAGTTTTTGGACCACTATTTTCCTAGGGTAGTAATCTACTAACTGTGTTTATATGATTAAGCGAAAAAAACATAGAGACCCATTTACGAATTCTGCGAGGTAATACGGTACTCCGTACAATGGGATAGAATTCTATTAGCTATTTATGGCTAGATTCAGAACCCTACATGAGGCTTATCTGCTTGACTGTGATTGGTTCATCGGTCCTAGGTTGTTCCGAAGGAGTTCCCCCTGTTATCCCGCTGTGGTAAGAGTTAGATTACAACAGGCGGATATCCATCAAGGGAACCAACTCTATCTACTTCATCTCCATGCTTACTGACAATCACGGCCCAGCAACCTCTATGACGAACAGCCTCTTTGACATGCTCAAGCCCATAGGGTACCTCTACGAGAGATTTAGCCTCTTGCTCCGGCACCTTTAAGCCAACCCTTCATATTTTTTCCCATTGATACTTGTGACTTCCCTTGATTACTCTTCCGTTATCGCTAAGCTTGATGTGCACGGATTGAACCCTTCAAAGATTAGTATGGCAACCAATATTCATCGGCAAGCACCTCCAATACCTGGCAAAAGACGCCCGGTCAACAAAACTTTTAGCGGCTGCGCCCGTTGTAAATCCAGCAAGGTTCGTGAGCACTCTTCCAGTTTGACCCACTTCCAACCTCCAGAGCACATCAGTTGAAGGGTGGCCCACACATAGGTGAAATGCGATGAAGCGAAACCCAGCTGCGGCCGCTGCGTTTCAAGAAAGCTACCATGTCCGGGTTATCCAGGCATGATGATACGATGGTCTACAAAGCACGAAGTGTTCAATAGCGTAAAAGGTTTGACGTGACTTCCCACCTTGTTCTTCTATGACTCTAATAGCACCAGATCCAAGCCTCATATGCAACACATCTTCAAGACCAGCACTAAACAGTCATCTTTCCTTCCACCCCACTTATCCGAAGGGCTCCCCTCCGCTTCAAAAACCCACACCTACAACTGAGAATGATCTTCGACAAACGTACTCAGATATAATATCGTGTTCCCCAACTAAGAGTAATGCTGTGCCCGACGAAGAAGAGAGTACTCCAATATCGGCGATCGCAAACGCATCTTACAAGCTCCCGAATAGTCATGGCCCGGCCTATTTGTTGGACACGCATAGCCCCATGGGCCCCTTGGACTTTACAGACACTGGTCCATCAATGCCGGGCGTGATGCAATACCAGGACAATTACCAGTGGCTAGATACTTCTTCAGTTGTCCCATGGAAGAAGACTTCTATTCCGCCGGCCATTAGCCACCTTCCAGCAGATTTGGCGACATATTATTTCAAGAACGTCTGTTCCGTTTTCTCCAGTTTTGACTCGGAACTTAATCCGTTTCGGTCATACGTTTCCCAAGTCTTCTCGTACTCTGCGCCTGTATTCAATGCAATGCTGAGCGGTTCTGCGGCAAGACTAGCAGACGAGAAGCCACAGCTGAAAGTTATCGCTCTTCAATACCAGAGTCAGGCCTTGAGATGCATCGCAGAGAGTCTAAAACAAACGAACAAAGTCCGCGAAGACACCCTATTCGCAATATTCCTCATAGGATTGAGTACGGCATGGCACGATGGAAAGGATATCGGCATCGCTCACTTCCATGCTGCCCAGCGAGCCATCTCATCAAATGCAATATCCGCGAGAGGGAACAATCAGTCAATGGCTAACTTCTTCAAGTCTGCTCTCATCTATTGGGAAATGGCTATTAGTATAGTCAGTGATGAAGTAGAGTTCAGTTCCGACATAGCGGCTGCCACAGCAGAAGAAAGTCCCAATATGGCAACCATAGAAGCAAGAGAGTCCACCAACTCTCGTATAACTCCACACCCATGGACTGGGGTGTCATCACCTATCCAAGCTATCTTCAGTCGAGTCACAAAGGTCATCCGGTCATTGAGGCTGATTGATGATCGCTCTGATGCTGGCCTACTCAGACACAAGAAACTCAGCCAAGACGCTACTAAACTAGAAGAAGCTCTCTGGTCTGTTGCATTGCCAGATATCGCGGAGATCGATGATTCGGGAGATCCTAACACGCCATCACACCACCACGTTCTTCTCGCGGAGGCATACCTCTTTGGTAGCTTATATCAGATATATCGCAAGTTTCCGGGCATTCTACGGCACCGTCAAGAGTACATGTCATCTGCTGGCTGCCCTCCGTTAGGACCCAAGAACAATCCGATAGCCGAATGGTGGAACTCGCTGTCCAATGCCGCTTCTAATGATATGTTTCTACGCTCTCTCGGGTTTAGCGTACTTGATCGCCTACAACAGATTCCTATTACATCTGGCACAAGGTCGGTTCAAGCTATTTTAATATTTGTCGCCGCCGGGTCGCTGGCTATACCACCTCCATTCATTCAAGAGCCTATTCAACACGATGATTATGTATCACCTCTTGAAGCAGGTTCGGCTTTAGAGCACGATCATGTCATGGATTTACGAGACTTCACAATTTCCCGGCTGGCATCCCTCCGGTCACTGGTCCATTCGCGACCAGTTGATCTAATGTTACAAGTCATCAAGGAGATGTATCGACGTCTTGATATGGGAGAAGAAGTTTTTTGGATTGATCTTATTCGCGAAATGGAGTGTGAGACTATGTTTGGGTAGGGGTTTCAAGAAGTTATAATCACCATCGCATTCAAAACCACCGACTTTTTGATGAATGTCGCTAAATAATGCAAAAGGATATTTATTAAGACACAACATGACATATGTTTGCACACTATCTGTAATACAAAGCCAAACCCTAGCTCATTTCTGGTATCGTGGCCTCCAGCACATCTACATCCGTGATGGTCGTCTGTGGGCCTTTGAACCAATATTTCCCACCAAGTCCGAATGGGAATACCCAGCCCACCAAGGAAATTAAAGTGATAGCTCCAATCATAACTGGTGCATAGTTCAATGTCGTCTGCGAAACTTTGTCAGTTACGTTGGACACCCCGGGGGGGAGGGGGAAAGGGGGAACTCACTCCAGTAACAGGGTACACCTGCGGCAACAATAGAACAACAAAGAGATAGCATATCCAAACACTTGAGATTGTAGCAATAACTGCGCTAGCCCGGCCCAAGTTCCATTTGGCCGGTACAAAAACCGCAGCGCCGACGGTTTGGCGGGCTATGATAGGGAAGAGGTAGCTGACGTTGGTGGCAATAGTCGACATAGCCGTAATAGCAGAAAATGCAACAGACGAACCAATGACAGCGGTAGAGATGGCAATAGAGATGGCAGCAACAAGGAAGGCAGCATGGAGGGGCATTCGGTGGGTAGAGGTGAGTTTCCGGAAGTATCGTGAGAAAGGCAGGACATTGTCACGAGATATGGCATATGTGACGCGCTGGAAGAGATTAGTTGAAGCCACACTCAAGTGTAAAAGATTGATGGTACCTGTGCAGACATAAAGGCCGAAGCCGTTGCGCAGGTGCTGTCGATCCACAGGAGGACAAGGATAGCCGTGGAACCTGCAGGGCCAATAAGCTGCATAAGATATTCAGCCCAGTTGTTCGCGTATGTTGCTGAGCTCAAAGTTTAGTAGTGGATACTCTTTGAAGGAGAGAATAACAAACATACCGGCAATGATGCCATCAAAGTCTTGGATGCAAAAGAGAATAAGGATCAAGGTTGGAATAGAGAGAAGCCAACCAGATAGTGTTGCCATCCACATTCCCTTTGCCACGACTGCCGAAGCCTCTTTTGTCTCCTCCGCTAGATGTGCAGACGCATCATAGCTGTAATGCATTGTTAGAAAACAACATAATACTTTGTTGTGATACAAAGGCACTGGAGTGTGAGAACATACCCAAAGAATATCCACGCTCCCTTCACAAAATCCACATCAGCAACAGTCAGAATACCAAGCTCTATGGGTAAAGACTTACGAAAAGTGTCGAAATAACCCAGCAGTATCCATCTGAAGCTTGTTTTTTGTCACCTTCGTTGATATTGTTAAAAAAGTGTTGAAACACCCCGGACGACGGTTGGAAATTTCCGCTGGCCTAGATGCAAATTGTCAGCAAAAGTATACAAAAAGAAGATGCTCAAGGCTTGCCTTTGTTGGAAACCATATCCAGTAGGCAAAGAAAAGAGAAAAGAATATTAGAATGGCAAAGCGGAAGTAGAGTTGCCTATACAAACTTAGTAAGTCATGCAGGTCTAAAAGGGCACACCCACAAACTTACAAGACTCGTGGGCTGATGATATTTGGAAGCATAGCGATCAGAATGCCCACGGAAGTTAGTATCCAAGAAAACCAGCCTTTCGTCAAAACTTCTGCGTTGGGATATTGTATTTCGAGAGCAGATATGAGAAAGTTTGTTGCGCCTTGTTGAACACCGCAAGGAACAGTTATCCAGCCTGCCCAATTCCACCACTCCACGAAGGAACATGGTCAGCTTTGGATGTGTGAGTTTGGAAGGGAATGGGATCTTACAGCAGTCATCCAACTTAAAAATGGTCCCCATTTCTTACCACCGAGGTAAAAACTCCAGTAGTAGATACCACCAGCGACAGGAAGGGCGGAGGCAATCTCGGCCATAGCTAGTGACACAATGAACGAGAAGCCCCCAACCATTGTCCAGTTTGCAAACGCCGCTTCAGGACCTCCAGTGGACATCACAAAGGCAAACATCATTGGAATGCCAGAGATGAAGTTCATAGTCTGCGTTACTGTTAGTATCTATGCCGCTAAGATAGAGGCTAAAGTGACGAACGGTGAATGTCGCTGCCCAGTTCTCAAACAGCCCCAGGGTGCGGAAGAATTCTTCGAAAGGTTAGAAGACATCCAGCAGCAGATCATTATGAGAAGACAGATACCTTGTTTGTACCCCAGCTGTGCCAGTTGATATTCATCATTAGACAGAGCTTTTGGAGCAATATCGCTTGGTGAATCATGGCTTTGACTTATTGTCATTGAGTCCCTCTTCTCGGAGGCCATCGTGAAGCCGTATGCCAGGCTCTTTTCGAGCACAATGTAGGGTAGGTATTATTTCTGAGTCGAGGCAGCGATAGCAATTAAGCTATGATTCGGGATGCAGGGGCTCAATTAAATATAAGAGATCCTGATCCTGCTTATCCCTGGCACAGTTGCAGTGGTTGTTGGCTGTCGACATGCTTGCATGTTGTATGCAACAGGAGGTATCAGGATGGTTTTTATGGGACTGACTGTGCTTATACCCCGGATCCAGTTCCCTAGTCTTGCAGTATCGAGTATCCACAGATGCATTAGTCTAATTTAGGAATATTATGGCGATTACTATCTCCAAATCTTGTTCTATTCGATAGCAGATCAGCGACTCTGATAAACGCTGTATCCACCAGCTTCAGCCATTGCTAAGATTTCCGCCGTTACCGAGAGTAAGGTTCCTCTTGATGATACCGATCTCCCCGCATTCTGTCGAGATGATGAAGATTAGCGTGTCAGCGTTTGCTTCACGAGCCAATTTTTCTCGTTCCCGGCAACATCCTTGGAGTAGCGCTTGTTATGCGGAGAGAGTCTCCACAACGATACTAGTCTTACTTGGGTAAATCATGGCGATGAGATTTGGAGACATGCTTATCTATTGGATAATGGCGGAAGTGATATCTTGCCACTTCTTCGATGGAGGAGATCGGCTAATAAAGCCTTCCCCCGCATCGCCTCCAACCAATATTTGGCCGATCTAGGAAAATTATCGCGGTAGCCTCCATGAGTTTGTGTATCCGCGTGTTTAGTGCGGCCTTACTCAGAAATGCAGGAACGATTTAGATAGCTATATGATCTACCGTAAGCTCTTCCAGGTATTTTCAGTAGTGTTACTGTCAAATCTAAGCTGAAACTCTGTGAGCAAAGTCTGTGAGCAGACTCTGTGATATACAATGATAGGTCCAAAGATTGGCTAGAATCTCATGCAGTCGCCGTTATTAGAACTAATGTTGTACAGGCCACAAACTTCAACGGCTGATGGCGGACCCCGGTTTACCGGCCCCCAATCCGACCACATCTTTCTGGCAATCCTCTTCTCATCCACACGTGGAAGCTGCGCAATCAGAGGCCCTGCCTGAAACAAGAGATGTGGTCATTCTTGGTTCTGGCATCACAGGATGCAGCGTTGCACAGTGGCTACTAAAAGAAGACGATGAAATCTCAATCACCGTTCTCGATGCTCGAGGCATCTGTTCTGGCGCCACTGGGCGGAATGGTGGACACATAAGATGTGTTGCTGTCCAAGACTATGATCGACTCTCACGAAAATACGGTCATGATGCAGCTGTGAAGATGGTGCGTTTCTCGCTCTCCCACTTCGAAAGTATAGCTTCCACGGCTCGAGAGTTTGGGGATCGTGTATTCGAGGACTCTGAGATCAGAGAGGTTCAAACCGTCTCCGCAATATTGAGCCAGACAAAGATGAATGATATGACTGCCATGCTTAAGCAATTTGAGGAAGCATTTCCTGATATGAAAGGCCAATGGCGGATTTGTGGGCCAGAAGAGGCCATCAGAGTACGTTATATGTGTCCATATACCAGTATTTTCTAACGTGAACCAAGAAGTATGGCCTCATTGATGCAGCTGGCGCACTTATTGGCCGTGCAGGGGCTGCTTGGCCATATCGGCTCATCTTGGGAATATTCAGCTCTTTACTCGAAAAACATCATGACCGTTTCTCGGTCGAACAACATACGCCAGCCACATCAATTACAAGAGTTCAATCCAATGAGTACCCCTACCTTATCAACACACCCAGAGGCTACATCAAGGCAAAGCACGTTGTTCACTGCACTGAAGGTCATGTAGGCCATTTGCTCCCTCGCCTTCGAGGTCTCGTTTTCCCACGACGAGGTCAGATGACAGTACAGGCACCTGGACCGGAATTTCCTGCCCTGGACGGCCGGAGATCTTGGAGTTTCTATTTCGAGAACGGTTTCGACTACCTAAGCCAAAATGCACGGACAGGCGATGTATTTCTTGGAGGAGGGGATATCGGAGAAGATGCATATGTCTCCCAACTAGGCGAATCTTCAGATGAGAACGAAAACGTGGTCGCAAAGGCTCACCTAGTTGGCATTTTACCATCCATCCTCAAGAAAGCTCCCTCTTCAGGAGGACATAACCCCCGGGGGCTTGAGGTAAAATCTTCGTGGACTGGCATAATGTGCACACCACTTGACGGGCTTCCACTGGTTGGAAAGCTCCCACAAGAAGCACTTGATCGACCCAGTGGTAGCCATTCTGCAGCAGAGTGGATCAGTGCTGGGTACAATGGGTACGGCATGGTGAACGCCTGGCTCTGTGGTAGAGCAACAGCAGAAATGATCTTAAAGAGGGATGTTAGCTCATGGTTCCCAGAGCAATATCTCATCACCACAGATAGAGTGGAAGATTTAAATGCCCGCTGGGCATCGATCGCACAATCTTCTCAAGGTCTTCGAGCCTTGTTGTAGTATAGACTCGAAAGTAGACAGTATCCCGGAACCTTCACGAACCGGAGCCTGTTCATATTGTGGGTTTCTTATTGAAGAGTAGTGACTCCAATTCTGATTTCTGCATCGGAAGACCATACGATGATGTGTTCTACTAGAAAAGGACCGTATTGATAACTAAGAACAAACTTTGAGCCTACACTCCGGTTCGGATTCAGATTGCAACACCTCATTACGTTGTATGGCTTTAAAGCTGTATTTACTCTTACGTACACTGCTCAATTTTTTTGCAAGTATACTTAAGACTTATCTGGATTCAAATTTTGCTAGAACTTATATGATGCTTAACTTTTAGGGTGGCTGAATGCGTGTGTGAGGTTGTGCTTAGTATTCGGCGTTGATTCTAGCCATTAGTGCGGCGCAACGCCAGAGGCACTCAGTACGCACTTCGATCCGATGTCGCTCAAAAAATAGTTCGTTGGAAATTCGGAAACCGCGGCTCCTCACGGCAAAGGAATGGTCATCTTAGATTACTAGTGTGTTCAGTAATGGCGTAAACAAGGTGATTGCCCAAAGAGTCTTGTGAAAACTACGCCTTTCGTTCTTGGTTGTTTTCAGGTAATAATATTAGAAGTATGGCCAGTAGGTCCAGCAGGTAGTTTAGTATTAACTCCACTCCGTAGGCACCTATGTTTGCCTTCTGCATGGGCGCTAATACGGCTTCGGCAATGCATCGCGATATTAGCGTAACAGCTCCAGTTTATGTGATAGAGCAAACAGCATGGGCATATGAGACCTAGATATATCTTGTGACCTCTTCCTTCTCAAATATTTGCAACCTAATGTCAATGCCCGGTAATTTAAAGATGGCAGATCTATTCAAAGAACTCACGGCGCCAAATGGCCTCAAATACACTCAGCCTCTTGGCCTGTTCATCAACAATGAGTTTGTCAAGTCTTCAAACAACGAAACGCTCGACGTGTTTAATCCGGCGTATGTCCCTTAATTGCATACCATCTGCTCACTCTGAACGATATAACACATGTACTAATAATGCACAGCGACGAGTCAATAATTGCCTCCGTTTATACTGCTTCTGAAGATGACGTTGATCATGCAGTGCAGGCTGCGCGAAGGGCATTCAAAGATCCCAGCTGGAGCGAGATTTCACCCACTGAAAGGGGCAATCTGATGCTTAAATTAAGTCAGCTAATTGAACAAAACCTGCGAACTCTTGCCACCATTGAGACATGGAACAATGGTAAGCCGTACAGTGTTTCTGCCGGCGAAGATGTCCCGGCCACTGCAGCAGTGATCAAGTATTATGCTGGATATGCGGATAAAATCAACGGATCTGTCTTGGGAACTGGCCCCGCAAAATTTGCATATACAATTCGAGAGCCGATTGGCGTCTGTGGCCAAATAATCCCGTAAGTAAAGCTTGGAATCGACATTGTTGGGATTATTCCCATCTATAAGCCACGCTTGACTGATCTCACTAGGTGGAACTATCCTCTCCAGATGGCTGGGTGGAAACTAGGCCCTGCTCTAGCTTGTGGAAATACCGTGATTTTGAAGGCGGCTGAACAAACTCCGCTGTCTATCTTGTATTTCGCAAGCCTTGTCAAGGAGGCTGGATTTCCACCAGGTGTGATCAACATCATTAATGGCCATGGCAGAGTCGCTGGCGCCGCCCTAGCTAAGCATATGGGCGTTGATAAAATTGCATTCACAGGAAGTACCGCTACGGGAAAAGAGATTATGAAGTATGCCAGCCTGAACATGAAAAACATAACCCTAGAGACTGGCGGGAAAAGCCCATTGCTAGTCTTCGATGACGCGGAACTGGATCAAGTTGTCAAATGGGCGCACGGCGGTGTTATGTGGAATAACGGCCAGATCTGTACAGCGACCTCCCGCATTCTTGTTCAAGAAGGAATTTATGATGAGTTTCTTGCGGCATTCAAATCACGAGTGGAGTCGATGCAGGTCGGGGATCCATTTGCCGAAGGTACTTTCCAGGGGCCTCAAGTATCAAAGGCACAGTACGATCGCATATTATCATACATCGACATTGGTACAAACGAAGGGGCCAGCGTAATAACAGGAGGGAACGCAGTAAAAACTGTTGGCAACGGCAAAGGATTCTTTATCGCCCCTACAGTTTTTACTGGAGTGACATCCAAAATGAGAATATACCGCGAAGAGATTTTTGGTCCTGTCGCAGTTGTCGTCAAGTTTAAAACTGAGGACGAGGCCTTGGAAATGGCAAACGATACGGAATATGGGCTTGGAGCTGCTGTTTTCACGGAAAACCTAACGCAGGCTCACCGAGTTGCCAGGAAGCTTGAAGCAGGTATGGTTTGGATCAACTCGAGTCAAGACTGTAATGATCAGGTCCCATTCGGAGGGGTGAAGCAAAGCGGAATTGGATCTGAGTTGGGCGAGTCTGGATTGGCTCCATACTCTATTATTAAAGCGGTTCATCTGAACATGTCCAATCGTTTATAGAACTATCTACAATCTAAAAAACATTTAGGAAGGATGTAATAGAGTGGTCTATACTGAATCTCGCAGAATGCTTATTTGGTGATGTTTCCACCACATCGCGTGCAGTAGTAAGGATATCTGTCTACATATTTTTACGTTTTCTGATGTAATTAGCATAAAATATATACGAAGAGTCACTGCGGGCTTTATCTTCAGTTTCTCCTCAGCCATATGTGGATTCTTAAATAGTCCTTAGGTTGGCATCTTTGATTGGATTCAAAGGGTATAGTATACTTCTGAGCATGTGAAGAAATGCAAATTATCTACCACGTGGGTACCAGTCCCTGGTCATAACCGTAGCAACTATCTTTGACCCATGCACCGAATATCTCGCCAAGTTACCCCAAATAGCATAACCGCGGTAATATCCTAATGGGTGATTTCACGTTGCCCCTCGTGATTGGTCACATATAACGCAACTATAGAACTCCGCGGATATCTCAATACTTCAGCCCTTTGACGTGGTTGTGTCCAACGCGGGCCTGGAACAGCCAAGATAGGAACTACGACGTTTGTGGGAAAGCACACATGGTTTGAGAGCAACGCTTCATTTAGACTACATTGAATCATGCCATGATAATGATACGATAAGACTGGAATACCGAGGAAGTTGTAATCGATAAGCTGGAAATTTAACTATCCAATGAGTGTGTAATGTATTGCTACCTAGTAAACCGTTGGCTATTCTACCTGCTTACAGCGTAATGCCCAATCATCTACAACAAGGGACATGGATAAATTGTAGTTGTCTTCAAAGTGGGCAATGAACCCGGAAATGATATCTGCAACGTGGGGCGGATAATGAAAGAAACAAAGGGCACGTGTATGCTGGAACAGTTCCACAGTGGCATTGCCATGAAAGTAGGTGTTGATGGCAACATGTCCGGCACTGATATCAGAGGGAAGATTGAAGGAGTAGACCGTGAAAACTTGAAATATAAATACACAGCTTCCAATCCAAATGGTAAACTGCAGAGCTTCCAAAACACTCAACCTCATACACTGTTGACATCATCGCATTCCTTGCCAAGATCATAAAGAAAACGACAATGTCTACTAATCCCCCAACTTCGACAATCTCGCCACCAATTTACTATTGGGGCACGCCGGTCGTACTCATCACGACTGAGAACGAGGACAGGACTTTCAACATTGCGCCTATGTCCTCAGCCTGGTGGCTCGGAAATCGATGCATGCTTGGTCTAGGTGCTGATTCGCAATCAACCATCAACTTGATTAGAACCAAGCAGTGCGTTATCAATATGGCTGACGATACCATGGTCGGGGCGGTTAACGCCTTGGCAATGACTACCGGGTCGAAAGAGGGGACAACAGCCACGGAAGATATGGGATACTTGTACTTTAAACGGAGTCAAGGATACCAGTATGTGAAAGACAAATTTTTACGTGCAGGATTGACTCCTGCGCCTTCCAGCGTGGTTCGACCGCCTCGAATTGCAGAGTGTCCGGCTCAGATGGAAGCAGAATTGAAAGGAGTATACGACATGATGGGTGACATGGATATAAGAGGGTTTATTGCACTGGAAGTGATGGTTTTGCAAACGCACGTCCATGAGAGCATTCGCTGGGTTGGATACCCTAACCGAATTGACCCCGATAAATGGCATCCTTTGATCATGAGCTTTGCTCAGTTTTACGGATTAAAGTACCAGAAGATTACCCAGTCTACTATGACCCAAATCGATGAAGAAGCATACAGGCCTTTCGCCAATGCTGTCGACGAGACGACAACAATGGAAGAGGTATAACAGACTTGCTTCTGGGTTTGGTATGCGAGGGGTAAACCTTTAAGTTCAGGGTTATGCTGGTGATATAGAGTCTGGTCGGCATGAGTCCAACATTACATTACAATATTGCTAGTAAATAAGACCCAAGCTGAATTTATCATCAATACAATTTTATTTAAACGCTTAACTGTATTCATATGTAATTGATGGAAGTTGAAGTAAAATATACATATGTATATATATTTCTCAGGGCCCGAGCCTTTGCACCGAGTTTATTATTGCGATTGCGGTTATTGGCCTAATCTTTGCGGTGGATGAGTCGTAACAATATGGCTATAAATAAATTACCAATTGCTACGTAGGTTAGTAAGACTGGCTAAATTAGCCCAGACTACCAGGGGGTCTCTGAAAGCTCCGCGGAATCCAGAACTCCTTACTCCATACTTCAGTTACAATTTGTATCAGCTTACGTCACTCTTGTGACAGTACAACTTGCAATTTACCAAAAATTCATCATTGTTAAGCTTCTGTTTACCATAACCTGTACTTCACAATCCGCTACACAATGGTATATATAGGAAAGCCAAGTACAGGGTGTAGTAATTGCCGTACTATGAAGAAAAAAGTAAGTAGACCAATTTTCATCGCGCTCTGCTGTTCCTTCAAAAATGTCGCAGAAGCTAACTTGGCCGTCCTTGAGTGTGATCATGGTGTTCCATCTTGTGGGCGATGTTTGAGGAAGGGAGCTGTCTGCGGGGGCTACCGCGATAAACTTGATCTTACCTTTCGTGACCAAACTAGGCAGACCATTCACAAGTCTAACCAAGCCAAACACAAAGTGAAGAGCCCTGTGGTCGCAGCCCAATTGGTTGGCAACCCAATGGAGGCTGAATCTCCTAGTCAGCTTGATGAGAGTAAACGATTAATCACACCTGCCCTCTCCGTTCCCATTACAGATCAGGCTGTAAGCTTCTTTTTCTTCAATTTCGTGCTGACAGATCCCATTTCGGGTGGTGGGCATCTCGAGTACCTTCCAGTCATATATGAAGGTATTGCTCGCGACCTGGCGCTGCCTACTGCCATCATTGCTATCGGCATGGCAGGCATCGCAAATTTGCGAAGAAATCGAGATCTATTACTGGCAGCAAATGCACAATACGTTCTCGCTATCCAGCTCACTCAAGCAGCCTTGATAGATGAAACTCTACGTATCCAAGATCAGACTCTTGTGAGCATCTTACTTCTTGCTTTGTACGAGGTAAGTGGTTCCTTATCGGGTCTCATTTTATTCTCAAGGCTTGTAAACAAACAAGGTTCTTTAGACAATAGCGTGCTGCTCGCCACAATCACTGCATATCTGGTCGAACCATGTCACAGGGGCAACGGCGCTTATTTCTCAGTTCGCCCAGCAACGACTGATGGATGCTGTTGGAATACGCATCTTTTCACATCTTCGCTCACATGCGGTATGCAGCTGTTTAGTCAACATCTCTGTACTAAATATAGTCTCACTGACCTGGTCGCGTCCTAGATAATCCAGGCTCTTCAACGATCCCAGCACATTCCTGACGAGATTCAGCGGTGGTCTACTAAGACACACGACTTGCAAAGCACCAGCCAGGCTTTCGAGGATCAGCTTCACCATTTAGCCATAGATCTATGCTCTCTGCGAGCTTCTGTTGACAATGGACTACTTACAGATAGACCTACAGTCATCTCCAGGGCTTCGGCTCTGGATGACAAATTAGCAGACTGGTCAAGAAGATTATCCATTACGTATGGGATTGCAATTGACCAGAGTCTTGCAGCGAGAGACACACCCAACCCAGCATGCGTCAACTCTTATTCCGATGTGCACGTATCAAACGCGATCAACTGCCACACTCTCCGTATCCTTACTAATGAACTCATTCTAAACACGCTTGATCAGGCGAAAGGAGAAATCAAACTGGACTATCAACGCTTGCGCTCACAGCATACCATGAACACCCTCATAGCTGAGGTGTGCGCTAGTGTTCTTTCGTTCACGGACAGAGAGCGGCAGCAGGCGGGCTTTATTGCCAGGGGCGGCTTCTTATTGTGGCCATTATACGTGGTCTCGGCAGTTCCATGGGCCTCGAGGCTCTACCGCGATTGGGCTATTGCACAGCTGAAGGAATTAGGGGTTGAGACGGGCATCTTACAAGCAGCTTTACTAGCCCGCGTACTCCAGATAGACGGGGAGATTAACTTTCTGGACAGAGAGGCCAAAGCGAAAGGGATATCTAGTAACGAGAAGAAGACGATTTAAATGAGATTTGAACTCTTTTTAGGGCTATAGAACTTCAAACCAACCGGCCCGATTGAACCTTTTTCCCGTCTCATATAGGCTACAAATTTTATAGTCGCGCAATGATGCTGACGAGATACCTTCTCAGGCTCTTGCATTAAGGGTGCAGCATCATTTCGTATCTGGCACCGTAAGAAACCTTGTACAGCCAATGCTATATCTTCCCGAGTCCAACACGTCTCACACGCAGAACGGTCCTGATTATTGCCAAAAACGACGCTGCTTAGGGGTAGACTATCTGTCTCTCCGTCTGTGCCTGCGGGGCCCACGGATTCCGTGGCATCTCGTTGCAGAACCCCGCCATGGCAAATACTTGCCGGTGCTAAGCAATAGAAACGTATATAACCTACATAAAGCACACATTGTAGTGAAAAAGGATGCCTGGCGGAGCCTAGCGACTCATTAGGGCTTACTTACCTGGCAAGTCGTCGCAAGGAATACCGAATAGCAATCAACTTTGACAACTTTACTTAAAGAGTCAGCGACCTTGTTGCCTTACTTGCTATACGTGCCATGGATTGGGTTGCATGCAGTTGTAACCCTTGTTTCGCCCTGACACTGTCGGCCTTATTACATGGCGGTGTTCAAATGCTATAATAAGAAAGCATTGGTGACGCGCGTAAGGTATGGGATGTGCTGGGCGTTGACTGTTCGCGGTGATGTATAAAAACCCAATCTCCAACTTCAACTACCGCTTCAAACTATAGCGTGAGGAACTCGGTGTGTATCAAAATACCGACCCTACATTCTCTTGCCAAACAGCCAGGTGTGTGCTCAAACGTGCCAAGTTACCGAATCACGGCTGCTCTTATACAGCCTACTTCAGCGGCGATGGCATCAACCTCGACCCTCCGTTGGGCGTTGATCTTTTTGTTTATCCTATCGGTCAACTGCATCAAGCTTCCAGTTGACAAGTCGCAGGACGGGATAATGCCAAAAACCCCAGCACGCGCATCGATCAAGCAGGATGACTTTTACATTACCAGCTTCTTGCAAGACCAGCTAGACACTCTGTCATCTGACCAACAGTGCTGGCTCCAGCCTGGTGTCACTGGCTTAAGAATCCTGCTGCAGGGCAATATTTCACAGCCTCCCGCCTCGATAAGGAACTTCGCATTGGGCATACGCAACATCAGCAGCTCTGGCAATGCCTTCTCCATCGATTTTGCAAAGGACGAGTTTCTCGTCAACGACGTCTCAGAGTCGACGTTCATCATTCTCGGTTTGGTACATCGTGGGTCTGAGCCCCAGTCCCATCCAACGCTTCCATTTCAGCTAACAGCGTCATAGTTATTTGCATGACATTTGCTTTCTTTCTCGTCTATCCCATTATTCTGCTTCTGGCTTCGGCAACTGTTTTATGTCATCTAATCGGCCGGCCTGTGAATAAGAAAGTTGTCGATAGGTGGCAGATGATTCTCCAGCTTGGTGTTTTCGCCCCGCTTGTGGCTGGAGGCATGGTCACTGGCATTTTTGCCAAAGGAACAGCAGATCATTTTAGTTCGGAGCATGGCGTAAGTGTTCAATTGTTACAGTATCCTCGAGAAACTAACATTCAGTGCGCAGATTGTGGGCCTCGTTACCGTGTCCCTGACAATTGTCGACGTGATAATCTACTTCTTCCTGCGGCGGATGAGTAGAGGATTGTCGACTTTCGAGTCCATACCTCGCCGTATCAGATATGTCCACTATGCCGATGTTGCGCTTTGCCAGGCTATCCTGATGATATCGAGCTTCGTACTTCCCGACGGTATTGACGACTTTGCGGTCATGAGCCTTTGCGACACAGCCGTTCTGTCTGATTCATGGGTATTTTCGCTCGGCATGGTGCTTGTCTTTGTCTGGAATGGGGCAATGGCTGCGATGACGATGCAGTGGTTTCTTGTGAGGCGGTCCAGGAAGGTCGACGCGCAGGAAACAGTGCCTCTCTGCACGGTTGATTCGTCAAGACCAATATCGCCCATAGCAGAGACTGTGACTGGCCTTAAGTGAACTATAACGACTACTCGAACTTCATTATGTATTCTACTGTCCGCGAGTAGAGTATAAATGATGATACAAGTGGTTGATGAGACAATCACGGCTATTCGAGACAATACATAGGGAAATTGCTATTTTATCGCTTACTTTGCAAAATGCCATCCAATCTTTATGGTAAAATGGCCTCATAAAGTCAAGTAGGCTATTTATCACAGGCCAGCATGTGCCTATGACCTCCAAGAAGTTATGTGCAGAGACAAGTGGGCTTGAGCGACGTCTAAGTGCCGCTGTGGGAACAACCAGCCCGTCCACTAAAATACAGGGATGGAAAAACATAGTAATTTCTTTACTTTGAATCTATTAGAATAAAATTATTTTATTGATGCCTTAAATTAGAAGAGTGCCAGCAGTCTCTCTATCCGAAAAGAAAGAATTCGATCTGATGGATTGTTTTACAATTTTAATGGGCTGGGTATCCAGAGAAGGTGTAAGCCGGTGCGGCAGATTTTAGCTGACGGGAAGATCAGCGGGACTAATCAATCAACTTTCAGGCTTCGATACGGCCAAGACGGCAGAGAATGGGAATGCGCATAGCCAGCTACAGTGGTGTAAGTCTTGCCGCGGACGCCGCCCCGCTCTGACAGCTCATTGGAGCGCAACAACTTCCATATCTAGAATAGCTGCATCGTGGATATCGACCTGAAGGCAACGGCAAGGTACGAATGGGAGCAGTTTACAGCATTGAAAAGACGTCAATTTATGCTTGGATACAAAGAGTGGACAACAACTTGAGTAACTGCCTAATTAGAGTAGCTCCTAGTTGGAATTGGAATGTGCAAGCCCATTCGCAATATGTAGAGCCTTGGGATACGAAGGCGTCGCAGTATACGGCCATCTCGACCAGATACATACAATAGCTGCCCTCGAGTTATAAGCTCAGCTGTTGACCATAGTTATTAAGTATATCCGCCTTCGACGCCCAGTTTAAAGTCGAGGTGTATAAATCTGACAGTATGGGGACAAGACATTTCGACTCCGGCAAAATAAGTGCTCCCAGTGGAGGAGTGCCTCTCCCGAGATCAATCACGGCGATGAGCTACAAGGTGTTTGCGGCTGGCGAGAGTGATAATTTCGCTACGCTAGAGTCGGCATTGCAGACCAAACACGTCCTAGGGAATATGAAACCCATTGCTAACTTAAGAATGAATAATTCAGCCGTCGTTGGAACAGAATTCACAAAAGGGCGAAAGGACGATAGAAGGAACTTGTTAACGGACTTATATCGCGCATTCTTGCTAATTTCTGATTCTCTACTAACCAAATATATAACTTTGTACTACTGCAACTTTTACTGTAGGATTGTAGCTTCCAGTTGTGATAATATGATTCTCGTCTACATTTAAATTGGAATGCAGAATTCTTCTAATAATTGCAACCCCGTGTGTCCCTTCTCCAATGACTATCGCTATTCGAATCGTGACATGGGTCATTATCCCAACTTCATCAAAACACACCTCTAGTCCTTAAAAGAAAGTGCTGCGCTGGCAGCCATGTAGCCTGTGGCCTTTCCTGTTAGTTTGGGGTCCGGCCCGATGAAGTTATTCGGAAATCCCACGTCCAATGGCCTAATGCTATCCAAGTAATCAACTTGATCCGTGGTGAGTTTTATTGAAAGAGCCTTGATATTGTCCTTGAGGTGTTCGATCTTGCGACCACCAACAATGGGAAAGACCCTGGGTGCTTTGCTGCGGACGTACGCCAGTGCAATCGCCGTCACCGACTCGATGCCGCACTCGGCGGCAACCTTGGCAAGCGCCTCGCTGATACGCAGCTGGTCTTCTGTTTGATCCGGACCAGCGAGTGCACGCAGGCCTTCTCCGCTCCTTTTGCGCTCCTCGACCTGCTTCCGGGTCTGGAACTTGCCACCTCCGATGGCATCCCATGGAGCGAGAGCCATTCCATAGTGGACGGCCATTGGAATAATGTCACGCTCAAAGTCTCGCATCATCACATTCCACCGACCTTGGTAGATACTAAACGGCGTCTTGCCTGTCGCTTCGGCATACGAATTTGCAGCAGCCACCACCCAGGCCGGCGTGTCTGAAGCGCCGAGATAGAGGACTTTGCCCTGCTGTACCAGATTATGGAGACTGTCCATCATCTCGCGAATAGATGTGACATGATCGTACCAATGGATGTACAGAATGTCGATGAAGCTTGTTTGTAGCTTCGCCAACGAATCTTGGACGCTCATGTGGAGGCTACGACGGTTGTTGCCACAGTATAGAGATGAACTGCCCTTTCCTAGCTCGTACATCTTATAATCCATACTGTATTTCGTTGCAACGACCAGACCATTGCGGTTTCCGCGTGCTGCCATCCACTCGCCAATCCACGCCTCAGATTGCTCGTTCTGGTAGTTGTTGGCGGTGTCAATAAAATTGCCGCCCATTTGAAAATAGGCATCTAGCAGCTTGAACGAAGCCTCTTTGCTCATAGCTCCCATGAACGATTCCCAGGCGTTACCAATCGACATGCCCCCAAGCTGCAAAGGCGATACACAAATGCCGGCCGTTGAGGACAAGAGCCGGAGGCGGCCAAGTTCTGTTGTAGGCTCTGGCGCAGGCGCTCGAAAACTGGCAGCCAAATTGGACATATTGGAGCGTATTCGGGAGGAGTATAATGGTTATCTTAGAGAGATTGGCAGTTGAGTGTATACTAATTGGTCGATGAGTCCTTCTCAACTCGGGATAACAGAGCTCTATTTAAAGATTTGATGTGCAACATAACTGTAGGCACTGACGGATATCTGTGGCATCATGAGCACCGTGGAGCTCAATTTACATAGTAGGGCGGACGTTTGGCCGCTCCAGCTGCCTTAAGGCACAATCCATTTTTTAACCCGCTCATCATCAATTAATTTGTAAAACGGTAATTAGCCAAGACACGGTCTACGTGCGCAACGATACCAAAGTTTTCTGCTATTGGCATGATATTCCGCTATTTCGACCGGCCGCTCTGGCCGTTGGCAACGGCCGTAACGGCCGGTGAGCACTAAATGTACGGACGTATGCCCGGTCGATTGGATATCGCATCTCTCTTCCCCACTTGAGACACTATAAGCCTTCGTGGATTAGTTTATTCCCCAATCCTACTTCGTCTTATCCCGTTGCGCGCATCTACAATGGAGAACGGAAATCTACGTGGTTTGGAGGAGTAGAAAAAGCCTGTCACTAACGACTACAGCGGCGCGATCATACAAAGACCAGGTGAAGGAGGTTGTCTGAGGATAGCCTCATTCGACGCTATACGACCTCCCGTAGCCCCTCAAATACCTAGGTAGTGGAGGTTAGGTATGCTTGGATTGCTGATTTGTAATCGTTTAATTCCCTCGAATAGGTTGTCAAACTCGGCTGGAGATTTTTGTTTTGGAACCCCATACCTTGATCCAGACTTTCTCGAACAACCATGGAGGGCCATTCGACACCCAATTCATTATCCACCACGCGCGTTTGCCTTCCTTGTAAGAAACAGAAACGCAAGTGTGACAAAGCACTGCCGCGGTGCTCTGCCTGTAGATACCGCAATCAGGACTGTACCTACTCCGATTTCGTTCCTGACGACGACATCTCATTCATTAAACAACGTTTGGACACATTAGAGTCACTGCTTCGAGTGGGCGTTGTGCCAGAAGTGACATCACGCCGATCCAAGGCAGCAGATATCCAAAGTGCAGGTTTAGTGCTGCCAGCAAGCTCAAATTACGATGAACATTCGTTCAAGTTTCCGCCGATGTTCGTCTTAGACACCCGGGTCTGGCAAAAGGCCATGACACCAATTGTTACACCTTTGTTGTCTCCCCCACAAGAACTTCTCACACTCCTGGGCGCCGAGAATGACACAATGAAAATCATTAGTTCGTATTTTAATATCGTCCATACCTGGCTTCCCATGGTCTGGAAGCGGCATTTCGCTCCTGGGTTTATGCATCGCTTGACAAACGCCGATCTAGCCTTATTGGTGGCCTGTATGAAACTGGTGACGGATGAGCCTGCAGACAACCATCAACCTCTAAAGTCTCCCTTGTATGTACTAGTGAGACAGTTTAGTGAAAAGATGGAAAGTTCAGGTTTACTTTCCCTTCACCTCATCCAAGCTACTGTTTTGATTTCCGTCTACGAAGTCGGTCACGGCATCTACCCTTCCGCTTACATGTCGATCGGCCGTGGTATACGGCTGGCACAACTTATGGGCTGTCACGACCAAACTGTCCCTTCCGGTCGGTACCATGCCCTGTCTCGAGGGGAGGCCGAAGAGCAAAGACGAACCTGGTATAGTCTTCTATTGCTTGACCGGTACAGGCCGCCTCGTATCCCTTACCTCTAAGAAATACACTTTGCTAATGCCAAGTGAAGAGTTGTCAATATGTCGTTCTTAGGTCGCTCCTTATATTTTGGTGACTTTACCAATAATGACCGGCTTCCTTGTGAAACGGATCTCTGGGATCGGGGAGAGGTTGCTCCAAACGAGCCGCTATTTGTCATATCAGCGACGTCAATCAAGGCTACCCCTTTTGGCCGGCTATGCCAGGTCGCGCTGCTGCTCGGACGAGTCATCAATCATAGAAATGATAGACAAGATGCTTCTTATGCGGCGAAGTTTGTTGACGCTATGCAACTGCAGCGTACGATTAACGCGCTTCTGCGCATCATCACGGCCGAGTTTGAAAAGGATCCTGCTGCATTTTGCATACCCCTCGCCATGGGACTCAGCACGAAGATGGTACTTTGCCAAATATATTCGTGTAACATGTACATCCCACTAAGTAAAACGGTAGAAGAGGCTGACGCACAGGTTGCTGCACTCACGGACCTTAAGGCGGTTCCAGAAGAAGTGGCATCATTCCATCGCCGGCTCACAGAGCATGTGGATGTCTTCAAGATTGGCCCTTTGATCTGCCCTTGCCTCTACCAGGCCATCGTTATTATAACATATTTCTTGCGGGAAACTTGCGACCATCAGCTGGAAAAGTCACGAATACCTCTTATTAACTGCCTGAGAATTATTAAAGGACAATGGGCCGTTGCTGGTGAGGCCTTCCCGTATTTGCCCCTGATGATCCATTTGCATTAACAATCAGGCAGGGATCTATCTTGACAATATTCATTCAGATGATATTATACCACTTTGAAACAGTCGGTGGCTTGGGCGAAGTATTCGGTTGATGTACAGAAGGGTAGCTCCTTATATTCAAAGAGTACACAATCCGATTTGTATTAAGCACGCGAATAATACCAGTTGCAGCCAATGATCCGTTGCCCCATCGTCAGCAGCATCGGCCTCCGCGGGCAGCGGCCAGCGGCCAGCGGCCAATCGACAGTGGCGCAGACATTTCCAAATTAAGATTGGTTGTTACTTGTCCCCGGGTGTTCAAGGGGCTTTAGTAGAGCATACCAAATTTTGTATGCCAAGATTCAGTCGTCGTGTGCAGGGTCAGCTCATTCCTACGGACAGACTTACGAATCACACAAGGTGGTGGCATTGCCATGATAGATACGTGTATATATATATCTTCGTCCCTCAATCTTCAAAAATAGTATTCTTTATACCTACTTTCCCAAGTCTATAATTCAAGCACGTCACAACAGTGTATGGGAACCCGACTGCCTAATACATATACATTATGACCACGAGCAAGAACTCAAACATCCCACAACCGCGGACTATTCCGCTGCTGGGTAACATCCCAGATATTAATCTGGAATACCCGCTTGGATCCCTTCTTCATCTTGCAGATAAATACGGTACGCAAAGGATACTATAATCTTTATACAAAGGCCAAATTTCCTAACTTTTGCAGGGCCAATATACAAGTTATCCATCGGTGGCACCAAACTGGTGATTCTTTCATCATACGAGTTTGTCAACGAGGTCTGTGATGATAACCGCTTCAAAAAGTCGATTCAAGGTGATCTTGAGGTAAGAGGCCTTACACAATCTAATTGGTTCTGCTTCTAACTGTTCCACTCCAGGAACTCAGGGCTGTCGTACACGATGGACTTTTTACGGTAGGCAATCTTGAAGGCGGTGAGCAATTAGCAGCAATGTATTAACAGCACACAGTCTTCGGGAGAAGAAGAAGAAAATTGGGGAATTGCGCACCGTGTGCTGATGTCTGCTTTTGGGCCAATGTCGATCCGGGGAATGTTCGACGATATGCATGAGGTGTCAAGTCAACTTACCCTGAAATGGGCGCGCTATGGTTCATCTACACCGATTTCCGTTGGAGAAGACTTCACACGTCTCACCCTCGATACTGTTGCGCTCTGCTCCATGGGGTTTCGATTTAACTCCTATTACCGAGACGACATGCATCCGTTTATTAAAGCAATGTATGCTGTACTAAAGGCCGCCGGAGACAGGAACATGCGCGTCTTGCCGTCCATCCTTCATAAATCAGCAGATCGCAAATTTGAGTCCAATATCGCCATCCTGCGAACAACTGCTGGGCAAGTCTTAGCAGCTAGGCAAAAAGCCCCAGATGCCACTGGTAATCCTAAAGATCTTTTAAACGCCATGATCAACGGCGTGGACCCTAAAACTGGCCGCAAAATGACAGAGCAGAGCATCATTGACAACTTAATTACGTTCCTTGTAGCAGGCCATGAAACCACCGCAGCCACGCTTTCATTCACCATGTACCAATTAGTAACGAACCCTGACGTTTACCGCAAGGTACAGGCTGAGATTGATCATGTCGTCGGGAGTGGGCCGATCATGATAGATCATGTTGGGAAGCTAAAGTACTTATCCGCGGTGTGTATCAGTCATATTAACGCATTTCGAAGCTCTCGGTCTAATTGGTACTAACATGTGTTTCTAACTCAGGTCATTCGAGAGACTCTGCGATTTAATGCACCAATCTCGGCATTTGCCAGAGAGGCAACCAAAGATGAAACCATTGGAGGCAAGTACCGGGTCAAAGCTGGCGAACAACTCGTCTGCCTGCTAGCAAAATCCCACCTTGATCCGAAAGTCTACGGCGATACCGCCAACGAGTTTGTGCCCGAAAGGATGATGGATGACAATTTCAATCGCCTAATGAAAGAATTTCCGCACTGTTGGAGCCCCTTTGGTACCGGACTACGAAGCTGCATTGGTAGGCCTTTTGCCTGGCAAGAGATGATTCTTGCGCTCGCTATGCTTATGCAAAACTTCAACTTCGTTATGGACAACCCGTCTTATTCGTTAATCGTACAAGAAACTCTGACTATAAAGCCAAAAGACTTCAAAATTCGAGCTATACCTCGAGGCGGACTTATGCCTTTCCAACTGGAAGCACGGCTTGCTGGAGCTTTTAGTGGGAAGACGCAAGGCCCATTAGCAACTTCGGATCAACAATCACCTTCTAATTTATCGGCAAGTCCATTAAATAGTGTCGCTAAAGTAAGTGGTGGCACAAAATTGACAATACTCTACGGTTCGGATGCTGGAACATGCGAATTCATGGCCCAGCGACTGGCAAATGATGCTTCTTCTCATGGCTTCAAGGCTACAGTGGACACATTGGATGCTGGTAGAGAAGCACTCCCTACAGACGGGCCAATTGTCATCATCACATCTTCATATGAAGGGCAGCCACCACATAATGCCGGCCACTTTGTCGACTGGATCCAAAATATGGACGGAAACAAATTAGGCAACGTTGCTTACGCCGTTTATGGCTGCGGTATGCTTCAGTATTGAACCGTTATTATGCTGTCTGGCTGATATGTTTTAGGTCACTCCGATTGGGTCAAATCTTATCATCGCATTCCTCAACTAGTAGATGCTACTCTAGAGAAGCTCGGTGCTCGTCGGATTGTTTCAATGGGAACCACTAATGCCAAGGACAGAGATATGTTCAGTGACTTTGAATGCTGGGAGGATGAACTTCTCTGGCCTGCCATCGAAAAGCAGTTTGGAGGATCTACAGAGAACGATAAGTCACCCCTTTCCGGTCTTTCGGTGTCCTTTTCGACTCCCAGAGCTTCAACTCTCCGCCAGGATACTAGAGAGGGGTTTGTGGTGGCTGCCCGCACCTTGGTAACGAGCAAATCACTTTCTAAAAAGAAGCATCTCGAAGTCAAACTACCCAGCGATATAACTTACGTAACAGGCGATTACCTCGCCGTACTTCCTCATAACCCAAAAGAAACGGTATTGCGAGCTATACGGCGCTTCAACTTGGCATGGGACTCTCATATTGTCATCACGGCTTCAGAACCAACCACCCTCCCAACGGACGCGAGTATCCCTATATCGAGTCTGTTGACATCTTACGTGGAGCTTGGACAACCAGCGACTAAACGGGTTTGTACAATGCTAGAAAAGATACTATTCTGAGCTCATCATCTGACGTTTCAACCTAGAATGTTCTTAGTCTCTATCTTATTGCTGAGGATGGCAAGTCGAAACAGAACCTTTATCACCTAGCTACCGATGCCTATGAGACGGAGGTCAGGCTCAAACGCGTCTCTATACTTGACATTGCCGAACGATTTCCAGACCTTTTAATACCTTTCAACCACTTCCTCCTCCTTCTACCACCTATGAGAGTACGAAAATAGTAAGAATCAGCCTTGCAAACTTCCAGTTTTAAATATTCTCCAATTCTTTCTAACCTAAATACATTGTGCAGTTCAATTTCATCCTCTCCACTTTCAGATCCTACAACTGCCACCTTAACGTATTCGGTTATTGATAGCCCTGCCTTGTCTGGGAACGGTCAGTATATTGGTGTTACATCGTCGTATTTGTCTTCGCTTGCACCGGGGGATCGACTCCAAGTCTCTATCCGCGCTGGTCAAGGCGGATTCCGAATGCCAGCTGACTCGAGCAAAACGCCAATAATTTGCATCGCCACTGGTACTGGTATTGCTCCATTTCGGGCTTTCATTGAAGAGCGCTCCATAATTCTGAAAAGTAGGCGCTCGCTTGCACCGGCAGTTCTCTTTTATGGCTGCCGAAACCCTTTGGACGACGATTTATATTATGATGAGTTCTGTACGTGGGAAGCTGCTGGCGCTGTTACTGTTTTCCGATCCTACAGTCGTCAACCCGAAGCCTCTCACGGATGCAAATATGTACAAGACCGCATCTGGCATGAACGACAGAATGTCACGCAGCTGTGGGACAGCAATGCTAAGATCTATGTTTGCGGCTCTAACGTAATGGCAGATGGGGTCAGAGAAACTTTGATTCGTATCTTGTCAAATAAGCTTGAAACGAAAGGGGTACCAATGGAGAAGAAGGAAGCAATGGAGTGGTTTGAACGTATCACCAGCGAACGATATGCGATTGATGTTTTTGACTAGAAGTGTCATAGCTATTATTGAACCAGCGATGCTTCCGAAGATCGCATATTAGTACTGATTAGGGATTGTTTATAAGACCGTGGGCTAAGTTCATAGGCTGGAATACCGTTGTCCAAAATACTTTTTTATATGTAAGACGGCTAATTAAAAGAAGGGAAAATTGACTGATAGTGTGTTCTTTTGGGATTAATTGCGCATTATTCTATATTAATACAAACTTTCCCTAAATTCTCTCCAGCTTGCAAATACTTGTAGGCATCCCTGAGCTCTTCAAGTTCAAATACCCGCGAGTCAACAATCGGCCGAAGCTTGTCCAAATTGGCCTCAATAGCAAGGCACATAGCCTCCATTTGCTGCCGACTACCGACTGAGATGCCGCGAACCGTGTAATGTTTAAGCCACGGATCTAACAAATTTGGAACTTCTGCTCCGTTGCCCTCGCCTCCAACGAAACCAACAACGCTCATAGTACCATCAAGCTTCAAACTAGCAACGCTCTGCTTCATTGTCGATACTCCTGCAACCTCGACGACTAAATCTACACCAATTCCTCCAGTCAATTCCTTGGCGACTTCTCCCCAGTCTAGCGTCTCTTGATAGTTGATGATGTGGTCGGCACCTAGTCTTTTAAGTAGTTTGGCCTTCTCATCAGAGCTCGTTGTTGCAATGACCCTAGCGCCAACCAATTTGGCAAATTGGATAGCAAATATGCTGACTCCTCCAGTACCTTGTGTTAAAACCCATTGACCCGCCATGAGTTGCTTGGCTGATAATCCGAAAAGAGCATTCCAGGCAGTTAGACCGGCGCAGCTAAGAGTGGCAGCCTCGATAAAATCCAAGCCTTCCGGCATCTTGACAAGTCCCTGCTCGTCAAACGCACCAACTGAGCGCATTGTTCCGTCGATTGATCCACCAAGTCCTGAATCTGCGGCTTGAGCATCCATCGACCCCGCTAAATGTCGTTGGTTGAGAATCGTAACAACCTTATCCCCTGGTCTGAATCGCGTAACATTTTTGCCAACCGCGAGGACTGTTCCGGCTCCATCCGACCCAGGAACGACATTGGGCTTTTGAGAGAACGGATACTTTCCAAGAGGAATGATAATATCACGAAACTACACATAAGATTAGCTTGTGTCATCTGAACAATGCATTTATAGCGTAGACTCACGTTCAGTGATGCGCCTTGGACTAGTTCCGGTTATTGGTATGGCCATGATTTATTTCCAGAGGGAAAGATGGCTTACTTTTGACAAGTACGTAGTTATCGGCAAGGATGGGGATTTCTTCTTCCGTAAACTTCAGGGCGTCAAATCCATTATAGCCAGTGACCCTCCACTGTTTAGATGTCTTAGGAATCTCTTCAGCCATCGTATAGAAGCAAACTTGGCAGCTTAGGGTACGAAGATATTTCGTGGTTACGAGACTGGCTGATATTTTTCTTTCTGTAAATTACCGCTAATAGAAATATGGTTATGTACACAAACCTTAAAGAGAGAACATAATCTGATGTGTTCATTTATATGCAAATCTATGTGCAATATGTTCCGAGTCCTCCACTTCGTGCTTAGTAGACTTGGCTGATAAGCTTCTGGGCAGTGGCGCAATTTGGGTCGCCATGGTGCCGTGGAGTCCCTGGCATCCCAGCTTATAAAGCGATGTTCATTTTTCTCGCCGCAATACTGTAATATGGCTCAAGGACATGTGTGGCGAGGCTCTTTGAGCTTCAAGATCAACTGTACTAACTCTATATAGTTAGGAGCATCTCACCTACGGCGTTTCACGGCGTTGTACGGAGCACGGCGATACACGGCGCTTCACGGAGTTCCACAAATATCCAGGCTGTGAGCATTGTGTGTCTAATAGTTATAAAACTTCATAATGGGGATATTTTCAACTTTGGGTCTCAAATTATACAACTACTTTTAAAATATATTTCTCTCTTCTTAAAGTCACTCAAAAAATGGGAATGCAGAGGTATCAGGACAGTGGCGATGCCGCCAAGCAGGCGAACCTGAGGGGACCGCTTACATTCCACTTCTCCAAACAGACTATGAACAGTCGAATCTTCAAAGCATCTATGGGCGAAACGCTTGCAACCTGGGACTATAAGAACATAGAAGCTAGTGGAATCCCTACTGAGGAAATAAAAGAACTATATAGAAGGTCAGTGCCAAAGCTACCTGAACTGGACATGCACGTTGTTCAGTGACAGTTCATACTGTGCTGGGATCCATCTTATTCCCAATTTTTGGCTCTCTGACAAACTACTTAGATGGGGCGAACACAAAAAAGGGTTTGGGATGATACTTACGGGTAACATTCAGATCAGTTCAACCTTGCCACACTTGCAGGGCGATCTCATTATTGATGCATCTCACCCTTTTCATGGACCGCGCTTTGAGGCCTACAAAGAATTGGCAGCTGCTGGAAAAGCTGGTGGTTCACTCATGGTAGCGCAGCTATCTTATGCAGGACGCCAAGCTCTGGCCGCAAACTCGCGAACCGCGGCAATTGCACCGTCCATCGTACCCTATGGTAAGTTTTGTTAAAGCGCGATAAATGTTTCATGTGTATTCGGAGTCATATTAATGAATAGCTTGAAAGCCACGGATGCACAAAATACAATGTTTGTGACAACACGAGAAGCAACTCAAGCGGATATTGACTTCCTCATCGAAGGATTTGTGCACGCAGCGGAATACTTGGAAGCTGCAGGCTTTGATGGAATTGAGCTACACGGTGCCCATGGTTACGTGATTGCACAGTTTCTATCGCCGCGCACAAACAAGAGAGTAGACAGCTATGGAGGCTCTCTGGCCAACCGTATGCGATTCCTGCTAGAGATATCCAAGAAAATCCGCGCGAGGACATCACCATCCTTCATCGTCGGCGTCAAGCTCAACAGTGTCGAGTTCCAAGAAGGCGGCTTCGGGGCAGCCGAGGCCGCTGAAGTATGCCGCGTATTACAAGATGAGGTCGGGATGGACTTTGTCGAGCTGAGCGGTGGCACTTTGGAGAAAGTAGGCCATGAGTGGACTAAAGAGACAACAATAAATCGTGAGGCTTTCTTCCTCCGATTTGCCGAATTAATCGTTCCGCACTTAGGAAAGACAACTGCAGAGCGCCGCACCAAAGTTTTTATTACGGGAGGGTTGCGGACAGTCGATGCCATGGTAAACGCGCTGAGCACGGTGGATGCCGTCGGTATCGCACGCCCGGCTGCTCAAGAGCCTTGGATTGGAAGAGATCTGCTCAGTGGGAGAGTGACGAGTGTAGTCAAGCCAGTATCTCCCTTTGACAACGATAGTACGCTTGGACTCATCTTGGCTGGTGCCCAGATGCAGCAGGTGGCTTCTGGTTTCCAGCCGTTTGACTCAAGCGATGAGGAGGCAATCAAGTCCTTCTTGAAGGATAAAGAAGCTCACGAAGCAGCTGCCATTATGGACCACGAAAGGAAGCGCCCGTGGTTCCCTTTGGTGACTTCCGCTAACAGCACGCCATATGAGAGTCCTTAACAGTCCAGGAATCTACGGTCCTCCGTTGACAAGGGGCCATGAGGGACATTTATGAGAGTGTTCATATATCGAAGTAGGAGAGTAACCTGGGTATCTCAAGCAGTGTAATACCACTTGCAATCATGGATAGCGTAATATGTCATTATCACACGGGAGTATATAATCGATGCACATCTATTTACATTTAGATATTTTGGATTATGGGATAGAGCCCATGTGGCGTCTGGAATTATCATCCTACGTAATACAGCTGGATGGGGGATTTAACGGAGCCCCAGTGCCGATTTAGCTGTTGTCAATTAATGACTTCGCCAGTATTGAAGCATTGGGCTGGACATTATTGGCTGTCCAAGGATGGGCCATTAGCCTAAGTCCAAAAGACGATCATTTCATCAGCGGCACGGAACCAATGTCTAACTTGCGTACAATGAGATACTGTATTGGTATTAGTCAAGTCGGAATTATGGAGAAATTTGTGAGGTTCACCTCCTTCGAAGCTTAATAATGCCTGGGCTTAGTACGGAGTACAGTACGCAAATAATCCTTTCCTTCTTGTTGAGTTTACTAGTTTCATAATCTTTACCTGTCAGTTACATAACTTGTATGATGGAAGTTGCCTATCAAGTGAATAGGCGAAAAGGTATGAGGAAGTCTCTGTCTCGTTAAAATTAGCTAACCGACAATGTAGCCTGCGACTTATGTTTCTTCAAGAAGATCAAATGCGATATGCTTGAGCCAACCTGCTCCAACTGCCGGCTTTACAAGGCGGAATGCTGCACTACGCGAGCGCGAAAACGCTTCAAATCCGCTCGGCCACAACCAGTGGAGCTGCCTGGCTCCCCGATAGCTCCTGATCACACTGCCATGGCCAGCCAAGATGAGTATGTCGGTTCGATGCTGCCTCGTAAATGTGCTTGACGTTAGCTAACTACAAAAGGACAAGGGGAATCGAAAGCATTGAATCGAGGCTTGCTCGCATGGAGGAACGAATCGAACAAATCTTTAGTGCTGTGACTGCGGCTACTACCCAATCTCAAGAGACACCATCTCTGGTGACTACAGCACGGTCACCATTTCCAGTGCCAAATCAGCCGCCTGACCAGCCTCTAACTCATTTTGACATTGATTTTAACGGCGTTTTGAGTCAGCCCTCCAGCGTGACTCACCCGATAGATTTAGCTGCATCTGAAGCTCCTATTTCTGATATGAAGTGGACCAACTCATATCCTCACCTCCCACCCTTTGAGGAAATTCAGCCCATCATAGAACACTATTTCACCCATATAAACTCATTGATGCCGCTCTTCTCGCAAACAACGTTCCTCCGCAAGCTACATGACTATTACGCATCTGAGTGTCAAAATCCTCGAAAGACATGGGCAGCAATAAATATCGTGCTGGCGCTGGGCACTCGCTTGCCCACTTCTCCTTCTAATGATCTCGACTTACAAAATGAAGATGGCCAAGTGGCTAAGTATGTCAGTAATGTCCAATCAGTCCTCTCAGAGTTGGTCACTCGAGACGTGGACTTGCTTAGCTTGCAAGTTCTCCTAGGACTAGTCATCATCTTCAACAGCCTGAAAGATTCAAGTCCTGCAGTGGTGCTTATTGGGACGGCAATTCGCCTCGCCCACCGCCTGCGCCTCCACAATCGAGATCACCAACACAACAGCCCTGATGAGGCCCTGCAGCGCAGCCGTGTCTTTTGGATTGCCTACCTGTTTGATAAGGATATATGTATCCGCCATCACACGCCATCAGTTCAAGCTGATGATGACATCGACCTAGATCTCCCAATTGACATGCCTCCTGACGGAGCTGGGAACGTTTATGCTAAAGATGGCCGTTTTTTGGTCAATTTCTTCCGACTCCGGCTACGATTGGCGCATGTTCAAGGCCAAGTATATGATCAACTCTTCTCTACCCGGGCCTCCAAGATCACGCCACAAGAACGCCAAAGACGCGTTGCTCTCCTTCACAATCAGCTGGAGTGCTGGAGATTGACAGTGCCGCCCGAATTGCAGGCAGATGTTGTAACTGAGCATGCCAACCGCACAACAGCTTTCTGGCTCTGTATGACGCACTTCTCATACCTTGGATGTCTAGTTATGATTCACGGGATGTGGAGCCACGATGCCGAGTGGCGGAAGCGTCTGAAGCCCTCAACCTTTGGAAGTGACGATATAGACCGCCCCAGATCGCTTCCACCCCTCCCTGGGGGCTGGAAATACTGCGTCCATATGAGCAGGCACTGCATGATGCTGATGTGTCGGGCTCCCTTGAGCGATTGTAGCATATGGTAAGCTGGCGAAGTGAGTCTCGGGACTGGAAATTTGCTTGGCCCGCTAACAGAAGATGGTATAGGACGAATGGATGTGCCTATTTCTCGGCCTTGATTATTATTCTGGCCAACCTCCTTGAGAACCCCATGCACAAGGGAGTGGACGATGACTTACAACTCACACACTATGCCGTGGGGATATTCGACAGGATGAGCGATGCGTCCAGCATTGTGCAAATGAAGCGTCTGAATGTAGTTGCTGCCGAGCTGGATCGTCGCGCGAGGCTGGTCGTCAAGCATGTACGGCAATTCATCGCAGTGAATGGGTCTCCTCCGTTAGAAAGACACTACCACCGCGAGATCGATCAGGGCTCGCTCGCTGGTCTACAGTGGGACTGGGGAGACGATGGTGTTGAAGCTTGGCCGAACATGGATGTCTCATTAGTGAGTATACGGGATTCTTATCAGAATAGCAAAGACCTGGTTCACATAAATATATTCATGATACTAACAGAAGGCCACAGAACGACGCCTACAGCAGCATTATCTTCGGAAGCGAGTTACCAGGTGTTGAGTTTGGACCCTTTGATAACTGGATGGAAACCCAAATGGGCAAACTGTTCAGCCCCCCGCAGTTTAGTACATTCACCGGGTTTTCAGGATAGTTTTGTACTTTACTGGTTTATTATCGACGACAACAAGCTACCCAAGCTATTTGCACAAGAAGATACTGTCAATCCGCGCCCGACGAGGCTGCAGACGGTAGAACGGAATGTTGAGACCCCGTAATGAATCATGTACCTACGTTGTAAGGGTGAATATGTGGACGTTTTCTCACGGGATAAACCGATAAGAACTCCCTTTAAATTGCCTGAGAGTTAGGAGTTGTTGATTATGAATACCTTAACTTACAGGCAACGAAAAGCTGCTATTAGTTTAGTCCTCCTATTCCCGCCCCAGAGCAGGTACCCCCCGCCTACTAGCAGCGAGAAGATGTTGCCTTAGATACCTTAGGTACCCAGCAGGCCGTAACATAATGGAAATCAATTCATCCTTCGAGCCGCCTATGTACGGCATGTGTAGCGACAATCCTGCTCCCTGGACTATTGTGCTATAGCCATGCCTTCCTTTGGCGGCGGCGACATTCTCTCGGTAAGTTACGATACTTCAAAAGAGACTCTAGTACGTCCAATTGACGAATGATTACTACCAGGCTGCGGCAGTTGCCACAGTGGTGGTGGATGTCACGGTGCATCCCATGGACACCATCATTACAAGAATCCAATCGCCCGCCTACAGGACGCACTACCGCCAGCTGAATGGCCTGTTCCATCCCAGTCTGTTTCGCGGGCTCTATCAAGGCTTTGGGCCAACTTTGATTGCTGGAATACCATCATCCGCAGCCTTCTTTGCAATCTACGAAGCCTCGAAGAGCCTGTTTGAAAATGCGCAGAAATCGGGCCATTTACAATTTGTCCCTCTTCCAGTTGCACATGGGATCAGTGGTGCGGCCGCGGATCTCGTAGCCTGTGCCATCATCAATCCGGCCGAAGTGCTTAAGCAGAATGCACAAGTCTCTCGGCAAAGGAGCACATCTCCTGGACAGCGTTCGCATCTAATGCAGGCCTTGAAGACGTTTTCACGGCAACCCACCCGGCTATGGACAGGTTATAGCATGCTGGTGGCCAGCTCTCTACCAGGGACTAGTCTGACATTTAGCCTGTATGAATGGCTCAAGAAGAGATTGACGGCGGGGGATAGTGACCTGGCTCGTGACATTCAGTATCAGGCGAAAGTCAGCGCCGTGAGTGCTGCCGTCGCAGCTGGCTGTGCTTCATGTATATTTGTTCCGGTGGATGTTGTCAAGACGAGAATGAGGCTGGCGGCGGGCGGCAACACCCCAGTCAGTTCCAGTGTAAAAACAGTCGTTCAGGGCCCCATGGCTACAGCGAAGAATATTCTTCGGACCGAGGGCGTGAGAGGCCTGTTTCGTGGACTCACTTTTACATTTTTAGCAAGCATGTTTGGCGCTGGATTATACCTAGGCTGCTACGAGGGCTGTAAATTATACATGGCAGGCGACGGAGCCTCTGATGAGAAGCTTAGTGGATAATGGCGCTGTTTAGGGAGGGTTTGGCAGAACCTGTAGACGTGAAAGATATTCTCCGACTTCTAGGACGGCACGGAGTGTACAAATAAACATAGCACTTCTCTCACTACACGGATGCCCGGCCAATGGGTTACCAATGGCCATATCATGAACCTGACCTGTTTCAGCTCATGCCGTAGAGCACTGTGAAACCTCCCTAAGATCTGTCATACATCGCCGTTGGCTCACTGAGGACCGGAACTGCTGCCCGTTGAGATACGTAATCGTCTATATTATTAGTGGCTTGCTGCGTCATCTCGCTCAGCCGCAGCTTGGGCAACCCACCAGTTTAAGCTTATACGATGCAGGCACAGCCAGATTGGAATTGAGAAACCTTGCCAGCAAATTCCATGGAACTTGGCTGGTGATTTTATCCACGGCTATTAACGTCATATCTTTTCATCTCCATGGTGTTAAGGATGCAAATTTGAAGAAGCCGTCGGATAATATGGTGGCCTCCAGCGTATCCCCCACGTTAGATGGCGGTAGCATAACCTCATTTACAATTCCTTGCAAGCAGACGCCCGTCTCGACCGATACGGACTCCGTTACAACACCCACAGCAGACGAGAAAGAAACTTTGGATACAGAAAACACCAAATCACAATCTCTCAAAAGGAAGAAGAAGCCAGTGCCTGGCAAAGGCTTTAGCAAGTCGCGACAAGGTTGTTACAACTGCAAACGACGCAGAGTCAAATGCTCCGAGGCAAAACCAGAATGTTGTAGCTGCAATCGCATGGGGCTCATCTGCGTATATCCAGAGGCTCCGCGGCCTACACTCAAAAGATCACACAACACAGTTTCATCAAGTTCAAAATCATGCGTTAACCTCAATCACCTGCAATTCTACCATCATTTCCTGCTGGAAGCTTATCCCCCTGCGCCGCATGGTGCAGAACCAGTCTGGCGCAATGTTGCCGCAATGTCTCATGAGGTATGTAGCTCTACTAGAACCTCAACGAATTCAGCTTGAACTGGCGTATTGATGCCTTGGACAGTACGAGTTCCTTGCCAACGCCATACTTGGCCTTTCTGCCCAGCACCTCACTTTGTTCCACGGCGCAGACTACTCCATCCAGGCACTGGGTCTGCGAATCGCCGCCATCAATGGCCTCAACGAAGCTTTGTCACAACCATGTCTGACGACCATTGACGCCGATGCCCGGTACGCGGGTATTATAGCATTGACTTATCAATCTGCCTATATGCCAGATGCAATGATGGAATTTATAACGATGCTGCGAGGGTGGATGTTTATCCAGACAAAAGTGGTTCCAGACCTCGAAATGTCCATGTTCCGTAACTTTACGAGGGAGGCATTTGTAGGCAGTATGAAACAACATATCGCCCGGCATCTGACCAACAAAAACGCGATTTTGCTAGATGACTATCTTGCATCTCTCAAAGTTGTTCGGGTGTTGTGCCAGGGAACCGCAGAGATCAAGTACCTCTCTGCACTCGAAAGGTTGGGTCGCTTGGCCAAGCAGTCTCCCATTGAAGGTACGTCCTGTTTTTATTATAAATGATTACACGCATTAACTTGATACAGCGTTCTTAGAGATTGCGCCTTGCTACGGATTGACAAATAAGATGACGGAAGAGGAGTTTAAGGCATTCACAGAGCCATCCAACAGCTGCGCGCGTGTTTTACTATCGCATTTTCTCATGCTGAACTACGCTTTAGAGCAGCACTTTCTTAGTCCTCCGCCAAAGCACTTTGCCTTTTGCAAAGAGATTAGTACAGCGTGGGTTATTAGGGTAGCTGCAGGTCTGCCTTTCAAGTTTCAGCAGCACATGATGTGGCCGCTGGGAATGGCAACTGGCTCGATGAAGACGTAATGATTTTATAATATGATGGAACTAGTCTCTAAATTATAAGTGCGTGGTACATTTGGAGCAAGACAAACGAAAATGGACACGTTTTGTATAAGCCACTCGCTTGCTCCCTTGCATTTATGGAGTGTATCCCAATTCACACATACAGCCCGGACTTCTAGCAGCATGTTGTTATGTTTTTTTTGTGTATTTCATGCCGTGATTCAAGGCGGAAGAGTTGTCCAGATCGAGTGGGACGGCGTCGTTTTCCAAGACTTGCGAAAGCGACGAAAGCGATGCTCCGAGCCAATGAACAGTCAGCGGGACCTGTTTAAGCAGCGTTCAAATCTAGAATACCAGGCACAGCGGGGCTAATCTGTCTCAGGAGTAAATCTCATTCAGCCTTACCAAGGAGTAAATCATGTCTATTGCGTATGGCCATCGTTTTCATCCTCGTAAAAACGACTGTGGCCGCGTACAATAACCGCTGGAAAGGAGGCGGTGGCCATTTCTTATGTCAAGATGGCCACGATGATCTTAAAAGCGCACCGGCAAAGCGAATGCATCTTCGCATTCTCTTATAAATCACATCTTTCCTACCAGAACCGACAACAACGACACCTCATTGAGTTTATAGCAACTCCTTTATCTCAGCGTAAAACATCAGCATGTCGGCGATTACCACCACGCCCACTCTCTTGTTAAGAGCCTCTCCAACAGTGATCGCAACCTGTACGACTGCAGTCCCCGACACCAACGGCTATGTTCCTCCGGATGCCTGCAACGCCAACTATGGCTTCTATCCTCGGTGGGAAGATAATGCCGCCTTTGCGATTGCATTTGGCTTGACCACGTGTGCGCATCTTGCACAGGCCGTTACTTTGAAGAAGGCACGGGGAAAACGATCCCTCACTACCGTGCACCTATTAACGCATCTTAGCCATTCTGCTGGGTTATAATCATGGGTGCACTATGGGAATGCGTTTGCTTCATTCTACGCACGTTGGGTGCAAAAGATCAGCAAAACTCGACATATGTGACCCTTTCAACGCTATTGTTTCTTCTCGCTCCATTGTGTAGGACGTCACCATCTTCAAACAGCTATAGTTGTGTTCTGACCAATATTCCAGGGATAAATGCGTTTGCATATATGGTCGTCTCCCGCCTCATCTATTTCCTCCACCCGAAACAAACGGTACTCCAGATCCCGGCTCGTTGGCTTGCAAAAGGCTTCGTGGCGGCCGATATAATTTCTTTCATCGTTCAAGCTGCCGGTGGTGCGCTCATGGCAGATCAGCACAGCACAGAGAGCGCAAGCCTTGGAGGGAAAGTTTACATGGCTGGCGTTGGGGTGCAGCTCTTCTTTGTGCTGGTATTCGTCGTTGTCGTTACGTCCTTTTACCGACAAGTATCGTTTGATGTCCGTACCGGTACACTGAAAAATCGGAATAGGTGGATACGTCCTCTTATTCTCGTAATATTTCTTGTTCTTATTCTGATTGTTGTCCGTATACTCTCGCCGTCTGCACCACATCTGGTACTAATACACCAACCAGGAGCGAATTACGTTTCGACTTATCGAGTTTAGCGGCGGCGTGTCCTCTTCCAACGAAATACTGCGTCACGAAGCCTATCAGTTGTATCTTGATGCGTTACCCATGCTTTTTGCTCTGGCGTCTCTGAATCTGGTGCATCCTGGGATAGTTCTAAAGGGGCCCGGAAGCAGTTTTCCTTCTTCTAAAACTCAGTGGTGGAAGGGTCGCTCTGCTGCTTTTGAACCAATTACTCTTCAGTCTTTTGATCGGCGAGAGGTTTCATCAGCTGAGTAATGTGGTTAAGCCAAAGGTGAAGGTAGTAGAGATGCATGGATACCAGAAAGGAATTGGGCTAACTCTGGTGGTAATTTATTATGTTCATCATAATATTGTTCTAACATCCACCACGGAGTACGAACCTAATTATATGAGCAGATGACATTCAGAGCATTTCGGGAGGAGTTGAACATAAGCTTATAAGATGGATCTTTCCAATTTTAGTCACCTCTTTAGAACTACGAGTACACAGTTACAAGCCTCACCATGATTTCAGCTGTATCAGATTGGATACTCAAAATCTATCCTACAATTCTAGCACAGTCCAGATTCCATATAAACCCTGTACAAGCGATACCCGAGGTTAGCCAGGGGGCCATAACCCTGCTGCAGCGAGCCACCTTTATCTGTGTTGGTCATGATGATCTCGTAACAAAAGTACCATTGAAGCCCCATAATTTAGGGTAGGATCGAGGTTTCCGTCCGCCGCGGTGATGCCGCATCTGTCTAAAATCTGCGCGTCGGTAAGCATCACGACAACAGCGGAATTAATTTAACCCATGAATGACGAGCCAGTTTCACCTTTTCATCATTCAACCAACCACACAGCATTAGATACGAAGTGAAGCTACCAATCTCATACCTACCTATGTACTTTGTGATAGACTTGGTCGACTTTACTTGCAATCCGAGCTGTTATTGAACCTCTAGGAAGCCACGTCAAATGACTCTTATGGATACGGCATTTGGTCCACAGTACCGCTTGTAGGCCCCCTGCCTTCTGTTTGCCGAAGAAGTAACAGCACCCACCTCGGTCGCCCACCTCGGTTTTCTGGACGCGTTCCACCAGGTGCATTGCATGAACATGCTTCGCCATTGCATCGACCGAAAAAATGATCGATCATTATCTGGGTAGCGCTTTTGGACTCTGGCCCGAGAATATTTGACACGAGAAGATGGCATGGTAGGATTACTTTTAGCTGGACAAGTTTGGGGACGACGAATAGTGCAAAGTAATAAGAAGACACAGTCGGCGAGGAAGAAGACTGGGTTAATATTTTGACATTTTTTTTAAATTGTTGTTTGCATCCAGTTCTCATCGAGAACCACAGACAGCACTGGCTTTGAAGGACGCGTAGTACGTACCAGAGTTGTGTAACGCCAATGGTAAATGCTCAATCACAAATGACGACCAGGAACTCAGAGGCTCGGGTTTTGTATACGACACTTCACATGCGGATGCCTGTACTGTCTCTTACGCAGCATACAAAGCGTAGCAAACAGATACTCCAGTAGCAGTATGCTTATGGTAGCAGTGAGAATACTGGAGCCTGTACAGCGTCAAAACTGACTGCATACATTATGTAGTATTGATGATTCGTGAACCTCTCTCAAAAGTGATATGACTCCTCCCGGGCAGGGCGTACCCATGCCATGTCCGCCTTGGATATCATCTACAGTAGGCGATCTGCTTAAATTGTGACCCCGTCTGGGTCTCGACGTGTAGATCTGCTTTGTTATCATATATAGTTTAAAGCAACAGCCTTCTGAAAGAATGATGTCCTCATAGCAGCCCTGGCTGTGGAAGGTTTGGGGAGAATAATTGCAATTCTGTAATCAACTAATTGAAGAGAATGCAAACTCGCAATGTATAAGTAAGCAATAGAAATGGTGTATATGTAAATATCCTTAAACCTCAAATTGCGTCTCTATATATGAACGCAAGTCAAACTCTACGTCCTGTTACGAACAAGGTGGTGTTTCTCTAAAATTCATCACAGCTTTTCTCCACAACAACCACTATGCAAATATGAATATATTATGTCGCTAATAGTGCAATACACATGTGAAATTCGGTTCTTTTGACGATCTCCTGCAAAACATTGGACACCAAATACACGGCGTCCATGCAACTTGCCGGGGTAGCACTGTCGAGATTCCTCGTACTTTGGTTCATCTTCCTTCTTGATGTTCCATTCAGTACTATGCTGGGTGAATTGGTAACTTCACTGTCACCGACCGCAGAAGATTTGCCTAACGTACTCCGTAAGTCCTTTCTCTGCATGCTGCGTCGCCCATGTGCGGATTCTATGTAATGACTGTTCGACCACCACGGGGCAAACTCCATATCAGTACTCAAGTTATTTGTTATGCCATTCTGGTCGGTCTGTTGGGTTTCGCAATCGGTTTTCTGATACAAAAAGTAAGTAAAACGGCCTATGAAAGATGCAGCTGATATTTTTCCAAACTCATGGAAATATCCCACCTTTAAGTATGTCTTCCGTACTCGCGTCCTTACTCGCCAATTCAATGTCTACTGTTTTCAATATTCTCTCCCCCGTTGCACGCCTACCAGTGGACTCGTCGTGCTGGACAGCGCCGTCGTTCTCATCCAGGCTCATGATGTACCCATCCGACCTCCTGCTGTGATAGTTGGAATCTCCACGACTGGATGCATTGTGGCTAGCGTAGAGAGATGTGGGAAATGCGAGGTCGAAAATAGCTTGAAAGCAGGGTCGCATGACGACTAAGGAGGCAGCAATGATAGTGATATTCATCTCGACGACGATCATGATATGTGTGGGGATGATTAGCCCTGAGTGAGCAGAATATTAGATATATCAGGAGATATTTGACGGATGGGATGGAAAGGCGTACAAGTAAAATCTGTTTTGACGTTGTACAGATCGGTAATCATGTAGAGTCGGACTATAGATATTATAGTATCTCTAGGAAAAGTCAACGATAGTCTGTAAATCCAGGGGAGAATTTGCACGTACATCAAACCAAAGAGGATCAGAGCAGTCAGTTGCTTCACCTCAATGCGTTTGTTCTTGGCCAGATATAGTACTGGTAACGGAATGCAAATCAGGCATATACTAGTAGATACGTTGACGGAGCCGGTGACATAGTTGAACATGACCGTTGTATCAATGCAATGCCCCGGGACTTTAGGTAGCCAACTCTTGTATACCGGGTCGCAGGCAAACATGCTCACGAGTGTAGCAGCTGTGAAGAAGCCCGCGAGAACCACCATGAGGGTGTAGTTAACAGCACGGGAGAATTTGACGAGGGGGTGATCGACGAGGGTCATGAGGTCGCGATAAACAAACGTGAGGGAGAGTTTACTGAACAAAAGCGGAAGCTTGGTGAAGATTTGGATGAGCCAGAACATCTGCTGCTGTTAAATAATGCGAAAATAGTGTCACAGAATTTGATGTGACCTACGAGGTTGGTCTTGTAGGACCCTTGGAGATCTGGCGGGAGATCCCTTTGGTGGCGGCCATAGCCAAATGCGGCCGTGACTGGAAGATGTTAGAATTTACAGAAACATAAAGAATGGCTTTTGCGCACTGGTAATATCAAGAATCAGATGTATGACAGCAGCTAGCTGAAGTATGGTCAGTCAAACGGAATTTTTCTCTTCCTACAAGACGCTCAACTCACCATGGCCGTGCTGACCAGGTAATCTGAAATCGCGAGCCGGCTCTGCGACCATCGATGCCAGACTCTCAATACGACGACGGATAAGGCTAGAACCGTGATTGAAATGTCAACCCCGAGAAAGAGAGCGACCCTGGATTCTGGCATCTTGACGACGGCCTCTCAATGGATCACCAAGTTGAAAGAGGAGGAAAGAACAGTCATGATCTTCCTCTCTCCCTACGGTTGAAACTAGCTACTACGCCTACCTATACTTCAAACTTGTTACAGTATGTGGAAGAAGAATCCTACATAGATAGGGATGGCATGGGCGCCTTGCTGACTGTGAACATGGGATTGTAGTACTCGGACATGGCCATAGCGTAAGTGCAGACGTGGAGCAACACACCGAGTCCGGCTCAGAATCCGGTGCAGGGGTTTGTTTTGCGCTACTGCGCCGATGTCGAAATTGAGTATTAGTCGAAGAACCACATGCCGGCAAAGTGCGCGAACCCAGCTTGGAGCGAATGTCTCTGTTGGTTGACCACAGGCCCCGCCGAATGTGCAACAAGCGGGTAAGTTCCGAGGACTTTTATTTATCTCTACCTAGAAGTGCTGAGGATTTCTCTTTCATCCATCACCCATCCAAGCTTTCCGTATCCAACCATCATGGCGGCTGAGGACGACACCGTCATCAATGTGCCGGCAAGCACTGAGAAGTCGAGCCACACCAGCATTGCCAACGAGGAAGTGGCCGCTGCCGATCGTAGTTCCACGCCCAAGGACTCTGACGATGATGGCGAGTTTTATGAGGACCCCAAGGCCGCCCGGCGACTGTTAATCAAATGCGACATCCGCCTGATCCCCATTTTGGGATGCCTATATCTCGTGTCCTTCTTGGACCGGTCGAACATTGCCAATGCGCGGCTTTTCAAGCTGGAGACGTCGCTTCATATGCCGTCGAATGGGTTTAACACCTGCCTGTGGATTTTCTACCTTCCTTTCGTGATCGTAGAGATCCCGAGTAACTTGTTTATGAGTTTGAATAAAATCAAGCCCAACCACTGGCTTGCGGGAGCGATGCTGATTCTTGGCATGTCTTGGATAATGTGTGATTTGAGACGTATTTTCTAACCAGATTTAGGTATTGTTTCAATGTGCCAGGGACTCACGAGGAGCTATGGTGGGCTTCTTGCTTGTAGATTCATCATGGGCATCATGGAGGCTGGCCTGCCGCCCGGTATGTATCAATCTACTATTCTTTTGAGGGTTCCGTAACTGATGCCTCCAGGGGCCGCTCTTCTTATTGGGCAATACTATAAACGCAGTGAATTTTATATCCGCTTCTCATACTTCATCTGCTTTGCTCTGCTCGGTAGCGCATTCAGCGGCGTAGGTCTTATATCCCCCATGTCAGAGTAACATCGCTAACGAAGCACAGCTCCTCGCATACGCCATTGAGCACATGAATGGAATGCATGGATATGAGGCCTGGCGATGGATTTTCATCCTCGAGGGCCTCTTCACCTTTGCCTTCGGACTCGCAGCATGGTTCATCATCCCAGCCTTCCCGCAAGAGGCAACCTTTCTCAGCGACAATGAGCGAGCCATGCTTCTCGCCCGCCTGCGCCACGATCGCGGGAGAGAGAGGGTTGACTTTAAGGGAATCAACTGGCTGAAGCTTCTTACTGACTGGAAGATCTGGTCGTTCACCCTTATCTACTTCTGTGCCGACATGGGCGCGGCATCCATCTCATCCTTCACCCCAACCATCCTTGCCCAGCTCGGTTGGAGCGCCTCACGAGCCCAAGTGATGAGCATTCCCATCTGGATGGTAGGCATTGTCGTCACTCTGTCTACTTCCTATGCTTCTGGGAAACTCTCCCTCCGCTGGCCGTTTGTGCTCACCGGCGCCATCTTCTCTCTCATCGGTTGGTGTATACAGTACACCCAGGTCCAGCCACCGGCAGTGCGTTACTTTGCTCTGTACATCATCGCTTTTGGTTCATTTATGCAGTTCCCCATCCTCATCGGCTGGCTCAACAGTAACCTACGCGGTCGCCCGCAGCAGGCTGTCGCGAGTGCCGTTCAGCTGGGGATGGGTAACTGCGCGAACTTCGTAGCGAGCAATGTGTTCATCACTAAACAGGCGCCCAAATACCCTACTGGGTTTGCTACGGGTGTCGGCTTCGCAACACTCGCAACTGTAAGCATACTTTTGGTGACAGGGGCCTTGGCTTGGCATAATAGACAGTTTGACCGGAAGCATCGGGATGGGGGCGAGAACGTGGAGGACCAGGAGAACTTTAGATACATGTTATAGATCACTGCATGCATGTAGACATGGAAGGGGGGATACGACTTTCACGCAAAACACCACGATAATTAATGACTCTAATTCTGAAGAATCTAATACAAACTTCGCCTTCTTCTCTCGCTAAACTGGTGTAGTCTACACTCCATTTTAAACCATCCATGCAAGATACGTGTACTGTAATATTCTCATGGTAAAGGTACTTAGTATTCATACGGTATTTACTGCATCTTTGCCACTTATCTCTAATGGTGGTGCCTAATGGCGCCGAGAACATCGAACCTTTCCGTTGAAGGGCAAAAGAGATTGCGGCATCCAACTGACATCTCCACTTATGCGGTTGGTCCCTAGCGTAGTAGAACATACCCCTGAAGCCATTCAAAGCTACTCGGCTTCGTTCGTCTCGGGATGCATAAGCGCTACCGACTTTGAACCCTGCGACTTCTCCGCCAGCCCACATATTAAAAGTTCCAAGCTTTAATAGGTTATTTCTGAGCTTGTGGTGGAGAGGAAATTCCTTCTTGATTGCATGCCTTGGCACACGATGAAACATTGCATGGGATATGTAGCACTGTATGTTGGTCGTACTCGTACATACGAGTACCATGCAACAGACAGCGATTATAAATGCCTCGCGGTCCGAATCAAACCGCGAGAGGTTCCCGGATTCAGGTTAGGCCAGTCAAGCTGAATCATTCACCATGTGTAACCTGTAGCCTTTCGGATAGCGGTCCTGTCGAGACGAGCATTTCAATTGCACCTTTCCTTGGCTGATTTGGAGGTTGCAACACAGCAGCAAAGACGACGGAGGATCCTGAGATTATATACTATTCCAGCATCTGCGTAACAGCGCGTGTAAGAGACAATGGTTTCCACTTCTATTGAAACGCGGCTGTTCATAAACGGCAAGGTATGAAGTGGCTGCGCAATGTCCTTCTTCTCTAACTCACATCCCACAGTTCCGGCCGTCCTCTAACAATGAGACGTTTGATCTTCTTTCAGCAAAATCTGGTTCATTACTAGCAAAAGGTAAGATCCTCTGATCAACGTTTATACTGTGCCGACGTGGGTTCTGACACGACAATGAAACAGTATATGAAGCGACCAAGGAGGATGTAGACGACGCTGTAGCGGCAGCCAGAGCCGCCTTCCCAGCGTGGGCCAGTCTTTCACCGTACGAAAGAGGCAGATATCTCGTGCGGCTCGCCGACCTCATCGTGGAGGCTAATGCAGATCTAGCGCATCTGGAAGCTGAGTCCATGGGTAGACCTGTATCAACGTACTTTGATGCGACCGTGGGTGCCAAGTATTTCCGCTACTTCTCTGAGGCAGCATATCCTCAAGGAGGTTCAAGCCTGAATACTCCGGGATTTGTGAACATTACCTTGAAGCAGCCGGTAGGTGTTGTTGCGGCGATTATTCCTTGGAATGCACCTCTCGTCTTCTTTTGTAAGAAGCTGGCACCAGCATTAGCCGCCGGCAATGCTGTCGTTCTCAAGAGTAGTGAGAAAGCGCCGTTGACGGTCAGTTCTCTTTGATACCCTTCACATCTGCTCCCCATTCTAAAACTTCCATAGTCTCTGTACGTCGCTATGCTTGCTCAAAAAGCTGGCTTCCCCCCTGGCGTCCTCAACGTTCTCTCTGGCCATGGCCCCGTCTCGGGCGCAGCGCTCGCTTCGCATATGGACGTCCGGGCCTTGACATTCACTGGCTCCAACCGCACGGGAAAATTAATCGCCAAGATGGCCGCCGATTCCAACATGAAGAACTTGATCTTTGAACTCGGGGGCAAGTCGCCCGCCATCATTTTCGACGACGCCGATATTGATGCCGCGGTACGAGAGACCCAATTCAGCATCCAGCTCATCAGCGGACAGACCTGCATGGCAAATTCGCGCATCTATGTGCAACACTCTATCGCTGAATCCTTTGTCGAGAAGTTTAAGGCTGCCTTCACGTCTGCTCGACTGGGTGATCCGACCGACCCCCAAGTCAACCACGGGCCGCAGGCGGATAAGATTCAGCACGCGACAGTACTGCGGTATATTGAACTGGGAAAGAAGACGGGCAAGTTGATAACCGACGAGCAGTCTGCTTCGGGCTTATACATCAACCCCACGATATTCAGAGACGTCCCTGAGGATGCTCAGATCATGAAGGAGGAGATCTTTGGGCCAGTGGTGATCATAAACACATTCGACACAGAAGCGGAAGCAGTGGCAAACGCGAACAATACCGAGCACGGTCTGTACGCATCGGTGTATACAAAAGATCTGGATCGCGCGATGAGGGTTGCCTCGAGGCTGGAGGCGGGAACAGTAGGGGTTAACTGCACAAGTCCGACGAAGGGAGACGACATGCCATTTGGTGGGCAAAAGGGGAGTGGAGTGCAAAGGGAGAGTTATATCCATAGTATTGAGACATTTATGGAGACGAAGTCAGTTTTGATCAAGGTGGCAGGGCTATGAGGCAGGGCTATGATGGGAAGAAATCTTAAGCATCCAATCTGATCGGGGAAACTATAGGGTAATGCTCTTAGAGGCAGGGAATTGGTTCGGGCTAGGTAGTGACAAATGTTGATCTATCTACCTCTCTATTAACGACTATCTACCTGGATAATTTATTAACCTGAATGCTTAGAAAAATATATATAAATAAGCACTGCGATATAAAGCTAAGCTTTCCGATACCTCTAGCGTTGAACTGTCCAGTATAGAGCCTAGTCGCTCGTAAAAGCATTTGAAGGGGTTAGTCTTGATCACTATATCTAATTTCGATGAACATCTAATTGTTATATATTAAATAAATATAGTAGCTAGGCAAATACCGTCTCATCCTGTGCCTATCTTAGTAGAAGTCTATATGTTCTCTCCGCCTAGGGCAACAAAGTTATCCCCAAAATACCAAGCTACTCTAAAACAATTCCATGGCAGAGAGGCCACCAACTATACAAGCGCTTCTCTTTTGCTAGTAAATATCATGTGTCTTTTCTGAAGCTATTCAAAACAATTGGTTGTGCAGCGTCTGCGCTTCCGATTTGCGTGCGATTTTCTTGCATCCGAAATGACGGCAGGTCAGATTTACTGTCGCTCATGATTCGTCCCGGATGTACAGCGTTAAAGGCAACAAGTGCAAGAAGCATGGGAAGCGAATCCAAAGCATACTGGTATGCTTCGTGTAGTGGTATAGTACTGTCGAGTCCTTGGGCGTATTCGCAAATGCGGAAGATAATTCGAAGCTGACAAAAATAGTTAGGAAATAGAATCTCACACATGTCTTGCCCATAGATATAGATCCTTACTGAAATTAAAGCCAATATAATAAATTGAGTATAGAGGAGTAGCATAGCGGGGCTTAACTTTGTTAACTTGGCCTTCTCGTTACTTTCTTTGCGTACTCGGAGTAGAAGCCGTAACGCAAACAAGCAGAAGATGAGAATGAATAGTTGTTGTATCCCAACACCAGCCATGTATATATGTAGGCCCTGAAGCACCTTGTCTGTCGGTGCGTCTTTCGCTGTGGCTCTAGCAGCACCGTACACTTGGATGACGAATGATACAATGTCCAAGAGTACAAACACGAAACCAAAATGCTGCGCCTTTACCCGCCACACGCGACGATCGTCTGTATAGTTCCAGACCATGCGACCGAACACCATGTAGACGAAGGCGTTTGTCCAAAGTGGCGCAACGAGAATGAGGACAAACCAGGCAGCATAGTAGTTGAAAGAGTCGGGTTGCTGGATGCTAATCGTACGGAAGATGTACGTCAAGACCTGCCATATGCCTGACATGATAATGACCCAGCAGTATTTCTGCTTATAGTAAATTGCTTGTCCCAGGTGAACGGCAGTTGTTAGAAAAAAGAGGACGAGAAAGAGAATGGAGGCGCCAAGTGAAGGAGAGAATTGCCACATGTCCGTGGACTCGCCATCCCCTTGTTGCGCCATCTTGTGTTTGGCGTTGGAGAAAAGAAGGTAACAACTGAGGGAAATTCGGATGCAAATAGATAGACTTTTATCTTCCAATCCCCTTCCGTACAGTTTATAAATTAGTTCAAGATTTATATATATGTATATATAGATATATATATCTAATTAATTGTCTTGACACTGCCCATACGGCGTCGGGGCCACTCTATCAGGCTTTAGTTATCAGATGAATGGGGCCGTCAATGTTATGGGATTCCCGATTGGCCGAGCCGTAAGGACATTTCCCATCTAGTACTAGTGATATACGCAGCTTTCATCTGGTTAGCCCCCCATCCCCCGTGTCCTCGGACATAATGTCGCACCCGTTGAGAGAGATGGAAGAATCTACACCATCTTTTCTTGGGCATCTTGATAGACTTCCTACCTATGTACCAGTATTTCTAGTCAGAGCCGCAATGACACGTGTAAAGCCAGGCCAACGCCGAAGAGCAAGAGCACCCAAAGTCCGGACGGGCTGCCAAACATGCAAGTAAGCGATTTATGAGCCCCTGTCCAGCCGATTGCGGGTCCAGGTAGGCGCACTGAAGATGCTAACGCCGAGATTCGCAGAAGTCAGTCGGCTCCCGGTGTAGCATAACAGCAACGGCGATGACTTACTCTACTTATAGTTCGGAGGCTCAAGTGCGACGAGGCCCGCCCGTCCTGCATTAGATGTAAGGCCATATCCTTTGAGTTAGCACTTGCATGTATTATGTATACTTTATCTGGATGCTCACCTGAGTAGGCACCTCATCCGGCTACTCCTGCGACGGCTACCGGGTCACTACCAAATCATCGTCCAACCCATCACCGGCTCCGCAACTGAGATGGATGATACACGTGCAGAATCATGACGTCCCTCGTGTGGCTCGCTCCATACAGTTTTTCACCGAACAAACAATACAGCAGCTTTCCATGTTCTTCCCGGATGAATTTTGGAGTACAAGCGTCCTGCGGTTGGCTTACTCAGAACCCTGCATTTGGCATGCACTTGTCGCTCTATCCACATACCATGAGAGATACATAGATCGCAGTCCCGGCGGTGACGCTTCGTTTGCTTTGCGTCATTACAATCTTGCCATCAATAGCCTCTCCAGTGTCCGGCACGACCTGTCATTGATACACCTGGTATCATGTGTTATATTTATATGTGTTGAGGTATATTGCCTTCTAGATCTTCTCATTTTAGTTACTGACTGACCCAGATTCTCCGAGGGCATATGAGATCCGCCATAAAGCTTTACACATCTGGTTGTAGAATGATGAGAGAAATACAGCCGACCATATCTGCCGGCAATCATCTCTTCCACCTTATCGTGGCTTTCTTTAATCGCCTCACACTTCAAATATCATGGGTAAGTATTCGTACCATTTTGATGTACTAAAAGGAAACTCTAACATATGGTTTATATAGATTTTTGGGAACTCGATAGATGGGTTACTGGAGATGAGTTACGCCGTACCTGAATGTCAAAGGTCAAGCCCGCCCGAATTTACGTTCCAACAACTTTCAGAAGCTAGAGAAGCAATCCATGGTATTGCATTGCAGTGGATACTCGACAGACCCTCAGACCAAGAAGCGCTATGTGCCCTAGTCAACTGCTTTGGAGAATGGTGCCGCGCATTTGATGCATTTCAACAGAAAAACAGCCAATTACTTGCAAGTGCTGCGAACAGGAGGGCGCTCACATTGCTCGAGCTGCAGAAAAGGTACCTAGCTACTCACTTGTGTACTGTTGACTCTAGAGGAAATGACGATGAAAGCGTGTGGGATGAATACTCCAATCAATTCAACGAGATGCTCGATTTTGCCGAGGCATTAATGCAAATTTATGACTCCGAGGCAACATCCAACAAGCGCCCCCGTTTTCACATGGATACTGGCGTTATACCTATCCTCTTCGCCATTATTACCAGATGTCGTGACCCCTTCATCAGGAGAAGAGCTATAGAGCTAATGACCTGGAACCCAATGCAGGAAGGTCTATGGAACAGCGCTTTGGTGGCCAAGGCCGCACAGAGACTCATGAGTTTGGAAGAAGGCAGTGTTATCGTTGGATGCTCAAATGATATACCGGCTGCGGCGAGAGTTCAGGGCATATCTGTCTATGCTGGTGATGAACGGCGTGTTGTGTTAAGGTTTTCGCAACCATTGGGCTCCTGGCAGGAGTTAATGAACTATTAGATTCTCAACAAAGTCCTCATAGCAGGTAAAGCGTTTACCTGGTTATAGATAGAGCTATCGGATTATAAAGGAAGCGATCTGTACTGTTGTGCTATTTGTGGGAAAAGGGTTGGGCATTCACCCTAATTCATGCTCAACTGGAGTTACTATAAGAATTATTTATCCTCCTCAGATGATTTCCTTCTCTATGTGAGAGCTTGTGAAGCATGAACAATTTACACATAGAATTGATTACATTATCCTTCACAGGGACGACACGCCTTCCAATATGGAATCGTGATCAGTCGTCAAATATTAGCCATCTAAGTCTCACTGCCTCAGTGTAATCTGATTCTCCTAAATATGCCTCTGACATCTTCTAGTTTAAACATTGAAGTAGTATGATCTGATTTAGTGATGTAGCAAAAAACCGCATTGCCCTTAGTTAGACATCGGAAGATGATCTCTCGTCTAGTCAAAATCTCAAGTGGAGTTAGGAAATCTTTCTATTTATTATAAGGAGATTCCTTAAGCATACCTATCCTTTAGAGATGATGTTTAACGACAAACCATGTACTAGATGCCCTGGCTAGTAATATTCCATCTTCGTCGCGTATGTCGCACTTGATCCTCATCTTACGTCCATCGACTACATCGATGCTGGCTGTAGCTAAAACTGTTTGCCCGGTGATAACAGGTCTTATAAATTTAATCTCCATCCCCCCTGTGACACTTCCTGCTTCAAACATAGTACCTTGTTTGTTCATTACAGTGTTGATCTCAAGCAGTACATTTGAGGACTCGTCAAGCAAGGCCATAATCATTCCACCATGCATCATTGATCCGATACCACCGAGGCCGTCCTCTGGAGCGTAAAGTGTGTGCACCTTGAAAATAGGTGTTGAGTTATCCTGCAGCACATCTCGGCCCTCTGTCGCAAAAAAGCACAAGACGTGTTTCAGAGTAGTTGGTGTGGCTAGGGTCGTGCTGAAGAATTGGTCTCGGTGATCCGAAGCTGGGTTTCGGCAGTTAGGGAGGAAGTAATAAGTGCCAGAAGCTTCTAGCAGCTCCGCACACCATGGAATCGTTCGAAAGTAGGCCAATGCGTCGTCGTATCGCTTAGACTTGGAGTTGGGAGGGACTAGGTTGAGAGCCGGACTGTAGCTGCGATTGAGTTGATGGATGCCGTCTTCTTCCGACATTCTAAGACGTTGAATGAGCTGAGTTATTTTATAGTGCCACGTTTCTCCTTCTCGATTGCTATTAATGGAGAGTTGGGTTAACAAGCGATGATGAGGTTGCCATTCAGCGCAGAAGATATCGAAGTTTATGCTAATGAAGATCTGATGCGAATAAGAAATGGGATAGTTAAGGTGGAGAGAAGGTACGGGAAAACTGTGAGACAGGAAACAATATGATTTTGATGAAAATGAAAACATGTACTTCCTAGTGACAATGCCTTGACTTTATCCCCTTAAAGCGGGAAGTAAAGGACCAAAGGCCAAAATTAGCAGATTATCGGACCACCGGACCATCGGACCATCCTCATCGGACCAACAGGAGCCACTTGTATGCTATGAGATCTGTTAGATGCCTATACGAATGTAGTATCTCTCGGAATTCCCAGGCAAATGTTCGCCGCTGCATTGAGGATTGAGTCGGAACGAGCTGTGAATGTGCATGAGCAGTGATAGTCTTTCGACAACTTATCCACAACCAAATTTAGTTGCCATGATCCTATAATGAAGGATATCATCGTCTAGTTGATGCATAGGTTACAGGTGCCTGTATATGGTGTGCCTGAATAAAGAGTAAAAGAGAATAGCTAACAATAGTCTTCTCATGTCTCCAAGGCTTAAACTCCAGGAAGGCATTTCTTCAGTTCTTTGAAGCCAATGCCCTAGACCTCTCGTACACTCGTCCATCGTAGACTCCTCCTTCCAAGCTCACCTTGCCGCCCATCAACAACAATGCTCCATTTTTCGAGGAACCAGGGAGCAGCCTCCCAGCATTCGCTATCCCATGGCTGTAAGCAACTTCTCTTTGTATTTGTCACTTCATCGCTGAGTTTTGTTGCGGATGAAGACCAGACCATTAGACCTCCTCGCACAAAAACATCTGTTTTAAATTCCGTCAAATTGTATGCAAAGGGCATGGCAGCCGAGAGCATGATTGCCCGTTCACGAAGGAGCGGGAGTGGGATGAGATCCAGGCTGGCATGGTGAGGAATAAGCAGCTGGCTTAATGTGGGACGAAGATTCGCCGGCATCGCACTAGGCATCGGTAGATTCGCTGATTTGAGAAGGTCTTTTGGCTCAGTCTGAGGCGTGGCATTAGGTTGATAGAATGGTGATATGTAGGTGAAATTACATGCAGCCACCTCGTTTAGGTCAAATCCCAGTCGTATAGCGTTATGCATGATTGCTGAGAAAACAGCGTTCTGCATGAAATGAATCTTACTCGCACCGGGGTCGGCTATATAAGGCCAATTTGTGCAAACTGCTGATGCCTTTTTACTGTCTCTTGTTCGATGCGATACTTTACCACTGTGGCAGGATCCGATCAGGTCGGCTAGTATGATGTCTTCTGTATCAGGCAATTGGAGCTGACCGTCTCCAGCCTCGCCTGCAGTTGATGGTGGGATTTGAATTGGTGAAGAAGAGGAAGCATCGTGCCTTGTAGAGGCTGGGCCTCCTGAGTTGATGAATGTCTTCGTTCTACTTGACGAATTGCTTAAAAATGCTGTTTGAGTCACATGATTCGGCTGAGTTTCAGAATAAGAAGTGTGGTTATCCCGGGACGGGTGTGGTAGTAGCTGGGTTGTTGATTGCCTTTGAGATCTCTGAAGACTTTCATCCTGTAGTCTCTCTCGTCGTTCTTTCTGCCGTTTTCCTAACCACACGGCGAGTCAGTCTCGGACAATCCTTTAAGTACTACGTCAAAAGAGTAACTGACGATAAGCCCTTTGCGCAGAACGATTTTGCTCTCTTCTTGCTGCGTTAAGAACGCGTTTCTTAGGCGGCCGCTGACTTTCCGTCGTTGCCGCCTCAGCAGCTTCTTCGAAGAATAGTAGCTCCATCAGCAATCCTTTCAGATACGAATTTAACAGAAACAAGATAAACATCAAATGCAAAGCAAGGAATCCGGCAAGGTAAGCCACTTGCCGTGCACGATCCATCGACTAGGACTTTAATCGCCGTTAACACCGCGCTCCGAACTTGCACCCCACCTTTACCACCCTCATATTTTCCATGGACCTGCGTAATCCATTGCTGTGCCAAGCTTGGCTTACGGCTTAGGAACCAATCAAACAGCAACTTGAATCCGGATTCAGACAAAACAATAACCGTCGTGCCATATGACACTGGAGGTGGCAGCACTCTGTATATGGGGCTATCGCCGTTCTTATTGAACGGTCCTTTGGCCAAAGTAATCGTATAGATTATAATGCCAGAAACTTTCTCCAAAACTCAGTCTCATCTTCGTGTTTCTGCCTTCTGTTGGAGCCAACAGCCGTTATAGGAAAGAAAGCCAAAGATGTCTTCTAAGATAATCCTCATTACTGGTGGAAACACTGGCTTGGGGCTTGAAATTGCCCGCGCCCTGTGTCGGTCATCTAAGTCCTACAAAATACTTCTTGCTGGCCGATCTCTAGAAAAGGCAATAGCTGCGACTGAGAAGTTGGCATCTAAGCAGCTCGACGGCTCTACCACGGTAGAGCCCATTCAGCTTGATGTTGAAGATGACGAGTCAATCAATTGTGCCTTTAAATTCGTGGAGGAGCAGTTTGGGCGATTGGATGTTCTTGTGAATAACGCAGGTATAGTTCATCTCTGGTTCATCGAGTTTATGTAATCTACTGACCACCGGTGCTAACGGACAGGTGCAAATTTTGATCGTGAGCTGTATTTGGGAAAGGTTAGCCTACGGGAAGCATGGAATAAATCATGGGCAGTCAATACAGTGGGGTCGCACGTCGTATCTTCCGTCTTTATCCCATTGCTTCTGAAATCGGCTGATCCGAGGCTTATCTTCATTGCAAGCGGTACTGCAACCCTGCTCGGGCAGACAAAGGAAGAGCGGTTCACTGACAAAGCACCCGCAAAGGGTTGGCCGAAGGAAGAATTGGGATGGAGTGCATACAGGAGCGCCAAGACTGGAATGAACATGATGATGCGGGAATGGGCACGGGTACTGAAGGAGGATAAGGTCAAAGTGTGCGCAGTAAGCCCAGGTCTGCTGGCTACTGGACTCGGTGGCGATCAAGAATTACTGAGGCAGATGGGAGCCATAGATCCACAGATTGGAGCAGATCTCGTCACATCAGTTATTGAAGGGGAAAGAGATACGGATATGGGCTTAGTTATCAACAAGGCAGGTGTCCAGCCATGGTGAGAGGCCTGGAACGTAGTTATACAGGCGCCATTAGATAGCCCTAGAATAAAAGCTGACGTGCACTTTTGGAGATTGACCAGATTAGTCCAACTGGTATAAATGATACATGTTCATTGTAGATTTAGATTAATAGGATGTTCTGGCACTTTCATGCAACGTTGTGCGCGTTTTGTGTACAGGTAAACAAGCCATCTGCTACATAAAGAGAGTCACAAAAAAAGAGTTGAGAGCCACAATTTCAGCAATTAAAAAAGAATCATACTGTATTGAGATGTCAAGCATGGCGTATTTGTGTCTATCTAGGTATCACAATGCCTAAACGAGCTTTCTCTCAGCCTCCAACAATTCCAGAAACGAGTCTCTCAGTGATTCCCTAAGAGGCATATAGTTAGTCCCTAGGATCCTTTCTGCTTTCTTCCCACTGACGCTGTACACCGTGTCGGATATGTTAATGCCTTTGGTTCCTTCGGGAATGCGGTTTACGAGCTCGGGAATGTCCTCTCTGAGTGCATCTACCGCGGCCTGATAGTTGAAAGGCGAAGCGACCAGAAATCTATGTCCACCTGCCTCGGGCCGTTTGTATGCTTCTATGTGAGCTTTTGCAGCAACGCGAACATCAACAAAGCCCGCAAAATCGGTAGGCGGTACTTCTTTTGCATCCAGTAGACTCCAGAGTACAGCAGTCGATTCGTTGAGATGTTTCAGATCGGTAATTCCACCGATATGGGGGCCAAAGATCAGTGGAGGGTTAATCGTCGCCAAGGAGAAAGCATGCTCCTCACGTTCCATCCAATCCCAAATGGCTTTCTCAGCCAAAGCCTTTGAAGCACAATACGCTGACACAACATCCGCATTGGCGGCTTCTGCATAGGTCATTGGGTTCCAATCCTCTTCCGAGTATACATGGCCTGGTCGGAAACCTTTTGATAGGTCAATAATGGCCGTAAACGACGAAGTTGCTACTACACGTTGTACGCTGGGACCATAAAGATTGACAGCCTCAAGCATTGCCATAGCGCATTGTATTGCTGGATCGAGAAGCTGACGGCAATTATCCTCGACTTTTAGTGTAAAGGGCGCGGCAACACTGAGGACACCAGTGATGGGTTTAGACGCCCCAATCAATGCAGTTTCGTAATTCTCTTTCCGAGTAAGGTCCCGAATAATAAATACTGAAAATCTTTCGGCGTATTCTGCAAAAAGGTCTCCAACCATTTTAGCAGATTCTGGCGAGCGAACTGTGCCTCGGACGTTGTAGCCTTGCTCCAATGCCTCTTTAATAACGTGGCCGGCAAGAAAGCCGTTTGCGCCGGTGATAAGAAGCGTCTGTTCTGAAGGACTTGCCATGGTGAAAATCGATATCGCGTGTTGTTTAATATCAATAGCGGGAAGAAGATCAGGGCTTTAGAAACACAAAAAACAAAGTACGAAATCTTAAACATATGGAGAGCATGACTTTATTTAAGTAACCGAAAGCGTGATGATATGGTGAGGTGATAATTTGGATATTGCTACATAGTTCAAGACCGCCACCTCAATAGACAATGGAAAATATAGATATCAAGAGTAATCTCTGCTTACAAGCTGGAGTTTTCAAGGTTTAGCGGACATAAGGATGGGCCGAATGAGGAAGATCCGCGGCAACAGGTGTGCAAGCTCAGTGGCATACTCAGGCCATAACTCTACGTAGATGTAGGAATATTGCGAGAGTACACTATGGCATCTCGGTGATGTGAGTGAATAGTGTAACGACTAACGGACATTCGGGCAGTCCTGTTCATTTGCGATGTATTACGTCTTGGCATGGATTATCGTACTTCAGCTTAAAATAAAAGACACCCGAATAGGTGGATCGCCTGGAATAGTAAGTAGACCTAGTGGCTTACACCAACATCTGCGATTATGCTAGAAGAAGAACCATGACAAAGAGATGAATGAAATAAATGTATCCAGAATATGTTTAAAGTCCATATCATATCTCCGCTTGGGATATTTCGAAATGTTTTAGGAATACTTATCCGGGTGATTCTCCAAACCATACCGGCTAAGCCAAGTATATCAAGGTTAAATCCGTTGATAAGTTGACTTACGGTCTCGACAAGAAATCTTGTAATACAGGCCAGTGGGGGCCAATGGCTTACCCGCCTTGGTGGCGGGCTAGCTTTTGCCCACCTAGATTTGAAAAGACATTATCCATGCCTGCACAAGCTGTGGATGTACCTGTGATATGGCCGTACCTCCCGCCATTAACATAATAATAACATTGTTCATCGTGTTCAACTACCAGCTATATAATAAGATTGCCCGTTGTATCCTACCTACTATGGCAACATAAACTTTGACATGGTGAATCACCTTCAAAAGGTATCCTATAATATCTGGTATAGATCGGTTCGTCACACATCAGCCTATGGCTAATTTGCTATTTAAAAGGCATGAATGTTAGCAGGAGCAAGTATTATACAATTAATATGTCCCCGTATTATCCTGAATCCAAAAGAGCAAGAATCGATCATACCATTTGCCTCATAGCCACGAGGGACATCTACAAGAAAGTCGTTCTCTTGGGCATTGACAAAGTTATCTGAGATCGCAGGGTCTATATCTGTTGATGGGAGACTGTTGAATGGAATAGCAGCCACCAGGGCTTGAATTATTACACTGGCAGCTGCAAGAGACAACTTAAAATGCATTTTGATAAAATAAATAGAGATATTTAGAAAAGATTTTGCGTGTATTGTACTGAATGAAGCTCTCCAATCTTCACTTCACATCGTCAGGGACGCAAGCTCTTATATATACAAATGCGGAACTAGGTTAGCCCTTTCAATAAGTTCTCTCGGCAAAAGACTAATAGGGGAAAAACCGGGATTGATATAACTACTGCTTGTTAATCCCATCTACTGGCGGAATTAGGAGAATAATGCCCGTCTGACCTACATATTTGAGACTAGGTATGCTAGATAGAGTACAGAATATTTCGCCCCCATATTCAGAAGTCCATTCACTATTTTAGGAATTGTCTCCTGATTTGTCCGAGGTCTATTCCAATCGCTGCTTTTCTTTGACATATCATATGAAGAGACCTAGTAGCCAGTCATCCGCCAGCTGGAGGACTGATATGAATGCCCATCTGATGACAGTATGTACATAGCAATCTGTATGCTGCGGCAGTGCTCGTACTCCGTACTCCTCTAACACTTGTCTTCATCGGCACTTCAAAAAGAAGAAGGGCCGATAGAAAACCTGACGTAAATGTATGGACTAGTACAAAGAAGGGAGCTACTTATGCTGGATTGCCGTATCAATGGTGTCATTAGAAGCAAAAGGTTAGCGTACCCCAATGTAGACAGGCTAGTATTGATAATCACTTTCTAAAGCAGTACGTTCTAAACATAGCGGAAATTTGTAAGTTGATAAATCGTAAATTGAACTAAAGGTAAATTGATAGATCAGAAATTGAAAGGAACGAGAATAACAGAGTTCATACAGCATGCCCGTATGTAATGTGTAGAAGCAAGTTTCTTTTCCTTTCTGTCACATTTATTTACAAACGCTGAAGATGACTCTCATCGATAACATACAGTGTAAAGAGCGGTAGTGGTCTTCCATGCTTTCCAAGTGAAATTAGTTTAACATATTGAATGTTTCTCGTAACTCTTATTACACTTAAGTCATGAATAGATACTTGACTTTGCCTTCATCTTACGTATAGTTCTTTAAATCATCTCATCTCTGTGCTCACTCAGCCATGCATCAATATAGACGCGATGCTCTGGCCACTTGTGTTTGTCAACCCATTCCTGTATAGCAGAGAAGTCTCTACACTTGTGTCCATTATTATAATGATAATGGACATAGTCACTTGTGGCCTGTAGTGTTGTATCCGCGTGGCACATCAACTGCTCGCGGACGTAGTCGATGCAATGCAATGTATGCGGGTCATCCCTTCGAAGTTCTTCCATGGAAAGATGTGACACAATTCTATTGCGAACACGATACAAGCAGTGAAGTGCATGATAGACGTCAACTTGATACACGCTCAGTTCCGGGTGAGCTGGATGGGAATTTGAAGCGGCAGCTCCTTGTGCTCGCGCCCAGGCCGAGTCAACAGCAACAATGCCGTCTTCTGGTTTCAGCATTAACAAACGGGAGCAGTACGTAGCCAGATAGAGGAGTATTTACCCAGCTGTATGTCGCTCCATAGCTGAGCATTAGCTTGTGTGTTATTTGCTGACCCTTCAAGTCCGTAAAAGAAGAAGGTGGAGTTGTAATCCCAAAGCTTCCAGTCTGGTGCAAGACAAATTTCAGCGAATGCGCCCTCAGTTGCGAGAAGTTACTTACAAGGATCAATCACTGTGTTGCTGTCTTGCGATATCAGAATATTTTTCGCTTTATGGCCAAAGGCCAGAAATAAAATAAGAAAAAATTGTAAGAAGCAGAAGATTGTAAGAAACGACTGCTTTCTTTTTATACAATGTTTGCAACATTGCATAGAAGAGTATGGGGTTTCATATTCATTTGCTGATGAATCGCTCATTTCAATTATTATTTATCGTTTGGTGTTGTCCTATATATATAATAGATGGGGAAAAATACGAGGGAAGAAAATAAATGAAGGGAAGGTCGGACCTTTGAACGGTTGAAGGTCGTTGGCTATTTCCTAGGGCCGTTTTATAGCTGTAGCTGGCCGCTATAGCTGCTGACTACAAGTCTGATGGCAGCCTGGAGGCCTGCTAGCTATATCTATCATATTCAATTATTACTTTTCAGCCAAATTCATGCTTGAAGCATACGAACTGGAGCAGCGATCACTTTGAGGCCTCAAGTCCATAAAAAATGTCAATTTGAAATTATTACCGCCTATTTGTATTCGGAAGACATGATAGGATTGTAGGTGAGTACAAGTAAAGCCTTAGAACTCTGTCATCCCCGACTCAACATACTGAGTAACGTCCAGTATTCTTGTCTTCCATCGGTAGTATTGCTGGGTCCACGGAAAGAAGAAGGTATTTTGTCCTTTTTCGTTCAAGTAATAGAAGGCTGGACCATATTCCGGACTGGTAGCTAGTTTGTTAAGCTCTGCTTGCATAGACGTTGTCCATGCTTCTTCCATCTCTTGGCGGGGCTCTAGGGCATAGCAAGGGTTGTTAATCGACCTTTGGTGAATCAGTCGGATAACCTTGCGATTGAAAGCTGCCTGCATTTCCAGCCCTCGGATCAAGCTTCCCCAAGGCGTTGTGGTATTAGGCCCATTAATAAAGATAAGATTGGGAAATGTAGATGTCATAGTCCCTGCAGTGATCGTCCAATTAGAGATTTTACTTAGGACCAGGAAGCAGTTTGTGTACTCACCGTATAATGCATTGGGAGAGTCTCTCCAGTGCTCGCTAAGAAGTTGACCATTACGGCCTATCGTAGGTACTGCTCCGCCCCAGCCCTGCATTTTGAACCCAGTTCCCCAGATAATAATATCTGCTTCGATATGCGATTGTTGCTCTTTTGTCTGAGATGCTGTAGATGAGTGCCGATCTACTTCGGGTTCATCAATCTGTAACACAACATCGCTTGTATGCGGTCGTTTGGTGATAATACCAGCATCATCCACAGCAATAATGGAGTTGCTAATTAACTCAACATTGTCCTTTTGGAGAGTCTCAAAAAAGCCCGAGAGTGAGACCAACGGCCTCTTGGACCCAAATCTTCCAGTGGGAGTCAATTGTTGGAGGAGAATAGGATCAGAGACCTGCCTTTTCAAATGCCGACGACAGTAACGCTCTGTGTTCTTGGCAATCCATGATTCAGGTCGAAAGGCGAAATATGCCCAGATTGCAAAGAGATTTGCAACCAGGAATGCGTATAAAGCAAGAACTCCAGGGATCCAACGAAACCCCCATTTAACCAAGGCTGGGTATTTGAAGTTGTTGAAGGGATGGCAGTAGGTCATGCTTCGACAGAACACCTTGACCGATTTGGCTTGTGCTTGGATATATGGCAGCACTTGAACAGAGGTTGGTCCAGTGCCCACGTATGCAACAGTCTTGCCTGTGAAATCATAATGCATTGGCCACTCCGAGGCATGCCACATGTCGCCCTTGAAACGACTCATCCCAGGAAGTTGAGGTGTGGATATCCTGTTGTATGTTCCGGCAGCCTGAACCAAGACGCGACAAGTCCAACGTTTGTGCGTCCCAGATCTCCCGTCTAGTACATCCACAACCCATAATGACCGTTCTTCAGACCAAGTCGCGTGTGTAACGCTCTGGTTAAATGTAGTACAATCGGTAATGTTAAAATATTTTGCAAAGTTCTTATAGTATTGGACAAGTTCTGAGGCCGTGGGAAAAAGATAGTTCCAGTCTGGTAAACACAATGATGAGCTTGTGTATTAAGGCAAACATTTGACATGATTAGTTCAAATACCTGGGTTTCGGTGCCAGCTAACCTGGTAAGTGCAACTGAATACGTCGCAAGCCGCGCCAGGGTAAGTTGCGGCTTTCCATACACCGCCGTAGTCACTGTTTCGTTCAAGAATTTGTATATCTTGCAGTTGGAGGATTTTCTTTCGCAATAGCTCCGCTGTTTGGATGAGACCACCTGCACCAGCGCCAATAATAATGCAAAACTTATGAACTTCCGATTCAGAGTCCATGATAATATGATAGCAAAGTGCAATAAGTTCGTTGTTTGTGTTGATGTTGTCTCTATTTGTCTCTATGGACCCAAGTACAGCTACGGATGGTAATCATTATATAGCCCTTTGGTTTAAGAAAGTGTTTGGAATCATTTTCTTGTTAAATGCCAAAGTATTCCAAAAATAACACGCTCAAAAGCCGTTAGACGATGACTGACGTAGCTGAGCCATCAATTAGTACAAGAATCGTCACAGCCTCAAGAAAGCTGCTTAGAACTCACAAATAAATGCGAGGTGACATAGGGCTGGCAAATTGTGTGTCTAACTCGTATTTTTCACTTCACTTCCTGCGCCTCATACATAGTTGATCGTATTCGTACTTAATCTCATTAACGAAAACGACCCGCGAAAGTAAGCTGTGAAAGTCAGCTGTGGGGAATCCTGCCACGAAGCTACGAGTGCTTTGGTATGACCCTAGTTCTGTACACAGCCACGCTGTTGCTGCAAAGTACCGAAAGGACGACGGATAGATTAGTCTTCTTTCCGGAGGCTTCGCAATGAATCGCCGGATATATACATCCCATTGGTTCAAGAGATTACCAAATGCTTCGCCATAATGTGGCCTGAGGCAGCTTGAAACATGCCTCTCTATTATACTTGCACTTCGACAGATAAAGGTGAGAACTTCAGGGTTTCGCGACCTTTCCCAGCTATGGAGGTTGGTTGAATGTCGTGGATAAGTCCTGATTAAGTGTAGATTTCAAGTAGAGTACGCTAAATCTTTAACTAATACATGTAAATTGAACAAAATAAAAATGTGTAAAATAGACACACTATTGTTGCAAGTGAGAAAGAAAACGAACTAAGAGCTGGTGCATTGTGGAGGAACGTTTGCCACCTCCGCTGCGCGCGTGTAATTCTTAACCTGGTATTCCAAAATGACCTTTTCGTGTAAAGACGCATAAGCAGCTGCTTTGACCTTGGCAACATACTCTTGGTGAGTTGGATACAAAGCATTCAACTTGGAATCGGAAAATGGGTATGTGTTGCCAGAGAGACCGTTGTTAATTCCATTGTACCCGGCGACGGGCACGGCAAGTTCTGGAAGACGGATTCCGCCCTTGGTATTACCATCGGCATCTCGAACGTAGTCCATCACTCCACTTGAGTTAGTGGCCACTTCCATGTAAGGAAATGTAGGAGGATTATAGGTAGGATCACGGATCCAGAGAGAAACGTGGCGATAGATTGCATCAAGAGTGGGTTGCCAGTTGACGGTGCTGATATTAGTCGTGTCTGGAAGAGGACCCGGCATTCCGTCTACTTCTCGTTGAGGGGCGAGCCAAATTAGGTCTCCGAGGTTGGCGTGAGATGCTCCAGTAACTTCCCATTCGCGGAATCTATGTGTGTTTGGCTGTCGAAGATAATTTTGAGCATAGTGCAACGACTCGGTCTCAGAATTCATCATGAAGACAGGGACTTTAAGATCGGTTCGGACTTTTGTAAACACAGTGCGGCCACTCTGGCCGGGAGTAGGGTGAGCAGGGACAGGACTGAAGTCAGAAGAAGCACCAGCACAGATGGCCGGAATGATGGCATCATATGAGCCATTCAATGGCTGGACACCATTTGTATAACCCAAAACTCGGGAACCGGATTGAGAAGCCCCAACAAGGATGACATGCTCAGGGATTTGACCTCCAGTGACATTGCCACTGCGCAAAACACTGGCAGCTTGACTGACAATATCATAGGAGATGGCATCATCAGGAATATTCAGCGTGCCATATCGCACTGGGTCCCATTGAATGAGACCTTGAGGATTCGTTGCTCCGCCTTCGATACCAGTAGCTTGGGCGTCAATACTGGCCCATATGTAGCCTGCTTCATACACACCTGGAAGGTCGGTAGATGTAATGTCGAAACCGCCGGAAACGTTGATCCACTCGACGAGAACATCACCGTTGAACCTTTTATGATCGGATGGGCGTCGGACGAGGAGACGGGTTTTGTATGAGGCAGTACTGTTGTAGGATAACGTCCAATGACCATCGCTGGTCAAGTTACTGACAACATTGTATCGAACAGCATCACCGCTGAGAAAAAACTCTTCTTCGACATAGCCTATAGAGGAGATATTCCCAGCATATGCGCTGAAAGGATGGCCTTTGATTCCCCCTGTGATTGGGCCTTGGACTATCGGAGGTTTGTTGGCAGTGACTGTAATGGCATGAAGGCCGATGAGGAGGCTAACAGAGCTAAGTGTGCGGAGCATGGTGTGCGTTGGCTTTTCTTCTCTTCTGTTTATGATTGGGAGTGTCGTTGACAACTTGGGGAAACTTTCTAGTGAGCTCAGAGTGTCAAGTTTATATACCAGATTACTGGCTTCTTTCTTCCTAAACACAGAGCCATTAGATCATGGTGTATGGCGAAAACTATCTACTGGAGGCCTGTCGTGCGACTGTCCCAAGAAGGAAATTATCACGACGAATAAAGTTGGAGTTACTTGTCGATCTGCCCCGCCGCCAGGAGCTCTAGCGACCATTACTTCCCGAAGCCATCCTAGGAGAATCAACAATTACATAGGAGGCGAACTAAACCAAAAATGTTCAAGGGATGTTTGTGCCAGCGCGTAGGTCGTATACAAACCAGCGGTCTGGAAATGATTCCCCAGCCTATGTTGTAAAATCTGTCTCTGATATACGCTAGGCCGTGACTATCGCGGGTTGCTAGATACTGTAACCACTGTACTACCCGGGATCAAGCCTGGTTAGGTTACCTTTACAAAGATATACGATTCAGAACTCTTGATTAAGCTGCCTATGAGGTTCTAGAATGATTAGATTTCATAGCAACCTAATGAAAATGCGCATAATAGAACAGATAATACCCATAGTAGTGTTGGGAAGCGAATTCTTCCGCTTTGTCAGTTTAGCATTACACGTTCCGTCTGCTCCCCTATTATCCTTAATTTGGGTATTTTTAATGGTGTTAAAGCATTATATTCATTTTACTAACTGCGCCTCCTTTAATTAGTCTCAGAGCTTGCGTCATCTGAGGCTTATCCGTAGTCTACGTCTGACGAGAAACCTATCGCCTTTATGTCTCCCTTCTCGCATGAGAAAGCTTTCAAAAGTTTGCCGCTGGATAACCTCTCTACCCATGTGCAGATGAACTTACACACTGCTACAAGACTGCCTTGGCACATCAATGGCAACATGAAAGGTGTGATGCACCCCTGTTTGGCTTCGATCCTTGGATGCTCCAACTATGGTAAAAGTCTTAATAGAATTTCCACATGTTGATCTTTTGGGCTGGTGGCGTGAGGTTTTGGTCATTCTAGGCAGTGCTTCGATATGCCCTTTGATGGAGTAGCTATTACAACCCACTACCACAATTATGATGCTCAGATAATATCCTACGTAAACTATTTTCTAAATTAAAAGGGCGCAAATGCCCATTTCGTCCATGGCCGTTTTGCAATCAGCGACACCATGCTGCTGGAGTTCCCAGCACTTCCTCATTACCCTGAGAACTGTAGAACAATTCCCAAACCTGCCGTGATCGGCTAACATTTCTTTCATGCAGCCTTCAAAAGATTGCTGTAGCGTTGGCTGTGCCATACATCCCGTGACACATATTGCCCATACAATACCATTGGCAGGACAAGATTTTGGTCGAGTACGAAGCGTTGCAATAGTCCTTGAAACAGCATTTTGTATCTCCGGAAGTTTCGGCAGAGGTCCAGATATGATGGTATGTAACAGTACTAGTGCTGCGAGAGCAAACATACTAGATACCCACAAGACATTGATCTCTTTATCTGTGAGAGCCTAAGCAAGCATGTCAACATCTTGCACAAGAAGATAGGGGCGACTAAATTTACCGTTTTATTTATCTCCAACTGCGCAAGACCGCTTTCGAGGGCAGTCTCAATTCGTTGGCCCTTGACTGCTAGGTCGCGAGTACTAAGCAATCCGGTTTTTATACTGTTGTCCTTCCATTGTTTCAGGCTGGCCAAATCACCAATCAATGCCATGATCCAGTTTTGGCAGCCCATGACGTCCGCTGTGTCTAAACCAGGAATGCTGAGCCATTGACTGTACGGGAGCGCTGGTACCTTGCCGGTTGAGACGCACGAGAGGATGTCGAACCAGAGGGCCGCAGTGATGAGAAATTGTAGGCCATCACGGTTTTTATTTTCCGTGAAATTAAGATGGTTGTGCATTTGGTCACGTTGAGAGTCATCACGACAGTGTCCTGGCGCGAAGATATCTTGTGTTGTGAGCTGGCTCAATGTAGAAGTCAACGCATTCAGATGCAACTGCCAATCATGCTCGCCACCTCGAAATACCTATAAGACGTTTAGTGGGGATACAGCGTGAGCAAGAGGGCATATGCTAACCTCAAATGTAATAAGCATTATGCCAGATGACAAAAACTCCGTCATTTTCGCTGCATCATTGAATAGTTGTTCTTCTTTGCAGCTCATAAATGCACAGAGCTCCCTCAACGCCCTGGAGTGGCGGTCAAATGCTATGCATTGCTGGCAATATTCCTCCTCTCGGCCAAGTAATACACTCTGGTGAAGAGAGGACAAACTCAGGATGGCGTGATAAAGGGGGCCTTGTTGTATCAGTAGCGAAAGCAGCCAGCCTCGATTTCCTGACCTAGAGGCGTATGAGTGGTAAGGGAACTGCCAAGAAAATACTTGGTCCAAGTAATGCATCAGCAAACTAGCATCGTGTGAGTCGATCCACGGCATCCGCCTCGGCTCTTGCCTGGCCAACTCTATGTGCGCTGACCGAGTGCTATTAGCACTTCCGGAACTCGACTCATTGTTTGGTGAGATTGATGTGTAATCTCTGCTGTCTAGCTTAGAATCAGGAAGATGGCTGCCGTGATGCGGGGATATCGATCCACTGGTCCCCCAATCCTGTTCTTCGTGAGGCGGAACTGCCTGCAGCCGTGGTGCAGCATCGCGTCGGTTTTGGCGAGCTCTATTCTGAATTCTCCTTAGGCTTCGAAAATTCTCCTTGACTGCTTTTTTGATCCTCAATTTCTCTTTCTCTTCTTCAGCGGCGCCGTCCATCCACTCCGGCTTCTGCCCGTAGCCGTGACATTGGACGTTCCGGTCGGAGCATTCCTTGCATGTGGGGGTTCTCGAATCACATTTCCGGTGTCGAATTCTGCACGTCCAACAGCCCGAGGGGCGAAGGCCCATACTGAGAGTGTGTCTTTTCTATTGATTTTAGTGAAGCGATGTGATGTGAGTGAGATGGTAGATACTGGTGACTCCAATGATGAGCTTGAGCAGCTCCGACGGTCGCTTTAGGGGCAGAATGCATAATGCCGACAGCGGCTTCGGCGACCGGCGATGGCGCGGGGTGGCCTTGGTTCAGTAATTGGGGTACACAGCTGTTAGATCTTCTTGCGTATAGAGTATTGGAGAAGGCTTCTTTGGCTCTTCCACCATAACAACTCCACCACCCCCCTGTCATGTATTCTATGTCTAATAACTCGCCAATTGTAGTTCAACCTGCTCATCTTTAGCCGTACCCACGTGATAGTGATCCAATGTTCGATGCCAACTGTCAATGGGTTAGCATTGATACCCAAGTGCCCAAGGCATGGAGAAGAACCCCACCAACGTCCCTGGGATTACCTTATCGAGTGTTACAAACACACGGTGGAGCGGAGCAGGGGTTTTTTCTTTTCTTTTTCTTTTTCCATAATGCACACTGCAGCTGGCTTCATACCCTGCAATAACATATCAAGTTGTGGTAAAACAAGAAGGTGTTGCCAAAATGTTAACCCCTGCGCTCAAAAGCATTTACCAAAGTACAAGGCGGATACAGACCTCGTGGCTGAGTGGTTAGCCATTACCGCCAAAACCAATGGTTATGAAGTCGCCGCCGCCACCCCAATAGCCACTGGGGGCAGGCTCAAAGGGAAAGCTCGAAAATTGGCCAAGGCCGGAGCAGCAAAGACGTCTCAAACGACGACGACGGCGTCCTCTAGCAGTCTAAGAAATAGCACACCTGCCCCCAAATCCACCCACCTTATCAAGATCAAAGACTTTGAGACCCTAGCAGCCTTTATCTCCAAAATCAATAGCCTCAAGATCCCCAAGTACTTTGTTGTTGCACTTGATCGTGTGATAATTGGTCAGTCGCTCATTTTATAGGGCCGAAATGGAGCTGACAATGGCTACAATAGCACGAAAGGGATTCGCAGACCGTCTTACTTCCAGTGGGCTAAAGGTAAACTCACTCTCCGAAGGTCGTCACTCCTTCTTCGTCGAGGTACTGGAAAAAGTCCGTCACATCTTGAAACCATTTATAGGAACTACCCAATCCGACAGCGAAGAGACAACCAAAGCAGACATCAAGCCTGACGAAGCGGCAAAGAATATCTTTAGCGTCTTGGAAGTGTACCATACATCCACAGAGTTCCAAAATGCTCCAGATGCTGTTCCAGCACCTGCCACGGAAGTCAAATATGTTGCAGAACAAGAAGACACCTTTATGGATGTCATTTTTGCATTTACGGCGCTTTTAGATGACTATCACCGCCTCAGGACCGAGATCAAGTCTCTATGGACCGACTACGTTTCTGGAAACCTTGATCTGGCGGCTGTTTCTGTTGCGACCAACGTGGCCTTTGAAATGGCCCGTAATATGGAAGAGGAAATAGAATCACTGCTCGGCAAAGAAGGAGGCGGCTCCCTTGTTGCTAATCGATACTTTGCGGCCCTATGCACGGTTTTCGGCATTGAAATGAATGCCAAGAAGCAGCCGGGGGATCCTTACAACCTGGATGCATACGATTTGGCAGACATGTGCATGATGAACAGTCTGACAATGCTCGCTAGCTATCTACAATCCACTGGCCGATCTGAAATGCATCTCCAATCTTACAACGGCAGCTTTGGCTGGTATGATGAAACAGTGGGCGACTCTGCGCAGACGCGTCGACAAAAATGGAAGCAAGATATGACGGCAATGCTTGAGTTCATGCCGGATGTGAGCTTTCTGACTTCGAAAATCGACCGTTCAACTATAGTGGATGAGATTACCCGCGGAATGGTATACTTGGCGAACGACAGGACACAAGATCCGCCGTTCTGGTTGGCCTGGGCCACTCAGATTTACCTGGATATTTTGCAGTTCCTCGGCCAGGATTGTGATCGTGGTTATCGGGAAATGCAACAAGAATGTCTCAACATTAAACATTCTATGCTTGATATTGACCCTTCATCCAAGGAGCGATCCAAAGTTCTCCATGCTGCGTGCATATGGGACAATGATCCGATGTGGATGGCTCGCAAACTAATGTTAGACCTCGGCTTGTTTCCAAACAAGATTGCACCACCCTTCAAGTTTCTCTGTCGGAACCCTATATATTGTGGCCTTTTAATACACAATATGCGTTCAAAACTACACTCATCCGGTGGGCCGTTTGCTGCAACGCCTGGAGCGCTTCTGGGCTTAACGCAGCTGTATCACGCACTTCGACAGGAGAAGATGCTGGCCGACGATCTCGAATGGGAAGACCTGGAGACGCTGCGAAAACTACAGGGCAATCCGTCATTCTTCGTTGGTGACCTGCCGACAAATCGTGAAGCTTACTTCAAGAACTACTGCCTCAGCATTGGAACCTCTGTTACCAACTGGGCGCCCAACAGACGGAAGAGCAAGCTCAAAATAAACAGCGCCAACAGACGGAATTTGAAGTATACAGCGTACGTATCTCTATCAACTAACCATCGTCTTGAACATCCTGGGGCACGCCAGCCGTGGTCACCAGCCGCGGTCGAGGCGGTTCTGAACGAGGGTGTTCGTAAGCAGTATACGGATAGCAGAGAGCATTTCCAGGCTGAGTTCAAGGATGTCGTGGAAAAAGAAAGAGTATGTACTTCTTTTCCTTCAAGTTGAACCGTTCAATTAGTTTCCCATGATATAATCCCTTTCAGAATTTTTACTGATACAGAAGCTAGCTGGAACTTGCCAAGCTTTTCCCTCCCGGCATCATACGGAAGCTTGCCTTAGCTATCCAAAACGAAATTCTGGGCATCTCTTTTAATTATTTCACCATGCACAATGAGGCATGGAATTTCCTTGGAAGGCTACAGGAGGGTTTTGGTCAAGTCCTGGGCCCGAATGTTTTGTCAAAAAATCCAGATGAACTGCCGTTCGCGGCTGGCCTTGCGCTTGCAGCTGCTGCAGGTCAGATGAGTCCTCAAGGGGACAAAAAAGTAGAAAAGTCGGATGTATTAATGCATGGTGCCGCGGATGTCTTGCAACAGTTTCTTCGGGAGGGACAAGGAAGTGTTATAAAAGAGGCTTTGGCAAAAAAGTCTCAGCCGGAAGATGTGGAGAGCCTGGAAATTGGCGATATTGATCCATGGGGAATTGAAAAGCTTAAAAAAGTTTATCGTTTTTAGATACTGCTCGATTCTTATGACTAGACCGATTATATTCACTGAGCGTATGACGTATATGTCATAGCGATGAGATATATAGCACGGTTAACCAGTATATGCGCATATAAACAGGGCATACATAATTTCACCATGGCGTATCATTGTAGTTTTCAAGTATTACAATCGTGTTATTCCGGCCTTTGGTCCTTAGTTGGCTGATCCGACTACGTTATCTTGGGCAAGTCAAAGTCAAACGACAAGGCCAAGGTTTTGGAGTCGTGCCAATTATTATGATGAACGGCGGAATTTTCCCTTTAATCATGTATTCTCGTCTTCTATTTTTATTTTCCAGCCATCAGTTATTCGTCTAGCTATCAGCATCTCGCAGCGCCTTTGAAATCGCATCCATTCCACCAAGAAGTTCCTCCCTTGTGGGCCAACCAAAACCCAAGCGAAAATGCGTATCGGGCATCTCAAACCAGTGTCCAGGGCCCACGTATGTCTTGTACTTCTTCAACAGTCTGTCATAGAATGCATCCGTACCGCCTACTGGTTGTTTCTTCATACGAGGGAAGCAAACTACACCACCCACTGGCTCCACCCACTCAAGCAGTTCCTCTTTCTCAATCCATGACCGAACCATCTGTAGGCGAATTGCCATCTCCTCATTTGTAGCAGAAAGAATGGTTTCCCTTTTCAAGAGCAGCTGTGTCGCAATCCATTCATTGATAACGCTGCCGCTGATGCTTATCTGCTCTTTGGCAGCTAAAAACGTTTCCTGGAGCTTCTTATTCTGGGTTATGACCCAGCCAAGTCGGATTCCCGGCACGCCATATGATTTTGATAGAGAGCAGACGCTCAAGACGTGGTCACCGAGCGAGGCTGCGACGGGGAGTTGCCGACCGTACTTGACGTCCCTGTAGGTCTCATCAACGAGAAGCAAACAGTTCTTCTGCTTGGTGATTGCAACAAGGCGATCTAGAGATTCCCTAGACAGCAGCGTCCCGGTTGGGTTATGCGGGCAAGTGATGGAGACAATCTTGGTCTTTGGTGTGATTGCTTGTTCGATGAAAGAGAGATCTGGTTCGAATCCTGACTCAAACTTGAGATCCACAAAGGTGATGCCGCAGCCAATTGCCCTCGGTGTTTCCAAATTGGTTGCATAATTTGGTCGAACCACAACAATATGATCTTGTGCAGACAGCTGAGATGTTGAGATAATAAAGAGAGCTCCAGCCGCACCACCAGTTATGAGAACATCATCCGCGCTCAGGCCAGCGTCGGCAGCGATGGCTGCTCGCAGCTCGGTGCTCCCCTTGTGTTCATTATAGAGCAGAGTAAGGTCAGGAATGGTTAATCCAAGAGAGCCTAAGGACTGGTCCGCGATGGAGCTCTCAGAGAGATTGAACTTGATCTTATCGTAGCCATATTCCTCTGGCGATTCAATCTCAATTGGCATCCGTGCATACTTCATCCTGGGATAAGGCTGATATGTGTCACCACAACAAAGGCTAGAGAAGCAATGGAGAATGGGAGAGCTGAAGGCGTGTAAGGTCGAATATGTCGAATCTGCTTATCAATATATATGGTACGGCGCCGGGATAGTTACTTATATGTCAAAGCAACCGACTGGGAGTTTTCATAAGGCAGCTAGCGCGGGTTCCCTCGGCCACGCATGCAGAAGTGAAGAAGCGGGTCGACTTTCCTTACTAGCCATACCTATGAGATGAGAATCTGCGGCAATTCATTGTGTTAATTGGCAACTATTTGCTTAGCATTCGGCTTCAATCGCATAAATGTGGCCTGGCAAGCCTATGTCTCCATGGCATGCGATCATGGCGCGGGGTAATGTCTGGCTGCATCCATTCCTCTGTATCAGTAAGTTCTCGTCCTACGCCGTAATAGCAGAGACAATGGAGACAATTTTTTTTTAACTACGGCACTGAGTAATGAATTAAGGTCAATTGGAAAGTGTGGAGTTTCGGCGCTCGAGTCAATCAACGATGTATTGACTCTGCACCGAGCTCCGATTGCTGGGCGAGCATCTCACTTCTCCCATTCCGCAGCCCAAATCAAAGTTGCCACCACAGCAGATTAGAGGTGGCTTTAGTGCACAATACAGTGATTCGGCAATCAACCTGTCACTGGAATTCCGTACGCTAGTAAGGACAGTGAGGCGCCCAGCTTATGTGAACCTGCCAATGGCCTGGGCCGTCAAAGACCGCTTGGCGCAAGCCACGCAAGAATTAGAATAGTATGGCTTTGTAAAAGGGGAAAGTCGAGCCGATCAGGTGGGACTTGGGAAATCTACCCACGGCTTCGGCTCGACTTTCCTTTCAGAGCGTCAACATGGGAGGTGGTAGTGTCTGTTCCACTCCTTAATGGCTTGTTTCCTACGAACTTGGCTTATTGGATGCATCTCCTATATCGCAACAGCTTAATGACACCAGCCGACAATTCTCCCAGGAGCAACGCATCCCAAAAAGGCCGCCGGAGCCTTCAGGGCTGTCTTACATGCCGCGCACGGCACGTTAAGTGCACATTGGAGCAGCCCGCATGCAGTAATTGTCTAAGATTATCCATCATATGCAACGGATACACGCCCCAGCTTAAGTGGTTGGTCTATGGCAGCCAGGATGGGGAAAATGTCATTATTCTCCATGGAAACGAGCGGACCGCCAACAAGAGCGTGAGCAGAAGAGAAATTTTTAGCTGTAAGCATAATATCTGTTTCCCCTAGAGTTACGTCAACCATGCCATTGCCTTGGGCGTACCAATCTCACAGCACCCTCTGATTCGATGAATCTGCAGTGTCCGAAAGGAGATGCATGTCGCAGAGTTTAATCGATAGTGTGAGAGAGGATCGCTATACAGATGTCATTCAGTCCATAGAGGTGATATTAAAGGATCTGGAGAGACAATCATTTCTGTATATATCCCCAATGGATGGCCGAAAGCACAAAAGTGCTTCAAGTCTGTTCTGCGGCCCATTTGGTGTACTTCAACTTGAGACGAGTTCATAGTCGGATCTCACCGGGACAGACATGATATGGGGAAGAATGAAAATGCAGATAAACAATTTGGCTTTTTACATGTGTAAGCATCTTGTAGAGGTGATGTTATATACAAATTATCACGCCCGCAATCTTAACTCAACATTTAAACGGAGAAACTGGATAAAAAGCAGATACCAATTACACTCAAATGCATACTCATGTTACATAATAGCACACAGTCTGTATTTATGCGTTCTGTAATCTTTAAAGTTCCCTCTTACATGATATATCTCGCTCATAAGAATTCATACTCAGCCCGTCGGGCTCGAGCATTGCCAGCCTACCAAGCTCGGTGAATCAATATACCCTTCGACTAGAGTCTTGAAGCCTGCGTAGAGCCCAAGGACGCAGGTCACCAAGGAGCCCACATAGATCACTCCATCAAATATGTTCCACCACAGTTCCTTTCTCAGTCCCCGAACCCAGCGCTTAAGGCCGTGATCTACCCGCTCCACTCGGCGATGTAGAGGATCATAAATCTCTTCCGGCAAAGCTGAGTCCCTTTGAGCTCTGAACCCAAGTGCCAGGAAAACCGGGAAGGTGTATGTGAATTGCAGGAGCGCTCCAGCTCCAACGAGAACCGTCCAGGATGTTATTTGTGGTACAGACAATGCGATAACCCAGGCAAGCATCCAGTAGATGGGAACAAAAAATGCCCAGATCCACTTTCCGGATGCACTGTTCAGATCAGGGATCCTAAAGAAGTGGCGGCCAACACTGTTGTATAGGACTTTCATACCAATGTTGGCATATAGAACGGCGGCTATGACGTTGGTCAACAGTTCAATAGCGTTGCAGACTGTTTGCCAATTGTATGGAGAAATGCCCTGATAGGAATTGATGTATGCGTACTGTCCCTGCCTGTTGTATCGTTAGCATATGCGAAGACTGGAGAAGGTGAGAGAGTCTCACATCACGTAGCAGTAAATACCATACACCATATAACATAAGAAGATGAGAAGATCAGCACATAGAAGACCTTTCCAAAAGTCCATCGGTCGTCGCATTTCAGCCATTAGCTCGACAAACATGGTTGCACCACCAAACGAGAATACAGCATTCATCAAACCGTTCACATTATCCACAAGTGTAAGCTCTGGTGGTGCGGTAATGGAGACAGAAATGGGATCAGGAGCTTCAATATTGAATTCGGGGTGAGTTGTAGCGTAGAGAATGTAGTTCGGCGGACTATGAGCCATAACTCCCATCCTATAAGATAGGTAAGTAAAATTATAACAGGGGGAATAATACTATCAAAGAGACAGCTGACTTACGTTGCGAAGATGACAAACAAGTTCAGAAACACACTCACCGACCCTACCCAGCCCAAGTTTTTGAGAGTTCGGATCTGTCCTATAACGCAACCAGCCAGGGCGCTGATCAAAACAGAGATTATGAAGCATAATTTGTTTTCCGACAACTGACTTATGGACTGGCCGTTTGTGATCATGATAACCATGACGGTGAGAAAGAACTGAAACGATTGCAAAATATTGCACACATGCTGGAACCACGGTCCGTATATACGCAAAGCCAGATCGCTGTACCCTCTTAGGGGATGCTCGTCGCTGTCCAGTTGGAGAAATAAGCGCCACAGCAGAAATCCGCTGTATCCGGCTAGAGCACCAAATACAGTATACAGGACGACGCCTGGAGCAAGGCCCATTTGGGAGAAGGCGTAACCAGTCGAAAAGGGTCCCAGCACATCGGTTGTAATCAAGTAGAAGATGGATACCCTAAGGACTATCAGCAATGATTTTTTTTTAGTCGAGTATCGTGTAGTTGCTATCCGACTAACCATGTAGCAGTTCTGGCCGCCCTGGAAGCCTGGGTCCATTCGCCCTCAGAAATATCTAGTGGTGCAAATGCTTCGGGTGTAGGTTTCTTCTTTGATTCGACCCGCGATAAATGCTCCACCTCTCCGCAATTGAGGGGAGCCATGCCTCCCCCAGATTCTTTGACAGACTGGTCAACGGCATCTCCACCAGAACTGGTAGCATTAGTAGATGCTGTGATATGCCCAGGCTGTGAAGGGCTGCTCAACTCCCGAGCGCGAGAAAGTTTGGCGAAATATATAAACTCTTCAATGGGGATTTCGGAATCTTTCATGTATAATATGTTGCCAGCTTGAAGATTCTCGCTGTCTTTGCGCTTTTCTGCGACGCTAGGGCCGTCATCCAGAACTGCAATGTTATCCTGATGTATCATCATGATATGCAGGCCGGATCAAAGAGATAAGATGTTAACTATATGGATGGAGGAAACGGACAAGTTTGTCTACTACGAGAAGATACGCATACCATAAGGGTCCACCTGATATATATATATTTAATGAACATCAGGAGATGCGCCCGCGAACTGTACGTCGCTGCCAGGCTCGCACCTAAACGCCGTTAGCTTCTAACCACGACACAGGTGGCTTGAAGCCCAGAAACTACCTATCTTGATACCCATCAAGCCTGCTGTGGTCTTATTTTCTCCACCATAATCTAGCGTCGTCTGGCATCGGAATTGGCGTTATCATGCCGTCACTAGCGCAACTCGACCTGGGTGTTGGCGATGTCGGCAGCGGCGCGACGAGCCTTGATTGCCCCCTGTCTGTCTTACACGAAGCAAGTCCTATTTCGGCCTCGGCCTTCACAAGATTATACTATTAAACCCACGGCTAGAAACGGGGGACAAGTAGCTGTGATAAGGGGTAGTTGGAGGACGTTTAAAAGAACCCTTGCCACCCAGTGTCTATCATTATAAGTTTAGATGGTCAGTGAGCTTAGACAATATCGAAAATAGCCGGAAGAACAAGCTCATTACGATGAATAGTCACAATTTCCCATCATGGAAGTCTATACCGGCTGTCCCGGGAATGCCACACGGATGTGCCTGGGGACTCTTTGACCAGAACAATGTCAAGGATGAAGTAGGCACCATCAATCTCCTCCAGCCATCTACCATTGTAAACGCATCCAAAGAAATCAAAACAGGAAAATCCGTTGTTCTCAAGTAAGATACGAGTTAACCCGCATTGAAGGCATTCAACGACCTAATAATGAGTTGCATAGTTGGCCTCTTGATAGAGTTCATGAACCCAGCTTTGACCGTCCGAATTTACACGTCACAATCAAGGACTGGAAAAAAGAAGGAGGCCCTTGGTATTGCTATGATGACGAAATCAAGCTCAACACTCAGTCCGGAAGCCAGTGGGACGGATTACGTAGGTCATTTGGATGGACGGGCTACTAAGTAATGCCACTGACACCATGGTAGGCCATTGGGGTCATTCTGTTACTGGCATGTACTATAACGGTATCCCACATGAATCAGTCCTTGATACATCACACCTTGGAGTCGAACGTGAGTCTCATATACATATAATCAACTCCTACCCCATTTCAACCCAGGCATGCTAATAAACACTACCATATCAGACTGGAGCAAGCGTGGAGGCATAGTTGGACGTGGTGTTCTGCTCGACTATGTAGCCTTTGCTGCTCGGCATAATATCGAGTATGATCCTGTGACAAGACACTGCATCACTCTCTCTGATATCCTGAAGATGGCCGAGGAGCAAAGGGTGACGTTTCAGCGTGGCGATATCCTTATTTTTCGAACTGGGTGGGTAAAGTGGTATGAGGAACACACCGAGGAAGAAAGACGATCCAAGATAAAGAATGGAAATGACCATGTCGGAATTGAAGGGAATGAGGAAGTGTTTGCATGGCTATGGGATAATCACTTCGCAGCCTTGGCGAGTGACACAGTTGGAGTCGAGGCATGGCCTCCTACTTTCCCATGGTGTAGGTGCTTCAACTCCCAATGGACTTACACAAGCTGACATTTGAATAGGTCTTCATGACTACGCAATTTCTATGTGGGGGATGCCCCTCGGAGAACTATGGGATTTGGAAGCACTGGCTACAGCATGTGAAGAGGAGAACAGATGGACTTTCTTCTTTACCAGCGCACCACTAAACAATCCTGGTGGAATTGCTAGTCCGCCCAATGCTGTTGCTGTTTTCTAAAAGTGATAGCGAAGTTACCTTCTTGCTGAAAGTAGATAGATCAATAGAAAATATTTGTTTTTGTGTATGCAATGATTATCGAGAATGTTCACAAGGTGTATCAAAGGCCCAGTATGTGACACGGTACCATTGGTAGTCTAAGCCTTACAGCTAGCTACCCACAATGGCTCTGGAAACCCCGCCATTTAGTGCATCGCAAGGTAATTCTTGACCATGGCAAACTAAACTGCAAACATGGGCTAGGTGGTTGAGCCGAGTGCCGAGCGCCGAACCCCGAGCTATGTGGGATCGACGGCCAAACCAGCCGAACGATATCACGGCTTAGAGCCAGATGTTTTTGTGGAACATCAGACCTATTTGGTTCAATGCAATTAATTATAAGGAAAGCATCCATTTTAACTAGAAAGGAAAGTCGAGCCGATATCTTCAGAGCGAGCTTGGAGCGAGTTTGGAGCCGATATTCTCGGAAGCCACTCCGAGAGCCCTGGAAAATGGATACAGACACTAACGCCTCAGCGGGACGGAGTACATTTCACCAATTACTCAGATAGCGGCCTTCGGATTACATTCACTCCGTTACTGCAATACCGAGGACAGCAGACATCAGAAAACAAGAGAGGGCGAAACGAGAATATGGAACCTTCAATGCTTGAACATTATTTAACTCCCATCATGCCTACCGTCTCCCAGGAACTTATTCGCATTGTCTTCAGCCAAGGGCAGCTTGTACAGTCATTTCAACAGTTTCTCGCCACAGAATCGACAGCATCGCTCCCATGGCTCAAGTTCAACAAGCTCCATATGGAACCTGGGAAAGCCCAATTACCCCAGACCATTTTGCCTCAGGATCTGTGATTCTTGACCAATTAGACGTCAACGTAAGTAATAATGGGATAGATCTCTACTCAATTCTTATTACTAACTATTTAAATAAGCGCTCTAATGGCAAGATCTATTGTCTCGAGATCCGTCCAGCTGAAGAAGGAAGAGGCACCATTGTGGAATATGTCGACGGAACTGCCAATGAAGTACTCCCAAGCAACTACAACGCCTTGTCTCAAGTGCATGAGTACGGCGGAGCTTCATTTGTGACAAGGCACAGTGATAACCACATCATTTTCACGGATTTTGAGACAAAGGCCGTCTACGATCTTGATCCCGTCACTGGACATGCAGACATATTGGTTCATGAGGACAAAAAGCTTTATTATGCTGACTTTGCCATTCCATCAAACGATCAGAAATGGATAGTTGGGATACAAGAGAACCACCACACAGATGACCCTGCAGCCGTTGAGAATAAGATTGTTGCAATCAACGCTACTACCAAAGAGGTCACAGATATTGCCAGCGGCTGCGACTTTTACGCCTTTCCACGGTTCAGTCCAGATGGAACAAAGCTCTGCTGGATCCAATGGAATCATCCTAACATGCCGTGGGACAATACACAGCTCTTCGTGGCTGATTGGAATGACGGACAAGTCACAAACATAACCAGCATTGCCGGAGTGGAGATCAATTCCAGCGTTACTCAACCTTGTTGGGGTACGGATAATACTCTCTACTACGTCGATGATAGATCGGGATTCTGGCAGCTCTACGAATACTCCAGTGGACAGAGTAGACACCTGAAATTATCCGGCCTGGAAGATGCGGAGTTCTGTTTCACTGACTTCTTCCTCGGCGCGGCATCATACACACCATTATCGCCAGACACCATTGTCTCTTTTTACACCAAGAACGGGACGTACACAAGTATCGTCATTGATACTAAAACCTGCAACTATCGAGAACTCCAATGCCCCATATCTGATATCCTCACAAGTGCCATCAAGGCAGTGAGTTCCACGTCCGTAGCCATCATCGGCTCCACCGCATCATCACCACAAGTGCTTACAGTGGTGGATATCAACGAAGGAGGACTTGGTCAGGTATTGAAACATTCGGCTGCAACTCAGCTACCAGAAGATTATGTTTCCCACGCCACTCACGTTACATTCCCTCGTGTGGCTAGTTCCGAAGGAGGCGAGGCTCACGGACTCTTTTTGCTGCCGAAAAATCCCAAGTACAAGTGGGATCAGTCGCTACCCCCGTTGATCGTGTCAGTTCATGGTGGGCCAACATGTCAAGCTGGGTCTGGTTTTTATCTGCGTGATCAAGCTTTGACGACTCGTGGTTATGCCGTGTTACAAGTCAACTATGTTGGCTCCACTGGATATGGAAAGAAATATCGGCAACTACTCGATGGGCATTGGGGAGTCAGCGACATTGCAGATGCGGTCAGCGCTGTCGATTATCTTGCTCGTCAAGGTTTAATCGACAGACAGAGAGTCGGATTGACAGGACACTCAGCTGGTGGATTCTTGACTATGCAAGGCATGGTGCGTTATCCGAATGTTTGGAGGACAGCCGTCGCTGAGAGTGGCATCTCGGACCTAAAAAGGTTGATGGAGGACACACACAAATTTGAGTGCCGGTATCTACAGCCCCTCTGCTGGCCCAACGGAACATCTGAAGAGGAGCAAGAACGAATCCTTTTAGAAAGAAGTCCCATACATCACTGTGCCAAAATCCAAAGGCCGATTTTGTGTTTCAATGGAACAGAAGATCCTATTGTACCTCAAAATCAAGCAAACACATTTGTGGAAACAGTTAAGCAAACAGGTGGAATTGCAGAAGTGGTGCTGTATGAAGGTGAAGGCCACATCTTTGCCAAAGGTTCAAGCTTAAAAGACATTGAAGCTCGTCGGTATGATTGGTTCAGGAAGTATTTGGTAGATTAACATAGATTATAGATATAGAAGCCATTGTATAGACAAAACTTTCTGTTTTAAAAAATTGGCAGTTGCATTGCCCACAGTTGAAGGGATTTGCGAAATCATAAGCAGCAGATTAAACCAATAAACCATTTACGGATATCCTCCCCAGCCCACCGTGTGACCACACTCAAATGATGTCGAACTTGGAACCCTCAACCCTGAGAAAATAACCCTACTAGATATTAACCATATAATGGGAGCATTACTATCGAACTACTGGAGGAGAAACGTCTGGCGGATATAGGACGATTCTGTTCTAGGGTAGCGAGGAAGTTTTGTAAATAAGAGCTGCATGGGCCCACGAGATACTCTTAATATTGCTGGTTATGTCTTCATTTGCACTTTGCTCATTGAGTAATTACCATCTGTAATCGGTTTATTCCTGTTGTAAAGTATTGCTTGTTTTTTGAGATGTTCAGGGGAGAATTTGCCTCCGTCCGGTAATCGGTATAGCACTCCCATAATGTCCTCTGTCAGATGGTTGGTTAATGGACCGGATAGGCGCCGACTGCGGCATTGGCACGGGCTCTTCTGCTATCATCCGATATCATAATGGATTAAACATAAGATCAAATATTAGCTACTCAATACGGAGTACAAGATATCCCAATCCATAATCACGGCTGATACGCTAAGTGATAACAATGGAGTTGTAACTCCGTTGTTAGTACTCATACCCTGGATTTATTCGCGTTAGTGGGGCAAACTACAGAGGACGCGAATGGAGATGCAACTCCGTCCATTGCGAAGTGACGATTCTATTTTCCCCTGCGTCTAGATATATTTGCGGTAATTGTATATAATTACATATTCATGGCGGTTTACTCCTCTATATAAGAACCCAATATTCCCGCCGATTATGTATGTTTTAGAACCATACTACAGACTACAGTATATCGCCTTACAATGTTACCACCATAGGAGGCGCGGACTATCAACTGAATCATCAAATCATTTACCAAATCCTAAGATCCTCAATACAAAAGCACACGCATAGACAAACATACTCTTGCCATGGCACCTTTCAATACGCAAGATGATAAAACTCCAAACACCCATCTCACCAACTGCCAAATCAGCACACCCCACCCTCTGGGTTCTACACCAGAAGAGGACTCCCTCTTTACAATATTTCGCCGGCTCGTGCCTCTCGTCTCCAATGGCAAAATAATTCACCTCAACGCAGGTTTCATGCCACCCTCTAACATGGTGGTTGGGGATGCTATCAGCCGCTTCTGCGCAGAGGCCCTTTACCACGAGTCGCCTAAGCCGCTATGGAAACAAGATACGGAGCAGCTGCGTAGTCTTTTAGCACGCTATCTCCAGACCGAGCCCTCCTCGCTGGCATTTGTCCGCGATACTACAGAGGGCTTGGGCTCGTTCATGCACGGCCTTCGGTTCGAAAAGGGTGACAATGTTGTTATTCTTGACTGCGAGCACCCGAATCAATTGTACGGATGGCTGTCCCTTCGTGCGAAGGGTCTGGAAGTCAGACTCGTACCGACTATGGTCAGGACTGCAAAGACAGGGCGTATAGAAGCTGCCAACGCAAACACCTTCGCTCCTTATGTCGACGGTAGAACAAAGGCAATCGGCCTTAGTTCCGTCATGTTTCATAGCGGGCAGCGTAACGATGTAGCGGATATATGCGCCAAATTCCGCCCGCAGGGGATTCACGTCCTTGCCGACCTGACGCAAGAAGTTGGCTTTGCCGATGTCAATATTGCAAGGTTGGGTGTCTCAGCTGCGTCATTCAGTATGCATAAGGGTCTGAATACGCCAACAGGCATCGCGGTGCTGTATATGGATCCTGAGGTTGTGGCGGAGCTGGACCCCATCCCACCGCTCGTTGGATACGGCGGGATAGCTAACATGTCTGAAGATGCGCCTCTAGTTGAAGGCCCAATTGAGTTTCATCCCACGGCACGCAGGTACGAGCATACAAATATGGGGTGGATAAACGTCGTGTGTGGACGAGCCTTTATGGAATTTTACCTTGATGTGATGGGTCCGAAGAATGTAGAGAATCATCTGTACGGCCTTGGGGATCATTTGAGGCGGACCTGCGCGGCATTGGGGATCGAGATTATCGGACCGCAAAATAAGAAGCAGCATTCGCCGCATTTATATGTGCTGGGATTGCAGGATGATAGGTGGTATGGACGTTTGCGAGAAGCCGGCGTGATTGTAACGAAGTTGGCGACGGGAATCAGAGTGTCCTTTGGGTTCTACAACAACGTAACAGATGTCGATAGGTTAGCAGATGTTCTCAGAGCTGGCATAACCCAGGGGATTCCATTTGCGTAGACCCAAGTCTCAAGAGAAAAGAAGGCGTTATTGATGAGGTAGCCGTGGTTAGTTGGGAAGTACTGAATAAATCAGACTTGCGACGATGCGTCTGGTTTGGACGATCGTGATGATATGAAAGCGAGGCGTAGTTGCATCTGGCTGGCGAGGGCCCAGGTCCCCGAGCACTCGCCCAGCGCCTGTGTAAGATACTCTTCTTCCTCGGGTGTCCCAAGTATACTAACGACACGAATAGCCTGTACACAAGCGTAGACGAGTACCAGGGGTGAATGCCGCAGATCGTACCTGACGCGGTAGGTGCGTATGAGGGTAATGATGTTCTGTGCTGAGGTGGTGCAGTACTGGCATGAAGAGCTACGTTCAGTGTCTTGATGGCCTGCGACGATGTTGTCATAATTCAAGGCGATACGAGCACTGTTATAGAACAAGCTAACTGGATTAATGGTCCATTTGCCCTTTGATCGGATGATAAACTTACTGAACCGCTATCAACCCTGGCACTGCGTTGAGATTAGCCATGTCCCAGCGAGTCCATTTTGCAAAACTTGGCAGAGACTCCTGCCATCGCAATAATTCTAGATTGAGTTTATCCAGATTGGATGTGCGAGAGATGGCATCCTGGTTGATCCGAAGAGGAAAGAGGATAGTCATCATGCTCTCTACGATTCGAGATAAACGAATCTGCTCCTGGACGAAAGGTATGTTCGAGATGCCCCCCATGGTGTCATCACCGTTGGCTTCAAAGCCCACAGGGCGCCAATGCTCCATTGTGGGTCCATCGCTATCAGATTCAAGTCAGGCCACATGCGTTGAAAATGAGGTAAAGCTGTCTCACGGCAATATCTTCAATGCATCGACTTCAGCTGCATCGTACACAAGATGAACAGGCCTGCCTAGGATGAGGCTGATGAGCTTATCCGAATTATAGCAACCCCAGTATATACGCCGGCGAATCTCGCTATCTTCATGAGTGCCGAGTGAGGCATCATGAGGCACCCAATTATCTGGGTCGCGCTGGAGTCCAAGGTCCTGTGCCATGCGAAAGGCAATCCCAGAGAAACTCCAACCTTTGGACAGGTTCCCTCGGCCAATCTCGTAGAATGCGAGGCATAGAAACGTTTGAACGGTCGGAATGGATGGCTTTGCAAGCCCAGAGACCATGATGATACTCTCAGCAGCCAGAAAGAACTGTTCGCTGAGCCGTCTTTGTTGGTCGTCAGAAGCCACCATCGCTCCTAGCGCACAGAGCGCCATGAGTAGCGCTGCTGACCAGTACTTGCAATTTTTTCTGTCCCCGAAATGGTCTCGTAGGAAAGCTTCGCGGTAGACAAACATAAAGTAGGGATACTGCCACCTAAAGAAATCAGTAAGGGCACGGATCACGACATCGCCTTCTGAGCTGATGCCGAAGTGCTCCATAACGTGTTCAAAGTTAGTCACCACACTTCCGGCTTGCCCAGCCCAGGAGAGCAGAGGGTTTCGTCGACTTTGAGAGTATCCGTGAGACTCGACACGGTAGATGCTCGTTGCACCGTGGAAGATAAGACTACCATCCAAGTCGAGCTCGAGGTTTGTAGAGCTACGTTCGTGTATTTTCAACGCCTCCCGTTGCCCATGATCGTCGGTCGGGAGGTTAGGAAGTTGGTCAGCTGGCACGGAAAGAAGCATCCGTTCCCGCTCTTTGTGGGAGGCATTTCGGAGACTCGTGATGAAAGATTCAAGCGACTGGACTCGTCTCTCAAGGCTTAGGGCGTACTCGGAGGACGCTGGGGTACGTTTGCGATCAATCACAGGGTATTCGCATTTCACATCGGCAGCAGTGCATTTTCCGCATGGTTCTGTACGCGAACACTTAAACTGAGGCCTGTTAGATCATTCTTTTGGCGAATAAGTGAACTTGAACCTCTGAAGCCATACCTTCCGATATTGGCATCGCTTGCACCTATTCATTGTCAGCCCAGAGGTTTCATTGTGGAATTGACTCATCATACGACAGCCTTCGTCTATGTTTCGAAGGAGTATTTGGACTTTTTTGAGGCACAGCGATCATCTTTGTATGCCTAGGTACATGTAGTTTCTGCTCGGCTTTGAGATGACCGCTTGAATCATCTAGGGGTTGTGGTTGTCGAGTCATCGGTACATGCCCCTAGTCCAAGGAGCCAGGTAAAGCAAATGCCGCTAATGTTTAGCAGCATGATCGCACGAGTCGCCGGTATCGCTAGCCAATCGCTAGTAAGTTAAAGAGTCTAACCTGATGAATGAATTTACCAAGAGGTTTCTTTTTCTCATTATCGTCTGATAGAGCGCAAAAGACAATCACGAGATAAGACTGAACTCATAGCCGTGTTCGATCCAAAATTATGATTACCGCTATGCCCAGCCCCAATGCTACATACTAGTAAGCGATAACACCGCAGTACATGTTTCCTTGCTGGACTCTCCAATTGCTTTGTAGTAATACCATAACATCTTTACGAAATAGTCAGCTACGAGGAATTCTGCAATCGATGTGGTCTATCATTGGATCTATACATGAGAGATTTAAACTTGATCACAGCCAGGAGGTTTAATCAGTAACGCACAGGCGAAACCATTGATAAAACATTGCTACATACATAGAGATTTTTCAGCTCTCCAAGAGCGTTTCCTGAGTACCTCCCTCAAAATATGGATAAACTTATAATTGAGGGCGGCAAATGCAATCAATGCTACCCGCCTGACTATTGATACACTACAATTGCTTGAAATTTCTCCCCACATTTGCCTATGACATTCAGGGGGAGTTCTTCTCCAGACTCTGTTCATTTGGGGATTACCCCGCGATGGGGTCGAAGCTGCGGTGGCATGTTGGCGTTTTCCACTCGCGGAATCGTCCAAATACGGCGGACGGGGCGAGCCGAGACTGGCTTGTTCCTGTTTTGGCCTGCTGAGCGAGCTTTCACCTCCACTTCTTTGCGACAAAGCCTCAGCCCCCAGCTTCCGTCAGGCAGTTGACTTCGTATGTGTACAAAACTTCCAAGACATAATAAAGCAGCGAGTTGCACTTCATTAATGGATCGAGACCATTTAATACCTTCGATTATACGGAGGATTCAGTGTGGTACATCTCTTAGCACAAAAGTCGAACCGGCCCGAACACCGCAATGGGAAGTGCCTTGAAGCCTGTAACCACCACCAAGTCAGACGTGGTGATGGATGAGTTTGCTGGGGAAACAATTGACGATCACAAGCCCATTGACGGTTATAGCGATGCCGAGAAGCAACCAGAAGACACAAGCTCAATTCCATGCGACTTCGTATACAGCTCCAAGGAGAGTACTCGGATCCGATGGAAACTCGATCTAATTCTTCTTCCCATGGTATAGAGTCACAAGACTATTTGATCAAACTTAAGAATACTTGACTTACAAATGACATAGATGGCATTTACTTACATACTCAACTATATGGACAAGGTTGCCTTATCCGAGGCCTCCATATTCGGCCTGCAGAAAGACTTGGTCGGTGGCATACAACGCTGAATAGAAGCTGGCCCAATATCTGACTAGAAATAGGGTCTTGTTGGACAACAATATAGCTGGTCATCCTCCATCTTCTATCTTGGATACTTGGTATGGCAGTATCCTAGCTCGCTCTTAATGCAGAAGCTTCCGATGTAAGCTGCCACTTCAACTCAGCCAGTTCAGGTTATCGTCTAAGTCTCCATAGTGGACGCTACTTTGGTGTCATGATATTCCTCTGGGGCCTCACAGCAATCACAACGGCATTTACTAAGGGGTTTGCGACACTGTCCATCAACCGTGTCTTCCTCGGAATTTTTGAATCATGCATGTCCCCCATTCTCACGATTCTCGTATCTCAATATTGGACTCGAGATGAGCAGCCGCTTCGTGCCTCTTTGTGGTGGTCGGCCAGTGCTGTCGGTGCCTTTATTGCAGATTCTATTACTTACGGTGTTTCTGGAAAAGACCACTCTGGTTCCAAATACGCTGTCTGGAAGATTATTTATCTCGTCTTCGGGTCGTCAACACTACTCTGGGGTATCATTATCTTTTTTGCAGTGCCATCATCACCTATGGAGGCGTGGTTCCTTAACAAAAGAGAGAGGAGGATTGCTGCGGCTCAAGTCAGAAACCCTTTCGTTAAGTCAAAGTCAGAGCTAATCCATTATTTGATAGGTCATGAAGAACCATACTAGTATAAAAAACACCGAGTACAAATGGCACCAAGTCCGAGAATGCTTGATTGACCCGCAGCCTTGGATACTGGCAATCCATGCCTTTCTCCAAAGCTTACAGGGCGGAGGTCTGACATCGGTGAGTACTATGCGTGATTCAGTGTTTATTGCATTCTGACGGTATTCTAGTTTTCCAAGATTGTTTTAACCGAGACACTTGGTTACACTAGTCGCCAAGCCACTCTAATGAGCATGCCATCCAATACCATCCATCTTGTTTCGGTGGTCTTTGCGTAAATTCGACATTGGCCCTCTATCGTCTATGCAGTCTACTAATGTTTCCTAGTGGTTGGTTTTGTAGCCATTACAAGAATACAAGGTGCTACGTCATGATTGCCACGAACAGCATCGTATTAATCGGTGCGGTATTGATCGCAAGTTAGTGCTTCTTGCCGTTAACCATCGACAATTTTAAGCCGTCTCTGACCATTTGACAGATCTTCCCCGTTCCAATCATAGCGGTCTACTTGCGTCTTTTTACCGTTAGTATCATGTCCGAATGATAGCCCTAAATTGCACCTAACAAGCGCCAGTCATCTACATGAACACGGTCCCGTTTGGCTTGGGCATGAGCATGGTTTCGTCAAATATTGCGGGATTTACCAAAAAGTCCACCGCAAGTGTAAGCAGATATATCAATTACCAGTGACTAGACCTCATTCTGATCATCTTTACAGGTTCTGATGTTTCTTGGTTACTGCCTCGGTCAGTTCACTGGACCTCAACTGTTCATCGAGAAGCAGGCTCCAAAGTTCCAGACAGCTTTCAGGGGCTTCTATTCCTCCATATCTGTCATGATTTTCTTGGAGATTGTACTAGTGTGAGTTCAGTATGCTTAGATCGTTTCGCCCAGCTATTGACCAATTTCAATCAGCATTTATATCAGGTATCAGAACCATAGACGGGATCGCCTTCAAGCAGATACCAACGGCTCGAACGTCACCGAGAATGATTCGGATCTGACGGATTGGCAACAGCCCTCATTTAGGTACGTTTGGTAAGGTTACATCTGCATAGGAGGAAGGGATTCTTCGGGTAGCAGACACGCTGTTCAACCACAGTACCCCTCTGTATTTGAATGGACCTTTGTTCTACTTTAGTAAACAAAAAGTCAGCTAGTAAATAGGAAATTCAGCTTCAAATTTGCCATGGTTGCCTTTTTTTACCCCTTTTAAAGCTTTCATTTACTGCTACAATTTTTTTATCGATTTCTATTTTACCTGTAAACTCCACCCGGATATTGCAGTTTATTTACATTTAGGTTGAAATGAAAGGTGCTACGCGTATAGATAAATGTTGTTCATAGCTGTAATACAGCCATAACATCGGTTCATACATACAATGAACCCTATATCCTAACCGGAGCCATGTTATTGTATGCCTCTTTTGTAATTAACGGAGATCTCTAATACAGGCCTTCGAGGTATGAGTTCTATAATCATTAAATATCCAGTATACAGCTATTTAGACATAGGATTAGCGCCATTCTGTCAATGTTGTTGAGAAGCGAAATCATCCATCACGTGATGCCGCCACGAACGACTATCTCAAGCCTAGATCTAATAAGCTCGTTATTATCAGCAGCCCGAGCATTTGTCGTCTTCATCTAATCCGTAGTCTACCACTTAATTCACCATGCGCTCATGCAATACTTGTACAAGAAGAAAGCTCCATTGTGATACACTGAAGCCTCGCTGCTCATCATGCCGCCAGTCGCATGTCAAATGCGTCTACAACTCGTCATCTCATGCTGCATTTGAGTTTAGGGACGAGACGGAGGATACCAAAGCCCGCTCAAGACATCGGAAAAAGAAGGTTAAGGCTTTGACAAATGCAACGACACCTCAGCAGACGAATCCTCCATCATTGAACCAAAGGAATGAAACACACGAGCAGAGAGAGGAGCCGGAACTGCTGGAACTGCCATCGCTCCCAGTCTTTGACACGACGACAATACCATGGATTGACGGGATATTTGACTCAAATCTGGGTCAGCAGTGGGATCCAACGACAGACACGGCGATGTTATGGAACACTTCTGCCAACTCTATAGTCGCTAATGAATCCCCCGACCAAACCTGTGGCCTTTACACCGGTCCAATCTTTGCTGAGTTGAACACACCTAGCTCAGACTACCAAAGCCCAGGTTCCAAATCACTCTCAACTGTCTCCGATCACGTTTTGGCACAGCACTATACTCAGAGCCTAACATCAAAATACAGCTCAAAGGAGCAGGGTTGGAACAATCACACCTACTTCTTTAATCGCTTCAACTCAACCCATTCATTTGTAGTATCGTCCCTATACGCGTGGACGGCTGCCCACCTCTTCTGCAGTGGAAGATTGCGATGTGAAACCAGCGCGATGGAGCATTACAGCAAAAGTCTCCTGGGCATCAGAGATCAACTTGGAATTCACCTCTTGGAAGAGAACGAAACCGAAATCACCAGTCAGACGTGGCTCCAACTTCTGGCTCGAGAAGATGATCTGGATGCTGTTGCTGTGACTCTGTATTTTCTGGCTTGGACCGACCTTCTCCTTTCAAGGCAGGCATCTTTGAGACGAATGCTCAGCCTGGAAGCCACTTTACTGGACCTCAGTGGCCATGATCAGTCACATACCCTCTACGTCAGAATGGCTGTATGGTTCTGCTTTCTCGACGCACGAGCTGCGCTATTTGGTCAAAGTAACGATCGCATTATCCAGTCTATGGGAGACGACTCGGGCTTGATGAGAGCCGTGGAAGCGTCATATGACTTTCTGCAGAATGAATACAGTCTACTGTACCCTGAGGAAGAACGGCGGCGGGACGAGGCTCATAAGCCCCTGTATGTTGCAACATGTCGCTTGATAGCTCTTCTAGGAAAATTGTCTCGGAATGGCGGTGACACAACAGACGAGTGCCATGTCATGGCATCCTTGTGCGATATTCAGCGAGTAAGTCAAACCCATGATGGTAATCGGAGGGACGACATTAATTGATCGACTTCTATCAGAATATCGAAAGCATCAGCGAAGAAAAAGCTGCAGAAAATAAAGTGTTTTCCACCTACCTGACAACAAGTGTCCTTTTTCATGTAGTGGAAAGTTACGCATCGAGAGTCTACCAGCCCAATGAACCAATGTACACAAAGAGCACCCATGCAGAAAAGATCATAACCATTACCAGCCAATTCTACCGGAGGCTGAAGCGGCCAAGAACGGAAGCGCCTCCGACTAAGATATGGCCAGTGCCTCTGATCATGGCCGCAATTGAAGCAAAGGACTGGGTCTACAGAGACTGGGCGCTGCAACAGATGAAGAATTACTACAGTGCGGGAAAGCATTTTGTGAATGCATGCACATTTGTCGAAAAGGTACATGCCGCCGAGGAGGCGGCGGGGCGTCGTAGTAATCTCCATCAGATCGCTGAGGATATGGGAGATGATTTTGTCATATGACGGACTCCATTGATCGCGCCGGCGGAACCGCATTCGACCTGTTCCGCGAGAAGCAGCAGTGAGTCGATCGCCGATTTGTACTATTTGGGACAATAGCGCGACCGCTAGGCAAGACAACAATGGATGATGCTAATAAGTTGAAGACGGTCTAGGCGCTCTTACAGTATGAAGTCTGGCTGGATCTGGTAGATAATTCGAATGCCTCTTGAATATATAACCTTTGCTAAGAACACGGAAAACATTCTGCAATCTCTGCAAAGTAAATACATTATCTACTGACCAAATTCCTTATTCTTCACCATACCCAGCACGACGCCGATGGGCTCTCAGAACATGCCTTCTTTAGACACTCCGAACATGCAAGTCCCTAATCCATCGTGCTACCAGCACATTGTAGTTGAGGGCACGCCATACGAGAGAGGCTTGTCGCATGGAAGACAGGCAAGTGAGAAGGTTCGCGCCAATATCGAGTATTATAAGCTTCCAGGAAAGCTACCACATTGGTAAGCATAGCATTACACCGGTGAATTGGGGTAAACTACATAAAGTAACCGCATGAATACAGGTCGATATCTTCCAAAATCATCCAGACGGTGTACCTCCCCGCCTTCGAAAAGTTCTACCCAACCGGGCTCGAAGAGATCAAAGGAATTGCAGATGGCGCCGGTGTGACAGTCGAGGAAGTCATCATGCTCAACGCTCGATACGACTTGGGCAGATGCATGTATCGGCTTCAAAACGGTGGAGAGACTCCACAAGACTCTGACGGGCATGACGAATGCACAAGCGGCTTCTTTTCCCGGAAGGCAGTTGAGTCTGGTCATGCTCTAGCCGTACACAACTGGGATATGTCCAGCCACCTTTATAACCAGGACCTCATCATCTACCTTGAGGTGCATCCGGACCCCTCTGAAGACCGGCCATCGATGTTTATCCTTACGGAAGCTGGTCAACTCATTCGCAGCGGAATGAACTCTGCTGGCCTTTCGGTTACGGCAAATTCGCTGCTTTCAAGTCAAGATTACGTACCCGTCTCCCACATCGACCGCGACGGAGTTTACCATAAAGTTACAGACCCAACACCGGTTCTCCCCCTCTCTGTGGCTAGGCGCATCTTTCTTGAATACAGCAACTACGCTGAAGGCCTCGTGGCTATCAATGCTTTTCCACGTCATGTCTCAGGAAACCTTCACGTCTCGACAGCAGACGGATTTGCAATGGCCATGGAGGTCGCGCCTGACCGTATCTATAAATACTATGGCAACATCGACGACCAGTACCTCATCCACAGCAATCACTTCCTGAGTCCCGAATTTCTCAGTCGGGACAATATTTTTGACCGTTATCCCGGCGGTAGCAGCTGGTTCAGATGTTTGCAAGCCGAAAAGGGGGTGAGAGCAGACTGTGCTGCAGGGCAACTGACACCTGAAAAGATCAAGGCAGCATTCTCAGATCATTTGGCATACCCCGAAAGTTTATGTAACCATCCGAACCCAAAGCAGAAAAATGCGCCTAGTGCTTTTCTCACAGGGTATACCTCAAAGCAGAATATGACGGTGGCATTTGTTATTTATAATCTTTCAGAGTTAACAATCACCGTTTGTAAGGGACCCCCCTGCAAAGGAATGTTACAGTCGTTTAAGCTTAAATAGAGATTACAATTGTAGATACAAGAATATGTCTCAGAATATGTTTAAAAGTTGCCATCAGCTATTCGCAAATGGAAAGACATACATTCTATGCCTACTTTTCTTCTTTTACGTCTCCCGATCTGCACCCCCCGCCTTAGCTGTAACGTGTTCATGCATTTGATCCCATATATTGGGGTTTTTCAAGATAGTATCTTCAACAAGCTGTAGCGCCTTCTCGTGACTTGCTAACAGAGTCCGGGCTTCAGATGTGAACTTTTCCAATGCCGCGCGGGAATACTCGGCTGCTATAAACTCTTGACATGCCGCCACAAGTTTGTCTTGTATATCCTTGGGGACGGATTCCTATCACCACAATTGTTATTTACATGATGGAGTAAATGAGATGGAGAAACCGCAGATTAGAAATGCGTACATCCAAGACTTGCGACAGGTCAAATGCTGGTTTATACCATCCTGTGGAGAGCTTCAAATCGAGTTCGGCCTCAGACAGATCCGGATTCTCCTGACGGAGACGCTCTTGTACTGCAGTGGCGCGCTCCAGGAAATCCTCTTCTGTGAAAGCAGGAAGAGGCAAAGGGTCGTCACCAGTAGACTTAGTTTCTGCCATTATATATGCGACAATGTGTACAGTGAGAGGGAGATAGCTGGTGGCCAGAGACCTGCCTACATGAAGACTTCAAAGTGAATGGCTTGAACAAGTAAAAGCTTTTTAACATAGGGATCAAAATTTATGTGAGAGGCGGGGTCAGTTTTTCCAGAAGACATGTGACTACGAGGAGGTCTTGACATTTCCGAATTAGCAATCACTCGATGTACATAAAGTATTTATAACCGAGCAGTCGCGTTTAACGGGTAATATTGCGCTACGATATGATGTTTTTACACGAACAGCTTTTATTCTTCAAATAAACAGATCATTATACTGAGCTTGTTTCTCAAGTTGTAGTCAATAAACGTAATAGTATGCTCGGGTGTTCACGTAAGTGTGCGCAATGTCGCAAATACGATAACCCTCGAAGGTCGATAGCTGGGAAGCACAAAGTAGAGGTCGCGAGATCAAATTTATTACTCATCTATCTTCGAAGTATTTACGGCTTGCGCAACACGCAATGAACCATTACGACAAGGGTGAGATCCAGTTCAAGCTGATATGGTTAGTTGGAGAGATGCAAGCGCAGGAAATCATATACAGGAGTCGATTGGAAGGCTTGGTAAATGAAACGTAGATAACAAATGTCGACAGAGAATGCCAAGTTGTAACTTTCACTTAGGCTCACAGAGTATATATAGCTCTTAGACCTCTCTCCAATATTCTGTTCTTTGAGTCGACAATCTCCCCTTGGCGATATTTGCTTCTCCGAAAATCGCACAGATGTATGTTTCGATCTTCTCTGGTTCATCGCTGTGCAATCCGACATCATGGCAGGTTTCCAATTGCGCAACTACGAAGTACAAATTAGGCTGCTACGTAGCATTGCATATATCCACGTAATTTACTAGCTATTTTTGTTCAAGCAGCCTGCGTGTTGGTCCTGTTGCGCTTCTTCGTTGAAGGATTTGGTCCTTTGTGCAGCAGACAGTGGGGCGAACAAAAGGCCATCCATCGCCCAACAAGCACATCTAGGATTGAACTGAAGCGTGAGATGTTGCGCTCTGCTGACTTTCAACGGTCAGAATTTCAAGTACCCCGGCGCGGTGATTGATGAAGCTCGTCGGAACCATTCCCATCTACCTTTTGACAGAAGCCCCTGATCCATACTCGCGTGTATACGAGGATTCGGGGAGCATTGTGGAGCTGTCGTTTGTAACTGGTGAAGAACCCGAACCAACGACACCGTACAGCTTCCATCACCAAGGTTAACACCGGCAACCATTTGCCGATTCTCAATCCATTAACGCCATATTTACAAGTAATTACCTTCGGCTCCGCACGTTGTCTTTGAATTGATGCTTACGTTGCTTATATGTAGCCTTATGCACTTCACATTGCCGGCATATTTGACGGTATCATCCAATCAATACTTGCATGTCAGCAGATCACCAGCGAATTCTCTTAATTCTTACCCTTATCAATCTTCCCCATGGCTGATACAATGATCGACAACTTGTGCCGCCAGATCGAAGCTGATAACCTTTCTGGCGTGGAGGAAGCCATTAAAGCAGGCGTTCCGATAAATCAGTACTCGGCAGCGGGGCTTACCCCTCTCGGAACTGCAATCATCTGTGGCCATTTTGCAATCACACAATTTCTTCTCAATGCAGGGGCCGATATCAGCCTGGCATACAAATCAGATCTGTGTCTTGACAAGACTCGTATACAGTCTGATTTGCCCGAAGTCTGCGCCGCGATTCATTGCGCCTCTGTTTCTGGATCGGCAGATTTGATTCGCTTGCTCGTCGATTATGGAGCAGATATAAATGACCCTAGTGGAATCGACTATGGTGCTCAAATGCTTCCGTTGTTCTTATCGAGAGGAGATGCAACTAAAGCGCTTATTAAACTCGGCGCAGATGTGTCTCGAGGTAACTCCTCTGGCTTCACCCCTTTGTTACATGCAATGGCGCGAGAAGATGTCTCATCCACTAGGCTGCTTGTGGAGAATGGTGCAGATGTCGAGGTCGAAAGAAAAACAAAATATCGAGTTAGGGTACCATTAGAGAATGGCAAAGAAGACACAGAAGAGCGTCTTGCTGAGGGAACATCTTCCCCATTGATGGTTGCGTGCCATCAAGGCCGCCTCAGGCCTACATCTTTCGAAATGATCAAGATACTGGCCTCCGGTGGAGCCGATGTCAATCGACGCTACTATATCAAGACTACCAAGTGTGATCTCAGTTTCACCGTATTGTCTTTAATTTGCGGCTCTCGTACGCCCACCCCTTTAGTAAAAGGGGCTTATGCCAAAAAGGATCAATACGGTGAGAAAGAAGTGGCGGCGATCAGAGAACTCATTGCTGCCGGTGCAGATGTCGACAATCCTCCAATCATTACTTATTTATGTGAGGGAGAGATGCCTTTTAAGGATTTTGAATCCCGTTTTGATGTGATCCAAAAGCTGGTCAATCATGGTCTGCACTTTGACGCCCACTCGGGTCGAGATCCGCTATTAGCTCTTCTGAAGTCATTCACCAAGCACCCAGAAGCTGAAACCCAATTCATCAGTATAGTAAGTGTATTAGCTAGAGCAGGAATGAAGTTAGAACTTTTCAGGGACGAGATGGAGCTGGCTGGTCTGCCAGCAGATTTCTATAACCAAATCCAAAGTATCAATAGCGACAAATAATTCAGCGTATAATGATTTAAATAGTAGCTTGGAATTTCTCCCGTATCAGTCTAATACATTTATTTACTTCTAGGAGGCCAGCTGCAACCAGCTCAATGGTTCGAATATACATGGTACCTTTCCGCTTATGAAGTTTTAGACCACATATTTAGCTATCCATTCTTATATATATTACTCTATCATCTCAGTGATGCTCATGGCATACGTACATGGTAGAAACAAAGATATGTCTACCTAGGTAATGAAAAAAAGAAAGAACCTTCAGGTTAGAAAAAGGAATACAATTTGCGGCGCTTGTACGCGGCGAAACAGTATGGTGATATGAAAGCGATCTCGATACGCGGCCCCCTGTCTAATAGTTTAACAAGCTAGCATCAACTGCGACAATTCTAGCTGAAGTAGTTGGATCTGAGATATTCCTTCCCGTGGAGACATAGAATGTATTGGTATCAAAAATACCTCGTCCAAACGCCAGACATGTCGAATCAGGCATTAAAGGATCGGTCGGACCTCCAATGATACGCTTGCTTTTCCCAGTCTTGACATCAACATGAACGATTGCATTCTCAGGGCTGTTCGTGGCGAGAAGAATATTGCCGTGAGAGTCGAATATGAAATCATCAAGACCGGGTGCCACGGATGAAATGTTTGCAACCAAGGAAGGCTGAGCTTTCTTGACAAGATATCCTTTGGAATCAACCTTGACCTTATAGATTGACTGAGTCGAAGGATTTCCAAAATATAGATAAGACCCCTTTATCCTCATAGCGCTCACACCAATCGGTAACACTGCGCCCTCGGGTACTGTCATTTCTTGAAATGCAAAGGCTTTAGGGTCGTAGTGGCCAGTTGAGAGATCCAGACGCCCAATAGCCCCAACGAAAGAATCGGCGATAAGCACAGACCCAGGGGCCTGTGGAATAGCAGTCACACCGTTGGGAAATGACGAAATTGGTGCGAGATCGCTGACCTTTTTAACAGTCGCCTTGCCATATCGATCGAAGGTAAGTTTGAAGCCTTTGAACGAACCAACTGTTGTAGTGAAAGTCGTTAGACTGGTGAAATTACCACCAACAAAGAAGAAAGCCTCTTCGCCATATGATGCAGGTAATTCAGTTATGCCGAGGAGGCTATTAACCTCCGGAACGGAGGCGAGAACTTTAGCCTTGTTATCTGTGTGAAAGGATGGTCGGGTTACTGTGAAAACATTCGAGGAGTAGAAGAGGCTTGTCGCAAGAATATCGCCATTACGGCGTACAACAATGCTCTCCAACCAAGTTTCCTTGGGAAGTTGAGAAAGTACTCGTGCTGCAGGAAATCCAGGTGTATTGATGGGACCGCCTAGCACCGAGCCACCAATGGCTATCATGAACGCGAGAAGTTGGAGAAACATTTTGTAGGTTGTAGTATCTGTGTTGAGACGAGAACTGGCTTCTAAAAAGATGTCACAAGAAGGTTGATGGGAGATACTTGAAATGTAATGGACTACCTATGATACTTTTATACCCCTACAGCTCTCTTGCAACAATTCTTTCGCCAGTCGTATGTTGATTGCATTAGAGTAGATTACAAACTGACTTACAAAGCTGATAAATTATTACAGAATAACTAGCAGCTATATGATACCTCATAACTAATTGTCATCATGATATAGTAGCTTTAATCCCCAGCAGGCCTAATAGTACTACCTGGGTTTTGCCTTCTCATGGCGCGGCAGACGGCGGCCGCTTACGGCCGCTCCTTGTAATATGCACGAAGTGCCCACATCGGCCCTTCGAAGTGCTTATGTAGTAAAGGGAGGAAGATGAAAGAAGTTCAGATACAGTAACCAAGCCGAGAGTGAACTTAGTAACAAAATAGTACATGATACCTTTAATAGTGCAGGCCATTAAAAAAGGGTAAACCCCTGAGGTTGCTCCATTCATGCGTGTTTGCCGTGCTTTATAGCGTCCATAATATTGTCGGTGCCATGATGAAACATCAGACAGTTCTGACACTTGTGCTATAATACAACGGTTACCTATTCCTGAGTCTACAAAAGAGATAGCGTATAGGCACTCTGCAAGGTTATGCCTCTTGAAGGTGTTACGGCACAGCTGATAAGAAAGCTGTATACTCCATGTGCCCAATTCGGATTTGGGGTTGGCCAGCCGACCAGCTCGGTCCCTACGTCTTAGCCTCCATGCTAGGTAGAATCCGACAGGAGTCGGAGATAGCGTAGAGATGATCACTATCAGCACTAAATTCTGACGCTTTATGGGAGATGCATCTTCAATAATTCTCCATTCGCATACATTGACAATCATCACGCCAACAACAGTGTGCATCTTGAATTTGCCCAACTTTCACCCGTCACAACATTCGCTCTTCATAGAGAGCAATTCTGGGCATCTAGATCTGTTCTCTCTTAAAACCACAACGACAACACATCTGCGCGACAATTATCGCGAAACACTTGGGGCTTGACGACACGCTTCCTAGATCTCCGGCTGTGAACCCAGCTAGCGATCCATTCACATACACAAGCACTGACGCATTTTCTGGTGCATCTGTCGCAGTTTCAGGGCAATTATTCATACAAAGCGACGACCGTACGTCATGGTCTGCGGCAAATTCGCTTCTGAATCCACAGTTGAAAAGCTCAACGTCGAATGCTATAATCTGGGACCAATTTGCGAATTGCTGGGGGGAAGCCGTCATCAAGTGTGAAAGACTACAATTTGGTCGGTATGGGCTGAAGAGTAGCAATAGGCCGATCCCGCTACGGCCCAGGCACGAGCCATTGGGCAGAGCTCTAATAGACAAATCTACGAGACTCCAGCGTCAATCAAAGGTATCAAAGCATTTGCCGCCCAGCTTGGCCTTGGTTTGGACGATAAACTCTGGTCCGCCTCTTTACGCGGTACGGAGGTTCCCATCACCACAATGGACGTCCGACATGCTATTGGATGTATATCTCACCGCCTTCGAGTCAGTGCCGCGTAATTTGTATGCGCCAGCCTTTCTTCACGATTACAGGCGCTTCTAGACAAGACTTGGATCAACATATACAGCAGATCAGGAAGAGCTTTTACTATGTAAGCTGGTTGTATGTATCGCTCCAGGAGCTTTCGTCTGCTTCGAACTCTATGCCGCGAACAAAACAGGCTCTGAGCAGCGACGTGACTGCAATTGTTTGCGAGAACAGGCGAAAGCATGTATTGCATATGGGAAGCAGTGGCCAGCTCGCATAATCATGGCTGGGTCTGGAGCTGACTTCGATACCGCACAAGTTTCATGTCTCCTCGCTGTTGCGGCTACAGGCCCAGTCGGCGCTGCCTCGACTGTAAACCGAAGCTGGAACGAAAGCTAGACTCGACAAATCTTCACAATATACGGGTTTCGCTCTCGCCTCTCTATGTTAGAGACCTCCTTCTAGTCAACCTGCCGGGTATGCCCCAGCATGCACTTGGAGTACAGTCTACCTTTCTTATCCATAGAATCAGCCTTCAGACGCATCAAAGACAGCAAACATCCCTCTTGGCCCTTGTCCACCTTCTTGTTGCTCAGCAGGCACTCGGCCATCGAGCCACATCCTATGATAGTCCAATCCTGCCCACTCCCAGCCTAATTCTGAGAAGACTCTCATGCCGTTCTCATTTGCACCAAATATCTCTGCGATTAGGCTTCCAGTGGATGTTGAAATGCTTGGATGCGTCATAGCGAGCTGAAGTAAGAGAGACGCGTGATCGATAGAATCTGCTATCAACGGCCCAACTCGATGTCCATGTTCACAGCGACGAACCAGAATAACCCCTTGCAACTCCTTCGAGCTGTTTGAGATAGCAAAGCCGAAAGCATCTGGACGAGAGAATAAAGCGTCTTTAGTCCATAGTGCTGGTCGCTGGAGGCCAGTATGCTTCTGGTCTAGGGCTGCCAGGCTGCTCTCATCAACCTCCTTGATATCAGTCACCGTATAGCCGTCCTTGGGCTTTTTTTCTCCGTAATTGACCGGCAACTCAGTTACCGATACGCGTGTCATGAGCTTGAGCCTTGTTGCCTCAACAAACCCCCGCCTTCCATACGTTGCGACTTGCTCTTGTACTGCATCCAAGCCGACGGTGTGAATGCCACTCTGCTTGTACGAATCAAGCATTACTTTGAATAAGATTCTTCCCCATCCTCTGCCTTGGTACTCCTTGTTAATGATGAAGAAACCAACCCATCCGGTTTGGTTGGGGTATTGGAAACCGATCACCATCCCAGAAGGCTCCTTTTTGTCCTTCGGGATAACAATGAGCCAGTCTTCGCCATTTCTCGCAACTGTAAAGTGCGTTTTAGCATCCAAGTCATCTCGATTCTATCATCCATTAGTTTCTTTCATCACGTAAATGAATCCAAGATCTGAGCTTTACCCATCCTAAATCTCTCATCCGGTCCCACCAGAGATCTTTTACCTCATCCAGAGACGTTCCCGATCGAACGGTAAAGTCGGATGAACCCTCAAAGACCGTCATTCTATTTTCAGAGGCTAGCTGCTTCTATCGGATTCGGATTCTCAGCACGCGATGCAGACATATGTTTCGAGCCGTTATGCCTGAACCGATGGCAAGGCTCTGTTTCAAAGGTATCAGCGAAAAGAACTTTGTAGTTAGCGGGGTCAAATTGCATGGAGCCTGATATACATATACGAGTATCCCCTGTGAGGTTGGGTCACACCGCTGCCAGCTTGCTTGCAGGTTTGCAACAGCAGTGAAACCCGTCATTGATTGTCTAGAGTACTACGCAGTAGTGCTTATGCAACCCCGCTGGCTGCGGCAATTCTGAACCTAGACTTTGGTAGATGTGGACCTGAAGGATTTCATGTGAATTCGATACGACGATCGCGTGATGCCAATTTTGGAACGGAACACGGTAGAGAACTTTAGATTCAGTACAAATCTGTTCCCAAGTAGAAATAGATGACATTTTGGCATTTTTATCCATATATATCTTGAGAAGGGCACTGCCATATTATGCCATATTATGCTAAACAACACTGTGACCTGTTTAACTTCATCCCTGGGTTAGCCGATGACAGAAGCTCTAACAGCTTACCACCTCTCCAGCCAACCTACATGTGTACTAAATACACTAAGAAGCTAATCTCACTATGGCTGTGGAAGAACCAACACCAGTGGAAACAGCGACAGTTTCTTTTCTTTTCCTTCCCTTTTCCTCGTGAATAACTATATCTATTTAATGTGAAGCTTTTATATAAATGCCATAGCGTATTCACTTTTGTTCCTTCATCAAACTGCCAGGGGCCACATACGTATTCCGCGCGCGATTGCCGGCAGTGGACATAGAGATATATAGACTCTTGAGTTATGGACCTCAATAACTTTGTGTTGGATAATGCTTTTTGAAGTAGACATGTCATGTCTATCTTAATAACTATAACTATGGAAAAATTGCTATTTACACATATTCGTGCGCCTCTTGGCGATTTGTCTGATGTACATCGTCAGGAGTATGATGTGCCGGCGTATCATAGTACATGCGTGTTCGATCCGGTTCGTATGCAGCTGAAGTAGGGAAACCCTTTTCTTCAGTGCTTTTTGCCCCTGTATATGAGGAATCATAATGCGTTGACGTCGCCAGTTTGGTGGATTCGGCAAATTGTGCCGCCGGTGTGTAACTACCCCGTAGAGTTCCCTTGCGATCTTGGTGAAAGATGATAGAAGCATATACAAGGAGTCCAATGAATGATAGCCTATTATCAGCGTATTTTAGAGGAAATTCAGTTTGTGACAAGGGAGAGTTATAGGTAAGCGCGGTCTTACACAATAGCAATATTCAGAATCAAACTGAGTACCGTTTGTCCGCCAAGAATAGACAAGACAAATAATACGACAAATATCGTTGTCTGTATGAGGTTTGTCGCAAAGAAGAATTTGGGTGAGAGTGTCCGGCGAGCTCGCTTGATAATACAGACTATATCAAGAAGTAGACAGACAACAAGAATGCCCTCCATAACGGCGAAGACGGCCAATGAGCCAGTGAAGACCCTCTGATCAATCTTGTCTTTATTTGAAGCAATGATTCCAATTCCAAAGGCATATATGGCAACTTCAACAACCATAATTAAAATCCGTATAACCCAGAATGGAACAAGCACGCGCTTGAGGAAGGGCGAGTTTCCGACGGGTGCGTGTGACATCTTCGCGGCGGTCGGCTAGGCTCAGACGAAGATGATCAAGATAGGAAGATTGTCGATTGACTAGAGTTTGGGTTCGTGTATAGCAAAATAAAACCTGGAGTATTAAGCCTTATTGTAGTTTTCCTGTGCTTACTCCCATTGAGCCTTACTTGATGCCAAGAGCCAGGGTTGTGACTAATCTAATTATCTTCAGGCCACATACAGAGCAATACCGGGAATACAACTCGGAGCTAAAGACCAATTCATATCATCTGTTATACTCCGATCTCCGAACCCAGTCTCTGCAGCATCTATTTAAGGAAGCAGTTTGGTCTTATTGGCTAGAGAATTACTATACAGCCCACCAGTCCCGAAATTAGGTATAAATTTGTCTCACAATAGTGAACAATCAGGGGACGTCGTCCAGCTTATGTGCAGTATCAGCACTGTGACGTGTCTGCCTTACAGAGGCTCTGTACAATCGTAGGCGTGATTATGACGTTGAAGTCTTCACAATACAAGTAAAACAAGAATCGAATAGTGGAGCAAGCTGTTCATATGCGGGAAATCGCACCTCCCAAGCAATGAATTCTACTAAGCGCGTATTCCACTAGCTTGGATTTGAGCTTATCTGACATCTAGCTCTCTGAGAAGATCCTTATTTTTAGACTTTGCTACCACACTTCGTTCATGCCATCACAGTTCTTGGACGTTTGTATCAAGCATTGGCATACTAGCCATAGAGCATATCCGGACGTGCAATTACAACATAGTGGTTACTAATAATAAAGCTAGTTAGTTTAGTACCAGCCTTCATATGCTTCTTTCATGGCCTTGAAGCTCCAACTACCAATTATAGAATACTAAATCCATGCTCGCTTACCTGGAGAATTTTCTAGGGGGGTATTCTATGGCAGAATTCATCTAGGTGTGGACGATGTCTTGCAGTCAGCAGGAGAACGGTATTGATGAGTCGATGAATGCACAACACGCGCACTGCAAATTAATTGAGCATGTTAATTTACTCACCCTCATAACGAGGTGACTCGTTCAGAATGAGACGCAGTAACAGCTATATAGTATTGTTGTGCGCACCACTATGACAGGACTGACGATCGATCAGCATGCTAACCTACAGTAGACTCAGATAGATACTGCGCTTTAATTGTAACACATCAATACACTTATTCATTTGATGTTGCTCTTATTATGAAACTGAATGCCCTATGACATAGGTACTTATGCATATGACTCTCAATTGTATATGACATACTAAGAAACAGTCCTGTTTTGCAGGGACCGCGTATGGCGATAAATGGTGAGTCTTTTGTAGGTTCTGACGGCTTCGAACCCAATTCGTGCAGCCGTAGGGTAAGACTCAGCCTCAGATTGCCAAGGGGAAATAAGAAAAGAAAAGAGGAGAAAAGGAAAGCAAAGGGAAAAGAGTGAAAAAGGTGGAAAATAAATTAAATTAAAACTTCCTAAGCTGATATCCTCTATCGTCTCGCGACATTTTCTCATTGCCATGTGTGTGATTATTTTCTGAACCATCTTCTTTATCTCTAACGATACGCCCCAATATCAACCCCGGGCATGGTAGTATCATCAGAGGGGCTTCACAAGGGATCATTCGACTATGGGGCGGTGGAAAGCGGAACGGCTTGGCGGGCGGGTGTTTAGTTGCACATCCGACAGAAGAACCTAGTAGAGCCTCTCGTTTTTTGGAGGCTGGAAAATTGTAACTTAGTGATGAGGACAACAAAAAAGTAAATGTGATTTCTAAAGTGCTTCGCAGTCCTGAGTATGATTGGATGTTTCGCACAGTCCCTCAATTATGATTGCCTCATCTATGCATACGTGATTATTGGTGTTCACAATGGATTTAGAAGTAGACTCCGGATAGAATATGCCATCTAGGCTGAGGAAAAATGGTTGGTGATTCCAGTAGCATCAATTTTATGACGTTCATTCGCCCATTCGCCTAGCTGCAGAGGATGTCGGCTCCCTGGCCAGTCGGGCGCCTAGATGGCCATAGGGCTTGCATTCACATGAGTAAGCTATTAGGCCTATAACCTGAAACCGATCATACACAACAGTCAAATCACTTTGTCCGGGACGCGAACTCCTACGGATAATTTGGACCGGCACAAGTTTCGTGACTACCACCACTCGCCAAGATTGAGGTGGCGTTGGACCAGGCTCTAAGCGATGTTTCTGTGCCCCATCATCTGCTCACAGACGCAACAGCGGCACAGATCTTGATTGACGAGCAAGTTATTTGGGCCTGCATAGTCAAATTTCTCTATGAGAGCCTGACTCACAAAGTCATGATTTGGTGAAAGGGTATGAAAACGTCACAATTAATACGATCTTCACCAATGAAAACTTTTTAAGAGCATTTAGAACGATTTCGTGAGGCGCGAAATGGGCTGCTAGCTGGATCTGCGTAAGGGTCAAGTGGCAAGCCGTGTATGGCGCAAGCCATCAGGGCACTGATCATCAAGGTTACGGGAATTTATGGCAACTTGGACTTTGTCAAAGGCAAACAAGCTCCAATCCTTTCCAGGGCCACAGGCTGCTATCCACTGATGGTCAAATGGCGTAGCGTTTCATCGACCAGAGGCTGCCCCGCCTTTAGGAGAAAAGAGGGGTGCAGTCCAAGTTTTCTCCACTGGCATGAATCATCGCCACCAGTGTTCCGCATACGCGGAAGACTATACACGCGAAAAAGACTATCTATACCTATCATTGACAAGTAAATATACCGCTCAGCCCAAAAGTAGTATAAGCCGTGGGTATAGATTTGTGGATTGTGAGCCAAGTCGTGCATGTTGTGATCAGGCCTAGTCTTAAATGAACTGCGTAGGGAAGTAGGCAGCAGCCGTTCGGCACGCGACATATTACCGGATGTGATGTTATGTAGATAACCAGTATGGCGGTAGGATGCTTTTAGTTGTTAGCCAATACACGGAAATTCTGGAAAATTAGAGAATGAGATGGTCAATTCATAGGCAGGGTGTTTCTTGGCTTCTTCAAGGGCTTCTTATTGAGTATTTCGCGGAGGACTTATTGTAGACGTATTTCGACGTTTATGACAAAAGTTTTTTACTTCTTTTATACTTACAGTCGAGTGCTTGGAGAGATGAATCTGACTTTGAAGCAATATAGCAGTGGTGTTTATAAATGGGATGAGGGTTTAATAACGTTGTGGTAACCGGTTCAGTAAAAGACCGCTCCCCAGCATTTGGATTGAAGCGGTATAAAGCAGCAAAGGACACATTTGGTTCAACAATCAATGGGTATTTTAACATAATTATATTAACGTACAAATTCATCATTCGCTCATATGATTGCTCAACATGTCTAGCAATTAAACTGAGGACCAACAACGGCTCTATTTCCAGTACCCCTCCTGAGATTCAATAGAGTCGTTATATCCGCTACGTGAAGAATGTATAGTGATTTCGGTTTGTACTAGAACTGGCTTCGGCTTGCCGAGGGTTGAATCTAGCAGCGCTCCGTCAGGATCTCGTGTTGTTGATCGCTTGGCACTCACTGGACCGAGAGAGTAGAAGCCACCACGTTCTCCGGAAGCGTATTGGCGACCACTGGAGTTCTGTTGACCCTTTCGGAACTGTTTAGAGACATCCGGTTAGCAAATGTATCAACACCCTGTGTATGTAGTTTTGAGACTTACTAATCGGAGGAAAACCGGCAAACAGCAGAGTGTAATACCCATGGATGGCTCGATACCCATTAGTAGAACTTGAACCTGGATGGCGTCCAAAGCACCGTTGAAGCCGTATGTAGTAATGATTCTAACAATAACCTCAATGCAGGTCCTAAATGGTTTCAAACACCGTGTCAGCGCATCATCTTTCCACTCCATCGAACTTCCAGAATGGTGGTGGCTTACAAGAATCCAAGGGAGAAGAGTCCGATGAGAAGTCGTCTTTTGCTCTTGCTGAGACTCAACTTCCTGATGACAGGCAACGGCATAATGAACAGAATGGCGTCTGTCAGAAGCGAGAGGATGTCGATAGCCTCGTTCATTCTGATCAGATTCGCCTGAGCGGCCGGATGAGTCTTCATTCCTGTCGACCACCACCATGACATATCTCGGAATACCAAGAGGAAGCCCAGGACACTTGCAATGCCGACGCAAGCTGTGAGAACAAACATGATCTTGACTGCTAGACGGAATGTACTTGATGGCGTGCTGAGGAGGCGGTAATAAAGGCAAAGGATCGACAGTTTGCAGCAGTAGCAGGCCGCCGCCCACAGCAAGTTTAGAGAGAATGTAATCTTGGACACAGGCACATCGATGCCATCCGGATTATCAAGATACGATGGGGGCAGATACACAGCCACCAGTAATGATATGAAGAAGGCTGCCGTGTTCAGCCATGCTGCAATGGAGAAGTAGTCGCTGATCTCGATTGGCTGATGAGCTGTAATCTTCGCGTACAATCGTAGGCCGACAGCTACCGTTGGCAGCACCATGAAGATGATGGCGAGCGGTGTTCCATAGTGCCGCTCACTCCACAACTGGTCCATGAATTCCGCGTCCATCTTGGAATACTTGTTGCGTCCGTGCTGCTTGTTCCGAGATAGGCGCTGTGCACATTGGACCCGACTTCTTCTTCGAGGTTTTGCTTGTCCCCTCTTGGTAGGGTCAAGACCACTCCGGGAAAAGCACTGACAAGGTTACAAAAGAGATGCAAGGGAGAAGGGAAAATGATCAGCGGTAGCGAAGAGGCATACAGATATTATGCACTCGCCACGTGGAGATGCAAGCGTTCAAAGGCAGGATAAGGCCGCGCGAGACATTTCCCTTTTGGCGTCATTATGGCCCCTTGTCTTTTGCTAAACCACCTTATCACGTCTTTTCAGTAGCATCCCATATTTGATCCCTGTCTTTGCAGTAGATCGTTCGCAGCGGGCGATGTTAGCGCAAAGGTCCTGCAGCTTGGCAGAGAAATCCTGAGTCAGGGGGCGATTCCAAGTTGATGGACTAAGGGCTAGATTGCCTGAGGTTCAACTTAGGGCGACCTTGGACCAAGAATCTTGCCAATTCCAAATCTATCAATAGCAAAACTCGAAATGTCCCCTGAAAATTATTTCATCGTTCCAGGGTCCACTGTCCCACGAACTGCTGCGGGCAAAATCGAATTCCAAACCCGGTTGCTGAAGATTGCGGGATCGGCCCTCAATTCTGCATCCCCCCTGGCGGGACCTTTGCAACAGAACAACGCCATCACCACACACTAGACCGATAAGACTGATAGTGACAGGGACCGAGGCTCGAGACTCACTAACAATTGGCTTGTGCGGTCGTTGGGCGAACTGACATTCTAGAATACGATTGATGGCTGCAAGTACTAGCCCCGGGGATACTCCTTGTTTTGGAGCGGGGCGGAAGTGCGGCTGATTGAACGCCCTCCAACGACGCCGATTGATGGGAAGACGAGCTTAGACGAGCTAGAAGTTCGCCCAGGACCTTCCGGCTTCGGAAATAAATCATTTCCCCTGCATCAGGCGAAGCTTGTTTCAGTAATAGTTATTGCTCATCGGACGACTGGTAACTCGTTCCGAGTTCTCGCGAGCAATCGTTTCTCTTCCCTCCTGGCGTAATTTCAGGATACCATCCATCAAGAATCTGCAACGGAAATTTAACCGGACTTGGCCCTAATTGGTGCTCTCGCGTAGATAAGGGCAGAAGACGCAACGTGTGGTGCATAATTTACAATTTCATCGTGAATTTGGACGGCCCAATGTCTGTACGTATGTAAACGTTCCAACGCCGATCCTGTGTCCAATCCTTTCATCGACATTCACCCAGCAAGATTCTGCTCAATCATCTACAGGCAGTGGTTCCAGATCCCCACAAACCCGTCGTTACAACTGGGTCGCAGAGGGGCTCATGGTTGCTAAAACGAGCGCAATCAGCTGGGGAGAGGGCCTATCAGCTCTGGACCCCCATAAATATATCAGCGCTACTCAGTCCCCTCGTTAGCGATGAAGGAGGTGGCGTCTAATGGTGCGAGTGCTAGTAGTCTGTAGTTCTGCGTACGGAGCAGAGAAGAGAGAAATTGATTGCATGACGAGCTTATCATGAGTGGGACAAATTTCCATGTTCGTGAGAACAGCCCACTTAACTTCTGGGTAGGGGGCCCAGCTGAATGGTTTCTCCCACCTATCCAACTTATATAACAAACGAGAGTAATGCTAATGCGGAGTATTGAATAAGGCAGCATCAATCGCGAATTAGTGTGCAAGGCTAGAGAATAGTAGTAATATCACAGTCAATCTATGACAAAGAGTTTCTCTTTACCCCAGGGAAGAATGGGGATGACACCTGTAGGAATTACCACATCCCGACCGGATCGAATACGAGTAACGGGGAATGCGATAAGGTGCGCGCGCTGCGGAGCAACTGACTCGGGCAATCGGCAAGAAGAAACAGTTTTGGAACGCCTTCATTAATACTCGTACGAGCAGTAGCTTGTGTTGAATATAATGATCTTGTTTAGTGCGAGCAGGCTACCGATCAATATGGAATATTCCGACTCGGCTAGAAAACCGTCCGAACCATTTGGAGCTTGCAAATTTGGCTATTGGTTCCTGGTTCCCCCTAAGCGAATAGCTGCAGCTGGAACCAACTCTAGCTTGCCAAGCTTGCATACACAGTAGTTTGAAACGCAGAACGTGTTTGTATGTATGCAATTGTATTGGCAATCGTCTAATATTTAATTTTCAGCTGTAACACAAGTAAAGAATCTTGCTTCACCAGGCTCTATATTATTCCGAGGTTATCGTTTCAAATGCAACCGTGTGGGGAAGATGCATGCATGGATATCCGGGGAAAAGGTTCAGCTTCCAGCATGGCAACGATCCACCCGAAACAGACATGAACCCAAGTCTAGGGTCTTACACACACGTGATGTTACCTAGCTGAGCAGGCGATTCCAAGTTGTCAACCCTTTTGCGGTCGGAACTTTATGGGCTGCGACTCTTTTGGGATAAGTCTGGGAAGCCCTTCTACTGTTTTGACACGTAAACATATCAACTACAAATCTACCCATACCCCGCCGCAGTTATCTGCAAATTTTGTCATTCTCTGGCGCGCGTGCTGGGTCCTCCTGCTTCCTCACCAAGCCTCATACAATCACCAAAAATCGTGTCTATTCCGGGAGCTTCGCAACCAGTGTACCTACGTATTATTTTTCTTGCCATCGCGGTATATAAATGGTCTTATTGTGTTCGATTACTGGTTGTGTGGGTATTCCTATGGTATTAGTTTGCAGAGTTGGTTCCCGGCGCCGTTGTCACGCTGTATCTTGGCAATTCAAAGCCACCAAACGCCACCGATGTAGACACAGAATCCGGTATGCAAATCACGCCTTATCCATAATTTTACCGGCGCATTTTTTCCACCCTCTGGGGAAGTAATGAATTGTTTTTGCAGTGCAAATGTTTCATCCGTCATGTTAGGAAGTCTTATTCACTTCGGTCACGGCAGAGATACGCAAGACCATATTTTCACATTAGCTGATAATATCATATGATCTTCCGCCCACCTTCCACATTTTATTCTAGATAAATCGTTGGCACTAAATATCAGAATGATCGTTTTATATATAGCTGCTCTTAGAGATAATGCGTTCAGTCCGAATGTGTTGTAACCAAGTCCGCTCTTACTACCAAACACATACATATTGAAAGAGACACCTCGCCTCTTTGCAAACATTTTCACTTCAATGGCTATGTATTCGCGTAGAATAAAATGACGGTTGATTCACATGAAACGCTTCACTAGAAAATGTCACCACAATATCACTTGGGTAGCCATTACGTTCCATAAATGATATTCAGGGTCAATTGAGTATAGTCCTACTGTGGTAGATCTGCTGTCTCGATTTTCCGATTGGCGCACCATCTGATCACATCCCCTCTCCGCATAGATATACCCTTTGAACTCGAATTTCGTTGGTCAAGTTGAGCCCCTCCTCCTAGCATATCCTCACGCTGCTGAGCAGCCGAGGTAGTCCTATCAGCCCAGTACCTTTAAACTAACCGATCCGATTGATAAGAAAATCGGGAGCCTCGTCAGCTGCTTCATCTATATACAGAAAGTGCGCAGGGAGAATAAACAAGGTGCCGTAACAAACTGCATCAGTTGCTGCGCAGAAAACGTCAAGCTTAGAGCTCGGGAAGTTCGGGATGCCGCCATCATTTTGGAAGTTTTGAGTGTACCCAAAGAGCACAACACCTTTGATCTGATCTCGAACGGTGGAACTCAGACCGGAAATAGAACCAGACATGACCGCAGTACCTTGACTATTCGTCATGCGTTAGAATACAAGATATATGTGGATGTTATAAGCAAGATAGTCACCTGTAGCCACCTGCAACGATTGCTGAGTTGGGGCATTTTTGGTTTGCCTCGTTAAAGAGACGCTTTGCCTCGTTGATGGCGGCCTGGCTGGTCCCTCCAGGGAGAAAGTTCGAAGCCAAGTCAGCGGTGTACGGGCCACCAACGCCCTGAACCCAGACTTGAGAGGCACCATAATGGCTCTCGAGAGCATTTGCGACGGCTGGACCAGCGGATGCTCCCTATGGGATCTCTGTTAGAATTCAGAAGGACATGTATGTGAACATCATATGTGCAACACTCACCATATTACCGATTTCTGTAGAGGCACGAGCAAAAATAAAGATGACTCTGGGGCAGGCAGATGAGCTCCCTGATTCAAGTTCATTTCGTGTTATGCTCAGCTGGCGCTCGGCGAGAGACGCAACACCCTCTGTAGCATGTTGTATAGGAACAGCAGATGCTAGAGCCAGATATGGTAAAAGATGAAAGAACTTCATTGCCGTTATTAGTGAGATATATCTTGATATGTAATCTGTAAATCTTGCCCTGAGCTCTAAGCTTGAACCTGGTTGTCAATCAGGAGAGCTATGGGTATCCAACGGGGTATTTATACGAGACTACTCTCGCTACATCGTGTTCTACCTGCACTAAGCATCTTGCTAAACGGCTTTCTTCGGGGCCCCAGAAAGACTGCAGCTTAAACTTGGCTAGTTGTGGATTTGCCAATGCTTGGCTTGGGAATGTCTCCCAGAAAAGGCTATTTCTCTTAGACTCTCAGTCTGCAACACTCAATCAAAAGAGGGATAGTTCCCGCCTTCAGATTTCCGATGACCTCGGGACAGGGCGTGTAATAGGCTGCAGACTATTGTAGTCTGTATGCCAAGTCTACTGTTACCAAAAAAGGAGAAAGTAACAGATACCCCATGTATTTTAAATGACCTTTTTGATCTATAATTCTGTGACAGTAAATGTTGGATCTATCGCCATGCTACGTACCCCGCAATCCAGAGTGCATCGTGCCTCGGCTTCCACTATGACGCGGAATTTCTTTCAGGTCTACCGATGTGAGCCATAGAGCCAAGAACACAGTTTGGGTGGTATTCTGTCTTGGCAAAGTGACCGTCATGTAGACCATTGATGTGCTGTCTAGCGTTGAGCCAGCATTAGTTGCGAATATGTCTAAGAAAGTGGATGTGATATGGCTCTACATCAATTATTAACATTCAGCTAGTAATATAACATCACAAGAGTATACAAAATAGGTACCCCTATGAGGTCATGTCTATGCATCATCTTATCATTCGAATAAAGACCAAATGCGTTGACGCGGGAAGTTTTATACTGACAGGGAGAGTTAGCGCATCTCTGGAGGCCCACGCCTGATTCTGTTAGTGATGCGCTAAGTGACCTCACTAGCATTAGGGATCGAAGTTTATTTAAGCATAACTCCATATATGGAGCAGGGTTTCTCCCTCATTCATATGTCCCTTGTCTCCAGCGAGTATATAAGTTGTCCTGAGCCAAATACGTCTAGTAGGGGTACAGGGTAAAAAGTGAGTCAACCCTGAGAAAGTGGAATTATATGGCCTCTTGAGCCGAAAATGATACTACTTAGACAGTAGAAGAAGATGTCAACTCTTGGAGTTTATGTGATAGGCTGTAGCTATACGCTACACTTATCATAGTTAGCAACTCATCAAAACTTTGAGCAAGAGAAGGTCATAAGCGCGGTGCCTCAAAAGACACTATTTCTAAGAGAAAGGTAGAAGAGGATACCAGCAGGAATGCAATTTTAAGGCTTTTAGATACAGCCATCTTCTATGAACGAAAATTTTGTATGGATCTCATGAGTATGTCAGGATTTTTACCCAATCAAGTGGAACTGTAACGTCGAATCTTGTCAGGCGCTCGAAGCTGTCCTATCTGACCCCCACAGGTGGGAAACTCTCATTTCTTAAACTATACAACCCAACATCTTTGATCCAAACGGAAGCACCAATCCTCTAACCTCAGCACATCAATTTCTATGTTTAACAAATATTAATCATATGCCCCAACCTCGTTGCGCGCAGCTATAATGGATCTGTCGTCAATTGACTGACCAGTTAGGTATTAAAGATCGGGCATTACAGTAACCGTCCGTTCAGCACAATGGGAAGACGATCAGTTGATGAAATACTGAAGGTCCTTTCAACTGGAACACTGGATGAGTGTAGAGTCAAGTTCTCGTTTTATTTCATCTCTTGTCTATTTTCCGACTGTATGTATCGATTTTCGTTCTCATATATTAGTCTACGCGGAGCAACTCAGCTTGACGATCTTTCTCATTGCCAGGGGTCGATTACAAGTATTTCTCTATATAATATGCTAATTTAATATGTTATTCTTCATCTCTTTTCACATTAGGAAGCGCGATAATTTCAGTTCACTTTTAAGTTTGTCAATTGATGAGAAATGTGATAATGCCGTCTCTTGGGGCATCACCCATCATTCTAGGGAATATATGACGGTATATGATATTCATGTCTGTAGAACAAATGCAGGTTATTACTTCTTAGCTCATTCTTCTGGCATTTCCATATTGATCCGATCCACTTCTGATAAGTTTTGTCACAATATTCATGGGTGTGAAAAAAAGGGAGGTGACAACAATTCCACTACACGCTGTTTCAATAAGATCGGTGTGTTCATATATTGTCTATGAGATTAGTCCAATAAACTCTTGTGACATCGAAAGTGAATGTTCGGCTTATGCTAGGTATGAGATACCACAATAGAGGTAATTACTATGTGATAACTCAGCTAACAAGCTGCTCTCCAATGTGACCTTGGTAGAATACGCGTAGAGATACTCTACACAAAGACACTTTAGACAAAGGTTCTAGAAGGCTAAAGAAGGTTTTACGGGACTGGTAGGAGTTTTGGGAGATGGTTAAAGTCTCGATTTGGTTCATATTGGCATATCAGCTCTGGCTCATGTCCAGCACGAGGAACAACGTGTCAATGTAGAATGAAATCTCAAATGTATTTCCTATCTAGAGATTACGTACCTCAAACCGGACAAAACTCACTAAAATTGATCATATAGCCCCTCGTGGCACCTGGTATAGCTATCTTAAATGTTACCTATGATAGCTTGCGCAATAATCGATGAAGAACTTGAGTATGTCTCAAGGAAAGCTGCCTACGTTTTACAAGTTAAGTCAAGAGAAATATTCCAGCTTAAAATAGGCCAATAATACTGCCCAAGAGCCCAAAGTCCACGTTGGATTTATTGTGCCGGATGATAACGTCAACAGATTAGGGCTGGAACGTGATGGAATGGCGGATGGGGGCACTATAACTTTTAAAAGGGAAGGTGCACTTTACTTTGGAAGAGTCTCGGCGTTATATGATGACTATCTTCGGGATTTGCTGACTGCTATGGTGAGCAAATGCGGTGAAGCCCTACGGCAGCAAGGGCAACTGTCACTTCCGAGCTTTCGTCGATGATACCTAAACGCATATTCAGAGAACCAAATACGAACCAAATGTAAGCGGAGAATATTAACTCCAGTCGTGGCTGCGGTACTTTACGAATTCCTTCGATAACAGTTCTCATTAGCATATTGAATCTTCCCATATTGCCTATTTAGACTGTTTTTGTTCAATACTCAAACGTCAAGTATTATCCTTTCGGGCCTTCGAGGCACACTCTTCGAAACTTCAAGAAACAAGCGACGGCCAATTACATGCAATTTACATCACGATGGAGTACCTTAGATGTATGTAGATTAATATCAACAACAAAGGGGCGAACTAAGGGATGCAGGCAAGAAAACTGTGCATCAATTGCTCCGTAGTAAAGCTTGGAATATGGTCTCAGCCCTTTCAAGCTATGGTTATGCCCCACATCTGCATTGATACTTACACAGCAGCATGTGACGGCTCGGGCATCACTATGTAGATGCGGAAGCTTGCCGCGATATATGGTCGTCACGTTGCAGCGCAAGGGGTTACGTGCCGTCGGAAAATACTCTCACGGAAATGTTTCGTCTACACGAGCATTTAGGCAGAATTCAATGTGATGCAGATGCATGGGGAACAAGGCTCAGCGTAGCATTGCAAATATTGCTGGTTTGGAGCTTGAAACGAATCCTACGGGTTTTAAGTCCTCCGATGCGGAACTCCGGCCAACGCGCTTTACACTGGCAGGGTTTACTCATCATCGACTACAGAAGGTGATCTAGTCAGCACAATTGACAGCAACATTGAAAAAGGAAAAGAAAAGAAAAAAAAAAATACTCCGAAACAGCTGATAGTCGGTTGACTCGCAAGCTATTTCCCATTTGAGCTTATGGTGGGTAAGACGAGACGATAGTTTACCATTCTCAGATGATTATATCAACATGTTGTTATTGAACCAGCCTAGTCTGCGACTTTTCCACATAGCAAACACATATTCAATACAACTTGGTCGGAAACAATACTGTTGCCGAGCTGAAACTTGATCAAATATGCGATGGGTTCCGCTTCGGCTTTACTCCTCACAACATCACATCTGGGGCTGCTCGTGATGGAGGGGATGTGAAGCGGGGTGCAGGACACCCACAGCCTTGGTTGCCAGTAGAAGTTGCCGTTGGAAGTCCTATATGCGTACTGCCACTCGCATATCTAGAGACAAATAAAGTACTACCTCAACAAGGGCTATTGACAGTTCAGATCCACATTAGCTCACCCAATGCAGATAGCTTACGGTAGCTATACCGGACGCTCTTGACTCAGAAAGGAAGGCCACGGCAGACGTGTTCATACTCGCCTGATGGCCCGATTTCGAGCTGTATGTTCCTGATCCAGGGCCCACGACATCAGGATATCCGTGAGCTGGACTTTGCGGGGGATCGGCTCAGCTGATTTCCGTCTCCGTACGCCCGCTTCCCCAGCTTTTGTCTCCAGACCTTTGGTGTAGATCCGGACGCATAACCGACGAGGGTATCCGGGAGATGTAGTGTTTAGTTCACTATTTAAGAGAGAGAGTATTATTGCAAAACAAGGCGCTGCTTCCATTCTCAGCAACATCCTTCTCATATGGGGAAACCGACACACATTCAGCATGCATCGTTCTCTCTAGCAGCTGTGCTTCACGCCATCACATACATATGGTCTTCTCGCCAAACGCCGGTGGTACATGAATCGGCATTTTGTTCGCGGTACTCTGTGAACGCGAGCTGACATCTGCAGCTGCATTTGGCTGCTCAACGGATCATCGCATGCACCCCATGGCGCTCGGTTTAATGCTCGGCGTTTTACCCAACAGTGGTCCATTTTAGCTGCAAGATCCCTACAGGTATCGAAGAAGCTTATGGCAATAAAGAAGCTTAATTACTTATTCGTATACATTATTCAAACTCATGATCATAATCATACCAGGGCTAGCCAATTCCAGTGCAAAGCGCCGTCCATCCACCAATTGGTTTGTGCTTTTACTCCGTACCAACCACGCAAAGGATGCTTCTTACGAGTAACCTATTTGCCGTTGGCGCAACGAAATAGTCACTCTCGTTGTCACCACACGGGTCGCTTAGGTGACAGTGAGATGGCATCCTCGGTAACTATGTGCAATGCCTCTTCGGACCGATCTTGACATGTTTCCATCTGTCGTGGTTTTGCATCTGCCGGCCTCCGCGCGCGCCTGGTACCTATTTCTCGGGGTTAAGTCTCTAAGAGAGTTTCATGCACAGTCAGTAGACAGGAATATATAAGGGCACTGGTTGAGGCCTATGTTATGCCAAGGACTCCAAACCAACCGGTCTGAAAGGACCACGGATCCATTCTATCAAGAAGAATTCATCTGTAACACTGTCAATGTTGGGCGTTTTTCGTCGCCTCGGGCTCGGCGCCCTTGCCGCCGCAGCTCTGTTTTCTCTCGGCAGTGCCGCTCCCGCCAATGTTGCTATCCGGTCTCTCGAGGAGCGCGCTTCTTCTGCTGACCGTCTCGTATTCTGTCACTTCATGGTTAGTGTTTATCTAGGAAGTATCAGATTCAGGACTAACGTGGTACTGTCATGACAGATTGGTATCGTTGGTGATCGTGGCAGCTCGGCAGACTATGATGACGATATGCAACGTGCCAAAGCCGCTGGCATTGACGCCTTCGCCCTGAACATCGGCGTTGACGGCTATACCGACCAGCAGCTCGGATATGCCTATGACTCTGCCGATCGTAATGGCATGAAAGTCTTCATCTCATTCGATTTCAATTGGTGGAGCCCCGGCAATGCAGTTGGTGTTGGCCAGAAGATTGCGCAGTACGCCAACCGCCCTGCCCAGCTGTATGTCGACAACCGACCATTCGCCTCTTCCTTCGCCGGTGACGGTCTAGATGTAAATGCGTTGCGCTCTGCTGCAGGCTCCAACGTTTACTTTGTTCCCAACTTCCACCCTGGCCAATCTTCTCCCTCAAACATTGATGGTGCCCTTAACTGGATGGTAAGTCGCAACTTTAGAGTCGAGAGCAGGGGAGCAATACTGATGTCTTTATAGGCCTGGGATAATGATGGAAACAACAAGGCACCCAAGCCGGGCCAGACTGTCACGGTGGCAGACGGTGACAACGCTTACAAGAATTGGTTGGGTGGCAAGCCTTACCTAGCGCCTGTCTCACCTTGGTTTTTTACCCATTTCGGCCCCGAAGTTTCATACTCCAAGAACTGGGTCTTCCCAGGTGGTCCTCTGATCTACAACCGGTGGCAACAGGTCTTGCAGCAGGGCTTCCCCATGGTTGAGATCGTTACCTGGAATGACTACGGCGAGTCTCACTACGTCGGTCCACTAAAGTCTAAGCATTTCGATGATGGCAACTCCAAATGGGTCAATGATATGCCCCATGATGGATTCCTGGATCTTTCAAAGCCGTTTATTGCTGCGTATAAGAACAGGGATACCGACATCTCCAAGTATGTTCAAAATGAGCAGCTTGTTTACTGGTACCGCCGCAACTTGAAGGCATTGGACTGCGACGCCACCGACACCACCTCTAACCGTCCAGCTAATAACGGAAGTGGTAATTACTTTATGGGACGCCCTGATGGTTGGCAAACTATGGATGACACCGTTTATGTTGCCGCACTTCTCAAGACTGCCGGTAGCGTCACTGTCACGTCTGGCGGCACCACTCAAACGTTCCAGGCCAACGCCGGAGCCAACCTCTTCCAAATCCCAGCCAGCATCGGCCAGCAAAAATTCGCTCTAACTCGCAATGGTCAGACCGTCTTTAGTGGAACCTCATTGATGGATATCACCAACGTTTGCTCTTGCGGTATCTACAACTTCAACCCATATGTTGGCACCATTCCTGCCGGCTTTGACGACCCTCTACAGGCTGATGGTCTTTTCTCTTTGACCATCGGATTGCATGTCACAACTTGTCAGGCCAAGCCATCTCTTGGAACCAACCCTCCTGTCACTTCCGGCCCTGTGTCCTCGCTTCCAGCTTCCTCCACCACCCGCGCATCCTCGCCGCCTCCTGTTTCTTCCACTCGTGTCTCTTCTCCCCCTGTCTCTTCCCCTCCAGTTTCTCGCACCTCTTCCACTCCCCCTCCAGCGAGCAGCACGCCGCCATCGGGTCAGGTTTGCGTTGCCGGTACCGTTGCTGACGGCGAGTCTGGCAACTACATCGGCCTGTGCCAATTCAGCTGCAAGTAGGTTGCCCCCATAACCCTTACTTGCTTCCTTAACTAATCCTTTGTAGCTACGGTTACTGCCCACCAGGACCGTGCAAGTGCACCGCCTTTGGTGCTCCCATCTCGCCACCGGCAAGCAATGGGCGCAACGGCTGCCCTCTGCCGGGAGAAGGCGATGGTTATCTGGGCCTGTGCAGTTTCAGTTGTAACCATAATTACTGCCCCCCAACGGCATGTCAATACTGCTAGGGGAGAGATTAATCTCAGTATGAGTATATGGAGGCTGCTGAAGGAGCGGTTAGCTGTTCTTATCGGCAGACGAAGCCCATAGAGTAAGAAGTTAAATAAAATGCAATTAATGTGTTTTCAATTCTGGTTGTATACACAGGTATATACCCTTGGACATCATGACACTTCTTTAAATTATTATACCTTCATCCCCCCAAGGATAGTAAGGTAGAAGCTGTATATAAAAAAATGCAATGGTCATCCCTGAAGAGCCAATCTCATGACAGTAAATCCTTTCAAGCGGCCCATATCAATCTGAACTATTTAGGATAGCTTTTAGCTTGTAATCTCGCATATGTTCTATGTTCTATCCTTGATTGGCCTTGTATGGCGCATATAAGATTTACTTTCACGACGAGCAGTACCGCTACACTTATAGATGTCATCAAGATTCCATTAGCATACTAATTTCTCTATCTCGCCCAATTTTATACATAGTAATGATCTTATGAAGTTGGGTGGTAGTTCTCCATGACGAGATCTTCCTTGGACACGCTCTCTGCCAAAAACCAACCCTCGTTCTGCAAGAGAGTTATCAATTGATCGCGTCCAGATGAAGCAGAGTCTTCATCCGAGGTTTTGAAGGATGCCTCAACGAGATATTCAATTCCAGTGCCACTTGAGTTCTCGATCGGCCAAACTTCGATGTCGAGCTCAACCCCATTCCACGTTCCCGTGGAGCGCTTAGTGAGAACCGGTCCGTAAATAACGGCATTCTTCAGCATGTCTGTACCCCAACCGTCGGAAACCCAGTCATCGAACATGCCTGGTGCATTGGATTCTAGCATGCTCCGTGAATCTTTCTCATTAGGATCATCTGTACCGCTGTATCCTTTTGATGACGCCGTATAGTCCCGCTGAATAGAAAGAGTTTGTGAAGCATAGAGCCAGTCGATTTGTGCGTCGTAGTTGCCTTGTCCAGAGTTCCAGCCATCACTGAAAGCTGTGTTCAAAGCGCCATTGATATCTCCGTTGTTAACAGGAAGACGCCACTTGTAAGTGAGGTCGAAGCCGCTGTCATTCTCGATGTTACGGATACGGCAACTCCATCCATTAACGTGAAGATCTTGCGCAACCGTGTCAAGGTATTGGACGTTGATCTTTGTAACGGTTGTGGGCATAGCAAAAGTAGAAAGCACCGTGGGAGTAAGCTTGAAGTCGGATCCTAGAACCACAGTAGGGTCCATCAAAAGGTGCACTTCGTAGTCAGGGACCATGGGGCCGTCCGCTGCCATTGCAGCAGGCAAGATGAGAGCCGCAGCGGCGGCCTTCATGACTGTGTACTTCATTTTGCACAGAGGGTAGATGGTCTCGTGATAATGAGTTGTTTAACTTGATAACTCGCCAGATATTGCAAATGAACTGAAAATGACACTCCTGTCACATACAATCCAAAATTACGAGGCAATGCATTCAACTTTATATACTTGCTATGCACAGCTCCTGGAAACATACTGAAGCTGACTTATAAAACTACCCTGTGAGGCTGCGGGGTTTAGATGGGGGTATATTTTCTCATTCAGGCAGGTTGCCATATTAATGATGTCCATTCTGTCTGCTTTCGTCACCGAGTTTGGATATTCTAGAGTGCCCACGTGTTTCCTATTGCCCGTTTCATTGCATCGGAACCAAATGGCGCTAATTAGTATGTAGGGCTTAGTTTAAGTGAAATCCCTGCTTATAATCGAGATCGCCATGCGCGGCAAAGAGTCAGGCGAGCTATTTGCCCTAAATTTGTCAGAGGAGAGCCACGAAAATTCCTACGAGTCCTTGTGATATAATGCTATATATCTCACGATCTGGACATTTATACCCAATCATCAGGAACAAGTTTAAGAAGTGTGTGTTGGGTGGTTGGTAGACATCCCAGGCCTATTTACGTGTTGACACTATGTAGCGGCTAAGATGGAGTACTTAGCTTGCTATTAGTCTCTGAGCTGAGACTCATTATGGTCACCGAATCATGCAAGCATGGCAGTAAAGAAACGCATGCGGGAATTATATATACATGTATAGTAGCGAAAACAATGTCGTATTTGCCGGACGAGCTCGTTACTTCCTGATTTTGAGAGTATTTGAACGTCGGAGGTGGGGGGATGATGTTTTGGGACAACTAGTGATACATCCCACAACTACCCATGTATGTAGACACGAGCGCTACGTGACGACCTGAAGCCCCTGTATGTAATCAATCTTCTGGGGTGATATGGGGATGATACTCCATTTCTCCTCATCTGAGTATAAAATTTTGCTGCCATCCGGCCCCACAGCCTAGAGCGGGAATCTAGTGCCGAAAGATCTGTTGAGCTTCCGCCATCTCGCTCGCAGAGCGCAGCTAGCTACCTTTTGTGATTGGTAAACATCGAAACGTGGTAATGAATAGATGTTCACCGCAAGTAGCCGATGTGTATATCATATCCCAACAAAATTCATGTTTGGTACCTATTTCTTAGTTCATCAATCACCAGCGTCTTTATGAAAACATGAAGTTGATTGGCGGCTAATGCTATGAATATCACAGCGGGGGAAAAAAAGCAAAAGTGAGATCTAACGAGGAGATATACGTTGGGAGTACAGGTTTCCCCCAAACCCTTGCTCCTTATGAACATGGTAAATAGCTGAAGCTTACTTCTGGAATAATTTATCCACAAGCTGCTGTTACCACCAACGACCGATGTATTAAGCTTGTAGATGGGAATACTCATGGCCATTATTTTTCTCTAGCCATTCGTTTTGACACTATTTATGAAGATTAGAGCTTAGACAGCCAATGAAATCGACCTTCCAGCTCTAGCTATATGAGCAAATCTCTTTATGTAGTTTTGAATTTTGATACGTACCATATGCCGTTGCGAAGTAGTGCAATGACAGATTTATAGTTGCAATATAGTGATAGCATGTGATCAATAGTCTCATGTCAGCGCCAAATGTCCCGGAGCCATCGAATAGTAAATATATCAAGAGTGTAACAATGTTCAATGACGCGGGTTACGCAATTTTATATCTCATAAGAGATGTACAACACATCTGGCAAGCACGCGAGGCTAAAATACACATAGTACTCCAAACTTCCGTCACCTTACATAGCAAGCAGGTATAAAAAAAAAAGGAAAAGAAACAGACAGCACGAAGACTCAAGTTCATTACAGGTTAGTGATACCTACGTAATGGCTACAGACGATCTACAGAAACGTGCTATTGTTGAAGATTCGTGTGTAATTATTATTCATTTTATGATCCCATTTTTATACCAGCTTACTTATCTAATGCTTGAAAGAGTATGCATGAGACAGTGGTAGATTAAAATGGTTAAGTTGGCTAAGGTATGTTGCATTCGGAAGAGAGCGAATGGCATTACAACTTCTGTAGGGTTGTGGTGGATAATGAATTCCGTAAGTAGAATGCTCACTACTAGCGCGCCAATAGCAGACCTCGACGGTTGTAAAAAAGACTGAACACTTGCCAATACACCCGAATGCCAATTTCTGCTTATTTTGACATTAGTACTGTCGATCAATGTATATATAAAGGAAATTATTACTGCCATTTTACATTGTAAGACAGTTATAGAATTCAATTCACAGCCAAGTACACAAATGCTGCAATATCAATCACTGAATCAGAAACTTGCATAGTAAAAGGCCCATGAATGGAAAATATCATGATGCCCTGAGAACGCAGCATTCAGTTGACAGGCGTTACGCCGTGATGGCCGCCCCATGACAAGCCTTGCAATCTACCAATAAATCATAAAACACAGCCGGCTCTATAGCCACATATAGCCGGTCGGCAGCCGGTTAAAATCCATTGATGTCAAACGATTCTTGAAGATCGAAGCATGAGTTATTCTAGGGGCAAACTCTGCTACTTTTAAACACAAGCAATTTAGCCTTAGTATGTGTACAAAATGACAGTTGCTAGAATATCTGCCAAGACTACTAACCCCCGCAATCTCGCAGCGGAACGCTACATGGTGTGCGAGGCAAGAAGGCGATTGGGGCGCTTTTCTATAAGCATGATGTAGCATAGATATTGACATCTGCCGATTCATGAAGAGTGGGTTGACTCGATCTGACCGAGACTTATGACGAAATACTTCCGGCTTAACAGAGCTTGTCAGGACTACACGATATATACAGGCCTATAAACTTATAAAAGACCTAAGGTTTTCTGTTATCCTAGACGACTCCGAACTCTTCATTCAGCAATACTTTCCTGTTCTTAAAATCAGATCAAAAATTATAATGAGACTCTTAGAAGTTGGATCCTTGTTATTCGCCTCGGCGACTGCTGTTGCTGCACGAGTGGCTGCATGCGCGCTTCCATCTACATATCGTTGGAATTCCACTGGTGCCTTGGCCAGTCCAAAATCAGGATGGGCCTCACTAAAAGACTTCTCCCATGTTATCTACAACGGCCAGCACCTTGTTTTTGGATCATTTCATGACACTGCATCAACCTGGGGTTCAATGAACTTTGGTCTCTTCAGCGGCTGGTCTAATATGGCATCAGCAAGCCAGAACAAAATGACACCCGGCACTGTGGCCCCTACTGTCTTCTACTTTGCCCCAAAGAATATTTGGGTACTTGCCTATCAATGGGGACCAACTACGTTTTCCTACTTGACGTCAAGCAATCCCTCGAGCGTCAGTGGATGGTCTTCACCACAGCCACTTTTCTCCGGCACCATATCCGGGGCCAGTGCTATCGACCAGACAGTCATCGGTGATAGTAGCAATATGTATCTATTCTTTGCAGGAGACAACGGCAAAATCTACAGGGCTAGCATGCCAATTGGAAATTTTCCTGGAAACTTCGGTTCATCATCGACAGTCATCCTGAGCGATTCGACTAACAACTTGTTTGAAGCTGTTCAAGTCTATTCGGTCCAGGGTCAAAATCAGTATTTGATGATAGTCGAAGCAATAGGAGCAAATGGGCGCTACTTCCGGTCATTTACAGCCTCTAGTCTAGGTGGCACATGGACTCCACAAACTACAAGTGAAAGTAAACCCTTTGCCGGCAAGGCAAACAGCGGCGCAACTTGGACTAATGACATCAGCCATGGTGATCTAATTCGTACCAATCCTGATCAGACGATGACAGTTGATCCTTGCAACTTGCAGTTCCTGTACCAGGGACGAGCGACCAATTCCGGTGGTAGCTACGATCTCTTGCCTTACCGACCAGGTCTGTTGACTCTGCAGCACTAGCTTAGGATGTTTATTGTCAATAAGGTGCTGCATGCCAACTGGGATACAAGCGTAGGATGTTTAGGTGCCAAGGCACTCAGTGCATAGTGGCAAATATCCAGGATATCGAAGTAAGAGATGAGGTACAGTGGTATGTTAACAGAGCAAACCGTCACTCTCTAAAGCTAGTCATATATGGCATTTAACACTGCATAAATGTGGGGGACGATTTGAATGGAAGCGCATTGCGATCACGAATATAGCAACATATTGTGATATATATACACGTATACTTGTAATATTATTTAACGTTGCGAACATGTATTGATACCTACTGTAATCATACGGAGATCATCGGCGCTATTGACTGATATAGCAGTGGCTTCTTTCGGGAGACTGCCTAGGGAGCAACCGCTAACGGCGCGGATCTGCAAGCCATCGATCAAGGATGACGTTGAACGTATCAGGATCTTGGAGAGGGCCAAAGTGTCCGACACCCGGCAGTGTAACGAGGCTTGATCCCCAAATCATATCTCTCATCTCACCTGCAACTCTTCGCTGCACGACTTCCTCCGAATCCCCATCACCAATCCATATAATCGGTGCATGGCTAGGATCTTGAAAGCGTGTCTTGATCTGGGCAAAAGATTTGTCGTTCCAGTCTGGAAGGGTGCTTTGCATCGTGGCCATTTTCGCCATGAAATCATCAAAATTTTCTGGATGCGGGGATAAAGCCTGGTATTCGCTTTTCATCCTGTTTTGCAAATCGTCCAAGAAAGGTAATCCCATTATGCCAGTAATATTAGCTTGATCAGGCTGGTAATTGGCGGCAAAGACGAATGCGCGATCAACTTTTTCGCCATGGTGCATCGCTAGGGAGAGAGCAGTGTTGGCGCCATCAGACCACCCAACAACCGAAGCCTTAGACACCTTGAGATGTTCAAGTAGGGCCACGGTATCGTTGGCGAATAAGTCATATGAGAGCGGCACCTCTGGGTCATCGTTTGATCGACCATGAGCTCTCGTATCAATTGCGATTACAGGATGTCCCTCGCCAGCAATATGTCTGATCTGGAGAGCCCACCAGTTGGAATTGATCTTGCCGCCATGTTGAAAGACTATGGGGTTCCGCCCGCAATCCAGCGGTGGCCCAAATAAGGCATACCAAAGATCGATATTATTAATCCGAGTGGTCCCGGAAAATGTCGGATCTGGGAGATGTGGTGTTGGAGGTAGCATGCTGTAAAGTGGAATATAGTTATCCAGTGACTGCGATGAAGCAAAAGAGGACACGGTAGTAAACCCAAGAGAAATCATGGCTATGCTGCGAACGATGTGGGCCAGAAACGCCATGCTGACGATTAGTAATGATAGTATGACGGCGTAAAGAATCATTCAGCCATCATATTTGAGGTATTTTGCCTTTATATATGTGTGTGTCATAACTCGTGAATGTGTGAATGCGTGGTCAGTGGGATCCCTAGGTGTCAAATTTTGCATAACACGGGTAGCCGATTGCCGCCCTGGAATAATGGGCGTATTGGATGGCGAAAATTGCGCGGGGACATGACTTTGAGTAGGCTATGCATCGTCAAAATTGGAACTGAAGCATAGCCTATAACCAGAAAGTAGCCTTTGATCTACTTCAAATGCAAAAAGTACGGATCAAGTACTTTAAATCGAAGAGCAAATGCGAGTCTATGCCACGACTACCGGGACAGCATCATTCAGTGATTAGCAAGGTGACATCCCAGTTTACACCAGAGGTACCAAAGAATACTGGAACATGCTTGAACTCGATTATTGCTAATAGAGAGTTTTAGATAGCTAAGACTTTTTTTTTTTTTTTTTTTTTGAGGGTCAATGCCAACTAGGCTGTGCTTAAGACTCGCTTGATTGAAGTCCCAAATACTACTCCCAAATGCTACATTCCCAGGGACGACAGAATGACCGATTAGCAGTGTCTTCTCATTGATCTCGCGGTGTTTGCCCACACTCTTTTCTAATAATGAACGGTTTACCTCTGAGATACCAATAATTGTCGAACGATTTATGACACTCTTTATCTGTTAATCTCAATAGTCTAGTGCATTTTGGAGACCATGCTATTGGGCCGACCAAAGTCTACGGAGGTACAACATCTTCCAACCTACTTAGACCGTTATTCTTCTATTGAGGTTGTCACTATGTATCATATTGAGTTCTTCTACTAAGCGGTATTTGCTGTTTAAAGTCCGTGGCTCCAGAAACATGGACTCTTCCAATCTACGTCAGTAACTCCACCGCCGCAGACACAATAAGAGCAACAATATAAGCCACGTGTCGATGTAAGACTATGTCGTGTCTTGGCTTTCCAGGTTTGTATTCAAGGTAACCAAAAGAAAGACAAATAGCGCGTCTTGGCGATAAGCCTTCAGCCCATAATCATGCGGGGCAGAATCATCTCAATGATGATGTATTCTTGTCTGGTATGGACGACTGGTGTCAATTCGCCATTCTTACATCATTGATTTCCAGCCAAGCAGGCAATGAAACCAATCTGTCTTGGCGATGGCCTAATTAGAGCTTCAATGTCAGGTACGAAATGGAACCTTTGTCACTCCACTGAGCTTTACCACCCATTTCTTACCCACTATCCTGAAGAAGGAATTCAACAGGCATCAACCCTGTTGATGATCTACATACAATGTTTAACATAGGGATGCTTTATAAAGTCCGTCCTGGCCAACATGAGGTAAAACGAAGGCCGTCTCTTCCAAATGCAGTATATGCATGACGCAAATGTTAGGTGCCCTACAAATTATATATTCGCTCATCCAAAATTGGAAAGATTTGCTTGAAGGAACATCGACAACAGTTGCCGAATTGAGCGCAGCTGAATCGTACGTACCGGATCATCCATAATGATTACTTTAGCTTTATTTTCGCTAATTCGTAAGGAAAATAAGCATAAACACCATTTTGATTCAGAGCATAGTCTTCTTGGTAGCTGCCGGTATCAATGAACGACCTATTATGTATAGTACCCAAAACAATGATAGTTTCATTGTATTAATTAAAAATCATGCATTCCCTTCAAGACGGATTTTATTTGTATGTTATTACCGGGATATAGTAATCATCAAGACCTATTACGAATGCCAAGGATTATCCCCACAACCACCTCCCCCCCTGAAGAACTGTATGGATACGTCGTCTCTATCTATTAGATTCCTAGTGATTGTGATGCGAATGTATAACATTAGAATTTGAAAACTGGTGGTTGGATATATTTCAGTCTATTGAAGATCACCTCTAAAACTATTCGAGGATTGCTGAGTCTGGGAGAAGGCACCTACACCAGCATTAACAGAATATTAAGAAAATATCGATATAGCTCATGAACATAATATTATCAACCATCACTCATTGACACAGAAATACTCACAAGATGTCTGCTTCTGTCGATCCCTTCTCTCTCGGCCACAACTACACAAGGGTAATGGTGTACCAAGTTTCTCCTTTTTTCTTGGCGTAAGCTGATAGGCGACTGATATATCTTGAATTCGAATTAAATAGACATTTATGATGCGAAAATGAGTATTCTATGACTATATAAAGAGCCAGTCTTCCGCTTGAGAAGCACTCAACTCTTCATTCCACATCCTCCCACATCATCACTCATCATCACTCATCATATCATCACTACACTTCAATACGACAGCAATGATTTCTCGCAGAAGTCTCCTGGCTCTTGCCAGCACTATCTCTGTTGCTAGCACTCTGGGCATCAATTGCCAAGGCAGCGGCCTCTGCGTCGGTAACGGCGGCAGCTTGGGCGAAGTTCTTGGCATACTCCGAGGCATGGACCCGAATCAACAGTTTTCGGATGGACAGCAAATCGCTTGTGTTGAATCTCCCAACACTGTCGGCAACCCCTCTCTCTGTGTCTTCTACCAAATGACTGGTCGAACATTCACCGTAGACCAAACCATTTGGTACGTCCAGGCTCTCATCGACCACGGCTGTGGTGCGTGTGGCAGCGTGCCTGTGGACGAAGGAAACGATGTTAATAATGGAGAGTTGACTGCCAACATGGTCACCAATGCTCGCCGCGGCATGGATATGGTCAAAGCGATTGCCAAAAGTGAGAAACGCGCCATTGAACGGGCTGAGACCAAGAGAGAAGGTGTTTCTAAGCTGTCAAAGCGCTTGGGCATCAACTGTGAAGGTAGTTCTAGCTGTGGTGTTGGAGGCATCGCCGGAACCGAACGAGGAACTATCGACGATCTCAGAAACACCGTTGCTGGTGGCGACGACGGTCTCTGGGGAGAAGGACAGCAAATAGCCTGTATCTCACATGCCACTGGCCGCCTTTGCGCTTTTTACCAAAATGTTGGCGATCGAACTTTCAACAAGGACCAAACCATGATGTACATGCAATGGCTCCTTGACCACGGCTGCGACGTTTGTGGTAGTGTCCCTACCGACGATGGCAATGACGTTAATAACGGCGAGTTGACTGTCAATTTTGTTGCATAATTTAGCTCTGCTGTGGATGAAATGGAATTCTTCAGAAGCTGTGGCCAAGCTACTGATGGTTTTCCGTTAGCCGGATGGAAGAGGGTGGATTACAAACCGTTTCTTTTACTTGTCAAGGTTGAACATGATATACGCCGTTCTTTTAAGGTTTCCAGTCTACCAAGTTTTGGAAAAGCTTACCATAGTCAAGGGTAGTAATTAAGTTATGATGCATCTATAAAGTTTTGTCGCTGCTAGAGAAAAAGATTATGGGATGGCTGTAAACGTGAAAGATTGACGTAGAGAGGCAAACATTTAAAATACACAAACAACAACCTTGTCGTAATTAATATACATCCTCTATTCAGGCACAAGCTTCTTCCCTATTGGGATACTCCTCTAGCAACCGGGATCCCTTGCCGTCATTTGTAAAATCGCATACGTTGACACGCACCAGTTACACCGCGTCTCGCGTCTCGGTTAAGACAGATTTTCGATGCTCCGATTCGGCACTGTCCATTGGTGTAAGCGTCGAGAATCCAGTCTCTCGGATTTCTATACTTCCTTTGGTTTAAGCTACCTCAACAACGTGGGGAAAAGAAAAACATCTCCACAGCGGAATGCCATGATTCTTTCAGCTTTGCTTATTCACTTCGTGCTGCGGCCAGTGACTCGACGCTAACCCAATATCGGGCGCCAGCCAGTTTGATGACGAATTTGTCCCGAGCCTAACAATCGATTGCCAGGGAGCAACAACTTTTACCTCCTTAGAAATCTTTCGAGAAGCGAACAATTATTCTAATAATAGTTACCTGCGAACTTTATAACCGGGTATATCATCCATATGCACCGCATTTCTATATAGGTGTGTCAATGAAAGCTTCAATAATACCGTCCTGGACTCCTGCTGAGCGCTGCTAATCTCAGACAAGACAAGCAGGGAGCCGATTTACCGGGTGTCTGGTAATTGGCGTGCGATTTATTTGCTGATTAGAGCGATTGGCTAGGAGTTGATGGGTGGGAACTTGAAGTTACATGCAATTGCATACGAGTACGCTCTACAAATCCTGCGCACCTTGTAGGTAGGCTTTTGAAGGGCAGAGAATGGCATCTGTACACACAAGTGATCAGCCCCGTCACATTCCATACGTTTCTATTAATGCTAACATTTACATCTTAAGAAATCATCGATGGAACAATTTAAGACTGCTCAGCCCAACTAGATAACCACATCACAAATTATGAAGCGCGCAGTCGGTCCTCTAGATAAGAGGAAGCGAGTTACTCGCTGTCAGGCTTGTGCCAAGAGGCAAATAAAGGTGCGCAGTTTGATGCAAACAGTTGATCAATTCAATTCCATAGTTAATAACTCCGTGATCAATAGTGCCAAGGCGGCGTTCCATGTGAATACTGCCAACGTACCAAAAAGATATGCACTCCACAGGCTGTATCCTCAGCTACTGCTTCAACAGCGTTTAATGTCAAGTTTGTCAAATACACGCCACCACAGCAATCGATATTAGAAGCTGCAACGATGCCCTTGCAAATGCATACTCATAGCAATGATCTATACTTAAGCAGCTTTGCCGCATCATTAATTCGGTGTCAGTTTACCCCAGATTTCACTGATATAGCGCAAGATTTATTGCCATTGATGCAAACCTCACTGCCATTGCGAAACTTGGCTATCGCACTCGGGGCCCTGGATGCAAGTAGGCGCTCGTCGATTAGATCATTCGCGCAAAAGGAATCACCTCAAAGCGTTGCATACCGCTCATACAACCGTTCATTGCAGTCACTGCAACAGCGACTGCAAACAATTGACGCCGCGGTATGCGAAGATGTGGCGTGGAGCACATTTCTACTGGGACTATTCGAGGTAAAAAAAAATATCACATCACGTTAAAATGATCACTCTAGCTAAGATAACGACAGTTAATGTCCGAACCATCTGGAGAAGGATGGGCAAAGCATATGTTCTATGGCACTTCGAAGGTTTTGCAGCTAGCCGGCCCAGATGCATACGCATCATCACTGCAACAGAGGCTTTTGAGCGCATTTCGAGTGCTGGAAGCCAATAGGACAATTATGTTTGGAGACGCAACGTTTTTATCCGAGAGCAAGTGGAGGGCATGCAACAGCATAAATCACGAGATTGCAGAAACTCCAGATCCCACGGCGAGCATCACGGAGTTAATGATCCAAACATCAGCCTTCAGCAAGCGGTAAATACGAAACCTTCAGACTTATTTTACACTATACTAACGTAAACCAGACTTTTTGAGCAAATTGAAGGCATACCCGAAGAAGAAAGACTTTTCAGTCGCACAATCGCCGCCCTAGCACATGAAGGCACTGAACTGGATCGCAAAATCGACAACTGGTGCGATAGTGTCTCTTTACAGTTAGCTACTGCGGACCCCTTTACTCAGCTTGCTCTTGCAAAATATCATGCCATTCGGCTTTTCCACTGCAGAAACTTCACCTATTATACCTGTTGGCACCCCGGGACGATTCCTCAATTGGACCCAATGGAGATTGATGCATGTGTTGCAGCCATCATAGATTTGTGCGAGAAAATTCTTCAATCTTCAAATATTCCAGGTGCCATCCTCTTATTTCCTTTAAGAATGGCAGGGGCGCATTCTAAGTTTGAGTGGCAAAGAAATAATGTGCGAAATCTGCTCCATCGGATACATAACAGCGGCTTCGTTGTGGCAGAAAGAATACAGATAGATCTATTCGAATTCTGGGAGTTTCAAGATGATCAAGATAGTATTCAACATGATGTTTAAACCGATTCTCTATATAGATATACCAAAAGATAAAGACTACTTAGAAATAAGAAAGAAAATGAAAATTATCTAAATTTGATGCAAGTGCGTCTTACTCGACACATTTTACATTGGTGTTGAGCGAGCTATAGGCTCTATGTGATAGCATTTAGCTGATCTGAATATTGAAGAAGTCGGTGACGACACGCGTGCGCCTGCCAGGAGAGAAATAGTCGTAACCAACAATTTCGTTGCAAGTGTTGACGTAGATGGTCACAGGAATTGCTCCCTGATACATAATATCCCACTATGACATGGATCAGCAGAGTATTATGGGGATTTGAAGTAGGGCATTACTAACAGATGCCGCATTGCCGTTGAACTTCCTTGTAACGAGGCCGCCGAAGACAGCCTCGTTCTTGACAAGAAAATCTTTCTCAAAGATGGGATAATTAGAGTTGACATAGCCTTGCCACACGTATGGCTTCGTTCCGTTGTAGATGGTCATCAAATTATCCACCAGACCATCCTTGGTGACATTCGCGTAGTTGAAAATTGATGAGGCTGGAGCATCGTCGTACGCCTCATTGACACGAACGAGGCCCTTGGCAGGGGAGTTGTCAATGTATCCAGTCATGATGTGAGACAGCGTCTCGTCCCTACAACTCTGTTAGATACTGCGATCCCAGTTGAAGTAGGCTACGGACCACTTATGCTGGACAAAGTTGGTCGTGAATTCGGGCTGCACCAGAGGTGGCTTTGGCTGCTTGAAGCCGGATGAATATTCGATCATGGACGAAGGAAATGGAGTGCATTTCGGAGTTTTGGTGGCAATAGTAGGCACCACGATGGCGGCAGCAAAGAAGATCTGAGTGAACAACATTGTTGCGTTGAAATGAGTGAAGTGAATAGAATATTTTAGGAAGTGAGTGAGTGTTGAAGTGAAATTGAGATGTTGAGAGTTTAGAGATGAATGTAAAGCAGAGTCAAAGGAATTATATATACTCATTCGACTGAATCGGACGCGTAATCCCATACGACAGAAATGAAGCCGCGCCATCAAACTCATCGTCCCCTATCTCCAGCGCGTCTAAATCTTGCCCATTTCAGATTCATTGTAGGATCCCATACACTAAATCTCCCCGTAGCCTCTGCCGCGATGTGGACCAGGGATTGGAAAAGCGTTCAATTGCTTCCCAATCTGGCAATGCCGATCTCTTCAGTGGGGCGGGAATGGGGGACGAATGTGGATACTTTGAGGATGGGTTTAAGATGTAAAATTCCGAGTGATGCAGTAGTAAATTAAATAATTTAGTTAAGCAGCTGAAGATACTACAATTAGAATATAGAATGGGAAAACCCCTTACCTGGAGAGAGTAAATGCCTGTTCTGCCATACCGTAGATAGGCATTATCGCTACTCCATAGATGTCGGCGGATGACATCCTAAGATCCGATCTCATACGAGTACACCCAATACAACGTTCCAGTAGGTAATTGTCCGATGCTAACTCCACATTCTGAGGTTCTTTCTATACTTATCCAGCCCGTCATAATTTCACAATTTGACGGCTAATATGTAGACGCGAGCTTTATAAACGTATTATTTGAGGAGACGCGGCAGCTGAGATTCTCTAAGCTCGCTCTCCTTCACGGTTAATTCGTGAATCCCTAGGTCCATTGCGCAGAGGAGAACGAAACGAGTTACGCATTCTCTTCTTGCTACGGAGTACTGAAGGCCGTGTTTAGTGAAACAGCTCGGGTAAATCTGAACGCAGACTTGGCACATACATCGCGGCAATTGGTCGCATAGCCCCCTTTGCCCCCGCACTAGATTGTTTGTGAACCCCGAGACTCCCAAGTTATCCAAGTCTTTATGCCCTACAGCATCAAATTCGATGGTGCCTAACACACAGTTTCGTCAAGCAAGCCTAAGACTTATCTATATGCTCAGATACAAACAACTCGTTGTCGGAGCGCAAAGGTAGGCATGAGAAGATATGTTCATCACCGTACACAACCTCTTCGAGCTGCACTTACCGCGGGTCCCATCCGAGTCTGCCGTATCACGCATTCAAATGTGATAGAAATATGCAGACAAGCGCCTGCACAGCCGCACTACTGACTGCATCGACTAGCTTCAGGGTGTAATCTGCACAATCTTGATTTAATGATCTGCATTGCTGAGGCAAGTGCACAATATTCTATCTCAGGGAGTAGTAAATGGTTATACACATGTATTCATCACGATAACCTTTCGCAACTTTGCCCAAATTTCCAAGCAGGATTACATGCTTAGGATTTTCTCCGCTACGAGCACAGCATTATTTGCATTGCTGTTAATAATTGCTTTCGCCCTTGTTCTGCTTGTATGGGAAAGTGCGCCTTAAATAGTCTTCATTTGTCATTGATTAAAAATGAACGGCGCTTAAATGACACGATAAAAAGTTCTGGGCAAATTTACAGCCCCCAATCATTACCTCGGTTCGCATCCCGTTTGCCGGATAGGCGATTCGGGTCAGGGAAAGGTATAAGATTTTAAGCGTATGAAATAAAGTAAGCTACCCTAATCCACAATGAGAGATATCGTTCGAGGAGGATTTGACAGCATTATAAGCACAGGGGAGCAGACAAGTTTTGATGTGAAGCAACGCCCGTTATTGGCTGAGCTTATTATACACTTCCTTGCACGATGCCGCTTCTCGGTATGTTCAATTTCCACTTAACACGGGACGTCGGAACTCACAACCACTCGATGGTAAGACTTGATAGCTTGGCGACCAATCCAGCAGCGTCGGTATAGGTGGAAATAGCTTCACCTACTCACGTCAGATTATAGCTCTTGTGAGTTGTCTCCTGATTCAGAGCAAAGAGGCATTTTTCAATGGTCCTCGGCAAGACTCAAGAGATGACTGCGTTGCCTCGCCTATTACCAATCATTCTGCATCACCGAGTTAAGCCCAAGTTTGGGCTTCAGGAGAACTGAGACTATGGAAATACGAGTGATGATGGTGACAAAACGGGCAAACCAAGGCAAAAAACAAGTATAAATAAGTGACGTCTTCCCCTAAAACTGCCCTCGATCTTGTTTCGACACCATTACATCTTCAAACCAGCAGATTCATTTCATCTTGCACAAAACATCCTCAAAAGAACCCCAACAATAACTACATCTCAAAATGCGTTTCTCTAACATCATTGCCTTTGGCCTCTTTGGTGCCAACTCTGCTCTTGGTCTTGCAATTCTCCCTCGTGAGATCGCTGAGATCGAGTCTGTTGCCAATGCCACGGCCAAGGGAATTGATGTTTTCGGACCGATTCCTGACGATGCTGTCAAGGCCCACGAGGGTTTCTATACCGCAGAAGAAGGCACTGACGCTTGGGCATGGATCCGTGCCCAGATCGATATTCCGGCTCATGCTCGTCCAGCAACTGAGAAGCGCCAAAACTACGCCAACATTGGCATTGGCATGTTCGCCCAAGATTGGTGTAAGTGGACTTTTGCTACGCCCGTGAGATCGATTCAATTTTGTTATTCTAACTCAGTCAATGAATAGGCAATGGCCAGGCAGGCTGGTGGGACGATGTTACATACGACGTCCAGCACTACGTCACGCTGAACATGTTCAGCGTTGGCATCAGCTACCGTGGTCTTCGCAGCAACGAGCAGCTTGACTTTAGCCGCCAGGCTGGCAGTGACTGGTGTGGCAAGTACTTGTACTCTGCTGGCAAAAACACTCCTAGTATGTTATGAACCTGAATTCGATTTCGAAGAATGGAATTATTAACCTTTGGCAGTCGGCTGCTTCAACTCCCAAGCTATCAACTGCTATCGCCTCACTCTTCACTAAGCACGCATTCTCAACGTCAAAAATCGCGTTATAAGGGAGTAAAAATTGTCACCGTTCTCATAAATTTGAGTAGCAGTTTGTGCATTCGGTTTACCCCTTAAGGCTGCCTGAGCAGGATATGGCGGGACGTGGAGGCAAGTCTCCGTTATGTAGACATAGCATAAGATAGAACGTTCTATACATAAATACTATGCTGGTTTACATCTTGAATCATGATAAGATTGTCGTTGTTTACAACAATTGGCTATTCAGCATACGGTTAAACCCATGTCCAAATGATAGTGATACAATACACTGAGGTGCCTTCCCCTATCTACACTGAGCATTCATGGCAACCCTTGTCGAACATCTGAATGCTCATTCAGTCCCCATGCGTTACTGCTAGAGTCATGAACAGTTGCGCGTCTCATGTCTCTCTTGTACTTGGTACTGAATGGCCCTGAGATTACACGGTGCATTGTGCAAGTGTTGTCCCAAATAACCAAATCTCCGGGATTCTTCCATTCAACCTCGATGACGTATTTCGGTTGCGTTGCATGGGCGAAAACTTTTTCAAAGAGAGTTTTTGATGCTTCTTCGCTTAGATTTTCAATGTGGTGTATATGCGCTGCGATGTAGAGATTCATGCGGCCAGATCTCTCATGACGCTGGACAATTCTGTGGCGACCCATTGGATGCTGAGAAGGATCAACATTTGCGAAATACTCGGGGGCAGCAAGTTTCCTCGAGTGCAGAATAGAATGCGCCCCAACATAATCGTTTGTCAAGAGGTCTTGCTTTAAGTCGTCATCTAGTTCATCGAATGCAGTCCTTGTGTCGGCAAATGCTGTTTTGCCGCCCGTGCCTGCAGGCGGTAGTTCGTGAGCAAGCAAGAGAGAATACCCAGCTCGACGAGGGTTGAAGCTGGAATCAACATGAAATAGACCGTTTCCCTAGTCGCCAAAGGTTGGTATACAAATTTGCATAAAGTAGATATGCCGAATCCATACGTACCTTATTCGCCTGCCCGCGAGGGCTGCTTGGATCAACAATGGTGCCATCCAGTTCAACGTTGCTAACGTCAAAGAGTTCGTCATACTTGAGTCTGTTCTTCCGTCCCGCAGCAACATATGGCTTCACATCATCCAAATCTCCAAACATGCGAGCTAGCCTGATGTGAGACTCGTCTGTCAATTGAGATTCGCGGATCACTACAACTCCATACTAATACAACTAACATTAGCGGAAATTGGATTATGCTATAGACCATGAATTACCTTGGTTACAGTTTCTTGGAGGCGACGAAAGTTTTCTTCTGTCATATCGTCCGCGGCATTGAAGTCACAAATCTCAGCACCAAACCCGGGGCTGATCTCAGTGACTCTGAAGCCCTTAATTGCGGCGACCATTTTTGCTAGTGGAATGATAATAAGAGTACCTTGGAGATGAAAAATATAGATACTCAGCCAAGCGATGTCTTCTTAGGATATCGAGTGGCATATATAAGTCAATTCCCTCTATGTTTTCCCCAGAACGGGAAGCATCATCGTGTGATCAACTTGATGGATAGACGGAGAGAATCCGCCTATAGCCGACGCTGCCAGTACCGATGTCTCGCCACTGCCACTCCTCGCTGTCAGATGTAGAAAACCCAACTTAATGATGGAACAGGCTCACTTAATCGCGAGGTCGGGATTCACTACTATCTACGGTAACTAGCAGGATGCCAATGTGAAAATACACGTCAAATATTCCTGGTCAAAACGTTTCTGCTGGGACAATTGAGACACATGGCGGTTTATGAAGAGTTTCCTACTGGCTGACACCCCACCAAATCACCCCGCTACCCCGCATAAAGTGCTATCTAATTGGGGTTGCAGTGTTGAAGCTTCGTAGGCCGATTTCGGTAATTCTGCGCCGTCTACAGCCGACCAAACTTTCAGACATATCGTTTGCCGATGCCGACAATCGACTCACTCAGCCCTTGAACTGTCACATTACTTCGCTGTCAGGGCACGCATATCGAGTTGCCGAAGATATCAGACAATGACGGCCAGCACGGGAAAGCGCTCTTATCGCGCATGTGTCAGATGCCGCCGCCGGAAGACAAAATGCGATCTGTAAACAGCCCGAGAGAATCATCATGTTGTGAGCATGCCCCTGACTTAATCTTAGTGGTGGCATTGGAGAGCCAAGAAAAATCCCCTGCGTATCCTGCTTTGAGTCGGATAGCGAGTGTGTGCTGGCCGAGTCCCGCCGGGGTGGAAACTTTCGGACGTATGAGCCGACCAAGAAATCCACAAGGGGTCACAAGGCTTCACAACGCACCTCGCCGAGAACAACCAGGTCAACTGAAAAGGAAGTGGATCGCAGCCTTGACGGCTTAAACGAAGATGTCATTGATGAGCAGCTCGCTTCCGAGCTTAGGAATCCCTCTGATGCGCTGCATATACTCGCCCAATCGGAGAAATCTAAAGCAAGTGGATCGCCTGTATTGCCAAACGAGGAGGAGCGCGACGGTCTTTTACGTGGGCCATCGAATGTTGTATCTGTTGACGAGTATGAGCTAGTTCAGCGGGGGCTAGTTAACCATAGCAACATATCCGAGTTGCTGCACCTGTCAGTCCACATCAAACAGAGATAACTCAGTTTTGCGACTAATCGAAACAGGTATTCCCAGAATTATCACTCTTATTGTCCCATTGTGCCAGCGTATATGCTTGGGCAGTCTGGCATTGACAAAATTCGCACATCGGATTTCTTCCTTCTCACAGTCATTTTGACGATTGCATCAAGAGACTCGTCAAATCATTCCCTTATCCACCGATATTGTTGGGATTACACCCAGAAGCTGTTGCTCGAGGTGTTGCTTGGGTATCCTTGGACGCTGAAGTCCCGAACAGTCGAGAGTTTATTGCTCTTATCGGAATGGCTTCCCCATATCGAATTATCGCAATCCGTCTCAAACGAAAGTAAAAGCATGTTCATCGAAGACAGAACGTCATGGTCACTCGTCGGGCTAGCTGTCAGACAAGCTTACTTGATGCGTCTTGATCAAGGTGCCTTTCCCAATGTTGTTACACCAGAGACAAAAGAGCAGGCGGAGCACAAGCGACTATTATGGACATGTGAGTAGCCTGGATGAATGAACTAGAAACCTTGTCTAACTTCAGTCTCTCCTTTTTTAAACAACAGTTGTCTACATCGCGGATCGGCAGATATCTGTTCGTCTAGGCCAATCGTTTTGGTCCCGTGGCCCATCTCTTTCAACACGCCTCACCGCGAAAGACTTTCCCAGCTTACAGCCTGCCTCAAATAGTAGCCAAGAGGATTATGCGTCTGCTCACCAAGCAACGATGGAGTTGACACAGCTCATGCATAACGCTCAAGCCATTCTTTACTCCTCGCCGAAACGGACTTTGGCAATGGTCCATGATGGAGATTACAGTCGTTATCTTGACGACTTTCAGCGCGCATCAATGAACTGGCATGCTACTTGGAGCGATCTTGCAGTATCTGCCAGAGTGAAGCGTTCTTTGTCACTGGTATATGAGTACCTGTGCCTTTATGTTAACGCATTCTCATTCCAAGCCGTTCTCACCAGGATGTCGGCACAAAACACTTCTTTGAAACCGTCTTTCAGGCCATTCATTAATGGCATTATGAATTGTTCCGACGGGCGATACGTTTGGGATGCTATTACAGCAGCCATAAATATCCTGAAGCTGATGATGGATTTCCACCCCCATCATGAGTTATGTTATCTACCATATCGCTACTATTTGTAAGTTGTCCCATATCATCTCTTGGTATTCATTTTGACTGACTGATGTTGGAGATATGGTGTGTATGCAGCGGTCTTTCTACATAGAGCGGATTGTGCCGGAGCTTTCCAACCTGCACGGCGCCGTCAAGAGACCACATCGTTAGTTCTCAAATTCATATCAGTGCTGGATGGTGCTGCATCGGATAAGTTTCATATCAGCCACAGGTACAGTCAGTTGCTTAGAAATCTTTGGCAGAGAGAGGGACGAAAAGCCAGCAAGGCCAGAGACGCCCTAGCTACTTCTATATCGGCAATCCAAGCAGGGACTGCGCAGCAACAAGAAAAACCAGACTTCAGCCCAGCCACTCTATCTTCGCTAGATCATCCTCACGGACAGCATGATATGGAAAATCTGGCTAACGCCGATTTGCCAATTAACCAAATTCCAACCATGAGCCAGGAACTTCCCGACTTTTCGCCAATGCAGGACTATCCGTTTGGACCCTTTATCAGTATACCAGATTTTGAGCTAGGAGATTTTGGAAATCCCATCAGTGATATGTCGCTTCCATCGCTAAACTGGGGAGCAGGTCTTGTTGGGATGGATCCTATTGGGCAATAATTATCTTTCTCGCCGAAATTACGTATAGCGGCTAACAAACGAATATCTGTTAAAGAAGACTAAACGAACTCTACATGCGAACTGAGACAATTATTTCTAGAAATATGGAATCTTAGCCTACGTTTTACGGCTTCTTCATTGCAGGCTGAGATATCGGTTAATTTACATCACATACATTGCTGGCTGTAGTCACAAACAGGAGCTTCCAAATGTCCAACAGTGATATTTTGATACCCTATTAAAGCTTGTATATACAGGGCAACAAGGAGAATATTAACATGAATAGGAAAAATGAAAATGACTGCTAGAATCAATAAGTGATAGAGCAGGAGGTGCTAGGGACGGCGGTGTTGTTGTCAGAGCCGGTAGCAACATTTGCTGCCAGTGACTTAGTTAAAGATGTCGTTCTGAGCACCAGGAGCCCAGCCCATCTGCCTGTTGTAGCCGGGAGAAGCGCCGTTGGGGACCTGGACGTTGTTGCCGGTAGCCTGGTTCCAAGCAATCATCTGCTTGGCACCGGAGAGGCACTTGGATGAGTCGTTGCCACACCAGACAGGAGGCTTAGCCTGAGCAAGAGTCTTGGTAGAGCTGGTGTTGGTGACGTGGCATCGGTAGTTGGCCATGTACATGTTGGGAGTACCACAGCCGTTGGGAACCCACAGCCAGGCGCAGTAGCATCCACCGGCCGGGCAGGCAGGAAGATCCTTGGGAACGTCGTAGGTAGCAATACGCTTCCAGGGGGTGCTATTATGGCGTTAGTTTAAAGCTGTAGTTTGGAACAACAAGGGCTTTATAGACTTACTGCTCAAGAACAGAGAAGACAACCAGGTTGTCCATGGTCACCTTGGTGATGTCCGATTGGTAGGAGATGGCCCAGGCAGTACCAGCAGCCATGGTCTGGTTCTGGGTGTGCATGGCACCGTCATCCTGAATGCAGTCAGGAGGGCTGCCAGGACCAGACCAGTTCTCGGGGTGGCTCTGGCCATCAGGCCACTCGCCGGCGAACTGTCCGTTGAAGGACAGGGTGGTCTGAGCCTGGTTGTGGGCGAGCTCAACAGTGAACTGGCCACCAGCAGGCAGAGCAACGGAGGCACCGTTAGGAGGAGGAGCCTTGTTGCAGCCACGGTCGGCCTGCATCCACCACTGCTCAAAGGGAAGCTGATAGAGAGGGTTCACGGGAGTGTTGGAGTTGGCGTTGTAGTTGTTGGGATCGGGACCACCCTGGATGGAGTCAGTAAGAATATGTCTGACGATTTTGAAGAAAGAAAGCAGAGTGCTGCACAAACCTCGCAGAACATGCCCTTAACAAAGGCAGCAGTGTGGGCAGTAGCCCCAGTGGCAAGAGCCAGCGTAACGGGAACAGTCCAGAACATCTTGACAGTCTTAAGAATCGAAGTTGGTTGAATGAATGGTTGAACTTATGGAACAAAAGAATGGAAAGAACGAACAGAGAAGTCTTGCTTCGAACTGGTTTGGTGAGAGAAAAGGTGATGGATCGACGAGATAGTCAGATACTTATATAGTTGCTCCTCTATACTATCCTATACTCTTGAGAGACCTATCTTGCCTGGATCCCAACATCCCAACCCAGAGGCTAGCCGGGAACAGATCGCAAGGAAATGGGGCATCTCCCGTGTGCCAAAGCTTGACATGGACTGCCCGAAAGAGTCTAAAGATCTGCCAATCTATCACCCCATGAGGCTGTTCCAATTATGGATCACTTGGGCCGCCGCCCCTTTCGTGGCCATCGGTAAATTTTCCTCTTACACTTTTTCAGACTCGCATGTAACCTGCCCAGCGAAACGGTACCGAAATTGTAGGCCCATTACGGCCGACGGCGTGGAGTAAAGCACCAATAAAGGCGCAGCCTTTAACGAGTAATTAACCGCCGGGATGTTTCTTTAAGAAGAGTCATGGAACTCCGGATGCCGCCAGGCCGCAGCAACGCCTTACCTCTGATGCGTGGCGGCCACTCACTATCGATGTGACACCAAGCGTTTCGAAACGAAACGAGCCGGAGATGGTAACCCCCACAGATGAACTCCACCAACAACGCCCAGAAGCCTCGCTTCACCCGCCTGATCTGGCAACAGTTGAAGAAAATAAGCATCAAACTAGCATATTTTACCGCCTGCTCCGTACCTGATCGTTCGTGCATCAGCGACATCCACAGCCGCTGACCGGGCATTGCCGGCCTTCTCAGCTGCCACCTTTGCCACCGTCCCTTTTTTTAAATGCCGAAGAGGTTCGCATAGCAAATCTCACCAACGCAAAGGGCAGGTCGATGATCCGTAAGATCAGCAAACCTCACGAGACGGTCTCACATGCATTACTTACACACCAACCACCCTGTAAAAAAATGAAATCCTTTTCGCATTGTAGAAGGAGGATTGGATACAACACATACCTACATGAACGCAGCCACTCGACGCGCCTCTTGTCGGCCCGTTTCACAAGGCACGCAAACAACATGATGCCCAGAGCTATTAGCGCTGCTGCTGTCCTTGATGGGTTTCCAGCCAGCGATTCATCGCTAGCGCTTAGGCACATTACCTCCGTGAAACTAACTAAAATTTGGCATTCGAGCTGTGATTCTTACGGATTACTTTTTTGATCGTTCTGTCACACCCTTGCGCCTGTCATTACGACTAGCGGCCTGGCCCGCTTTTGTTGACATTGGCGCCGGAAGCAAAATCGTGAAACAGGAAAAGTGGTGGTATAGAAAAGCCGCCAATGTATTTCCAGTGTTCTATTTCGTATATATGGGGAGCGGATCATGAAAGACAACTTCAAGTATATGTCAGCGGAATTCAGGGACCAATTATAAGGACTTGATTACGAGAGAAATCATTGCTTGCCCGTCAATTTCTTGCCTCTCCGTGTATGTGGTCCGCGTTCAAGTTATCTCATGATGAGTGTGTTTGCAAACGGAGATTTCGCTGTTCCTCTGTTTAAAAGAGATTGTTCTGAGAGTTGAGTAATCAGATAATAAAATAAGAGCAACACAGGGTTTTCAAAGACCTTAGGATGTCTCAGACAGGGGTCCCCATCCTATTTCACAGCCTTGCACTCGTATCCCGAAGGGTATAGCCAGCAAAATGCTGATCACACCGTCTCAAGCATCTTGGTTACTTCAAAGAATATTCGGCAAAGGATATTACGACAGTACTACAACAAAGAAGGAGTATTTCATCGTACACTTTGTCACTAAGTACCTTCATGATAGCACAATACTTACCAATTCATCAATACATTGCTCGAAGAGACTTATAGAAGTCATCTTTTCAGTTTCGCCAATCTATGCTTTATCTATCTATAGGCCCCCTTTAATTGTCGTCTGGTAGGGAATCCCAGCTCTCAACCAGAGTTACAATAAGTCCATGTCTCGAATTGAGTATCAGCACCCCTTTGAGGTTAACAGCTATATCACGACGGGAAATTGTTGAGCAAGTGTAGTAATTCGACACTGGTCCCATCGGCTCCTCGCTGCCTAGATGAACTCATGAAATCATTATGATGAAGAAAAGGGGGGTGTTGATACTACCATTCGACACCTACCTCTTGAACTCATTGAATGGAAATATTCACCTAGTCTAATATACGCTCGGCATCTTCTCGGTCGTCCAAGAAATAGGAGAAGGCAGCCATTGAACACGGGAGCACCATCTCGCTACTAGGTACTTCATCGATCAACTGCAATGTTACTTCTTGGCTATTTCCTAAACTACCTGAGTTTATTCGGGTTTTAGGGTAGCAATATGCATGCAATATTTTGGCTATTTCAGATTTCCCCAATCGGAAGATTCTGTCAAATGTCAAATAGGCTAAACAGTAACGACAACACATCAATTGCCTTGGTGATCATCAGTTGTTCGCTTAGAAGATTGAATATTTTGAAGAAACCATTTTATTATACATTGAAAGTATCACGACGGCATCATTATGATCGTAATCCAAGAAAGAAGGTAGTACTCTATATACGACCTTTGAGATAAAATCTCCCGTCGGATGCAATTACGTCATTGACTATTTTCTCGGAAGAGATCTACGAATACAAGTTACATATGTGTAGCATTTGTTTCTACTAATAAAAAGCTGCGTAAACTCAAATTATGTCTTGCTTTGGTATATAGGGTAGTTGATGTTGTTTCGTACGTTGTGCAGAGTTGTGTCTTAACCTTGGATTGCCCTGACTAGAATTTCGAAATGTCAGCACATCCAATATCCCACAACAGATAGTGCTGTAACAGGCTGCTTTGGGTAGACTAGGAAATCTAACTCTCAAAGACTGAGCGGCTTTCGGTGCAAGGCCGCCCCTATTGTGTAAACGTCGTCCGCTCCGTGCGGCTTTCGACCGCCCCCGTGTTCATGACTAGGACCACTATGTCGTTGGTTCACTGGTAAGCTTGTTGCCTAACGAGGATTCTGATTGGTGGAGAGACAGAGCCGGATACGAGATTGCTCGGCACTCCACGCCTAAACCCCTGTATCATATTAGATGTGGAAGCTAAACACTATCACAATGCCCCACGGGTTTCATATCCTTCTATGCTGATTATGCCAAGGGACTCAAGCTCGCGCTCTGTGTTGCTCGAAAAATACCTACATACAGACTCTGGCAATCCTACCTTTACGGAGTATGTAACCATGCAACTGACGCTTGTACGACTTAGTGCTAGGATGTAATATCACAGCAACTGCTGAACGACCAACCGCTTATCCGGGTTCCGGGAAGGCCGGTTCACACCGAGAGCCCGCCGTCAGGGCCTTCGTACGACAATCTGGCGCTAAAATATCTCGAACAGACCCTGTCACAGTCGCTGGCCATGATCACAACATCCAAGTGCTCCTTCATAATCACTTCGCTACAAGATGTGGTGAGACTCCAAAGCCTCGCATGATGCTCACTGTTGGTATTGCTACATTAATACCGACGAGACAAGCATCTCATTCCAATCCTAGATGTAGATTGCTCGAGTAACGTCTGCACCAATTGACACTCTCCCTTGTATATGAGCGGAACTCGCCCACGATCGGACTTTACTGACCAGCTGAGTGATTGAAAATGAAGATGCCTCCCCCGGTCCTGCCCACAGCGCCCTTGTCTCGGAGATATTCGACCACCTCTTCATGTCCGCCTGCCATAGCCCCCTGGATCGGCGTCTGGCCTCTGCGGTTGTAGCTTGAATTGACGTCCGCCCCGATATCAACAAGCTTTTTCACAATCTCAATGTATCCCTTCTCAGCAGCTGCGTGTAAAGCTGTTCCATCGCCATCGTAGCCTCCGCCAGACGCCTGCACATCTGCACCGGACTTGAGCAGCAGGTCTACAATTTCCGTGCTCCCTTGCAGGCATGCTCCCTGAAGAGCCGTGATGCCTTTGTACCTAGCCGATGGGGCATTTACCTGTGCTCCATTCTCCAGCAGCAGCTGCACGACTGCCACAAATCCGCCGCTACATGCCGCCTGTAACGCCGTGCGACCGGCGATTGGCGACGGAGGGGCGTTGACCGCTGCCCCGAGTTCTAACAGCAGCTTCACGATGCTGAGATGGCCGCGTTCCGATGCTGCTTGCAGTGCAGTTCTTCCATTGTATCGAGCGACGGCAAAAGTTTTAGGTGCTGATTGAGCTGTTTGGTGGGTTTGCGTCAGCACACGGATGCCGTGGTTCGTCGCCGGACTCATGTTGATCTCGGAGCCCGCGGCCAGAAGCATTCGGACAACGTTTTCATTGCCTTGCCCACAGGCAATCTGAAGGCCAGTGCGCTGGAAGTTGTTCCCGCCACAGAAGTGGACATCTGCTCCAGCATCAAGTAAACTTCTTACTGTTTCTTCATGTCCCTGCATGCAGGCAGCTTGCAAGGCCGTCTGGCCATAGTAGCCACTTGGAGGATCGTTCACAGCTGAGGGGTTGGAGGCGAGGATCTCTTGGACGATCTGTAGCTCTCCACTTCTAGCGGCGAGTTGCAGGGGTGTCCAGCAGTATTCATCAATGTCGTCGGTGGGCAACGAAGGATCCCACGCTGCATCCAGTGGTGACAAGAATATTTGGTGTTGTGGTTGCGCCACCAATGGAGTCTCAACATTTGTTTCAGTCATCTCAGCTTCGCGGATAGTTTGCAACAAGACTGAGAGGAAGACTTTGCGTAGCAAGAGTTTAGCCAAAAGGGAAAAAATTGATCACGAGCGGGCTCATTGAGTTAGTTGAGTTATCCGACAATCCCCTCTCTTTATTAACACGTGCACCGATGAATCCTTCGGTGTATTATAAGCGTCTTATCGTCTGTAATATTGCGCGCCTTTGCGATGATGCTCGCGCCTTTTCATGTAGCCACGGACGCCCAACCAGATAACGCACAACAACAATGAGCACTGGGGCTCATTTTCTTGAGTCTTGTTGCGCATGAAATGGAAAAAGTTCTGAGACGGACCGAACACATTGATCCTTCAGTTTGCTTCGCAGTATCTGTCATTTATTGGGATTTCTCGCTTCAAGAATGGATGCCGATATAGTCATTATGCTTTACGAGATTTATCACCAGCAAGTTTCTGTAAAATGTGCTCTTTATTGGAGTATATGATGCTAAGGTAGGCAATCCGGTGCAGCTAATACATTTCGTAGGATGTTGATAGGATATGCTAAGATGCAACTAGAGAAAGTGGGAAGAGGAAAACAATCTCTTCACCTCTGTATAACTGGAAAAAAGGTTATCAATTGTATCTGAAGGTCAAAGGCGCCAAATCAGTGCCTGCTTGTGTCTATGAATGCAAGTATGCGTTTCCACCATGCCGCTCTCCCAGCGTCACAAATTGCTTCCCAAACTCTATTGCTTCACCCCCTTGGCAATGAAAAATGGCTTAAATTTGGATGTCTGGCAAGTACCATGCTGAGGGACATTGGACACATTCGGCGTGGTGTCGGGGTATAATTTGTAGTCAACGCTTTCAGGAGTGAAGCCAGCTTCGGCCATTAGAGCCTTCATGTCTTCAGGCTCAAATCCCCCATGTTTAGAAATTGTGTGATGAGATGAAACTGCGCCATGAGAGTGGCTATGAGAGTGGTCATGAGAGTGGTCATGAGAGTGGCTGCCCCCAGCACAATCGGTGTGTCCATGAGAGTGGTCGTTGGCATGATCGTGGATGTGAGCCTCTGGTGCCAAGTCAACGACGACCAAGACACCACCGCTCCGCAGCCGTTCGTAAAGGCCAGATATAACGCCGACTTGGTCACCCATATGGTGAAGGGCCATGCTTATTGCGATGACATCGAAGTCGAAAAACTCTTCCGTAGCCAGCACAGTGTTCGTCGATATGGCGGGTATGGAGCCCTGGACAGCAACCATGAGGCCAGGTGGATAACCCGATTGCTGAGCCATCTCGTTGTAGGCCGCCACACTGGCATCGGAGATGTCAATCCCTTTGATGACGTCGAATTGTCCCAGGAGCGCGCTCGATACCATACCATAGCCACAAGCATAGTCGAGAAGCTTCACGGGGGGGCCGCTCTCGGAACGACGGCGAATGCCCATCCACTCAACATTTTCGGAGAGGGCATCACCGATCTTCTTGGCGAAATTAAGCATCCATTGTGAGCCAAATATCTTGCTTCCGTGAGTGCTGTTCAAAGTTAGTTTATCGCTGAGCAATGTGGCGTCCGGACACTAACTTCCAGAATTCGCGATTCGCTGCCGCCAAATCCTCTCTTCCTTGCTGGTGGTTTTCCATTTCGGAGAGCAATGATGACTTGTGTGTTGAACAGGGTGAAGAGAGTGACTATTTAGCCATTATATGGTGAGGAAACAAAGGAGAAGGAATGTCGCGGTGAAAGTCTCCGGAAAGGGTCCGCATAAGTACGCGAGGGCCAAGTAGCTTGTGGAAAGTGAGTTTTGTGTCACTTTCCTCTGCGCCGATGTAGGTTCAACAAACGATAGATTACTGGCCATTTGCATCCGAGTGTTCACAATTCTCTTGTTTTTTCACGTCAGTGCGCTGGCATTGAATATGCTGGTATCCCGTTGTTGGTTGCACCGGCCACAAAGGGGATCTGCAGGAGCTGTCACTATGAAGCCGAGATGGCATGATATTATTCAGCAATGTCCGTGCGAGTAGCTCTGAGACTCTAATATTTTAATTTGCAATAAGAAGATTATGAAAAGCCTGAGATTAAAGCCATGAGGTGTTTCGCTGTGATACGAGGAGGGTGGAGGAGAAAGGTGGATTGATGTTTTTGGTGATACACTAGCCTAAGTATTGTAAGAAAAACTAAACTAACAACGCCCGTTTACACGAAAAGACGAAGAGTGGTTGGCATTAGATCTCCATACTTGAATGCCACATATCCATTGAAGCATCATGAGTTTCCAAAATAAATGCATACATGTATCTTGCGCCGCTGCGTGATGAGCTGCCTACAAACGCGAGGCTGTCTGGACCAACTCAGTCCTCAATGTGTCCCACCTACCATTCTGGGCCTTTTAAATCCAACGGTAGCCGTAGCATTCGATGGCCATCTTCAGTTGGAGTGGGCAGTCGCCCTCCTCGGATGTTTATCTGGAGAGACTGGTGGAGCATCCGTGGTGCTGCCAGTGTAGCGTCACGTTCATTTCGCATGGTAACAAATTCCTTTTCTGTGATGCCGTCCTTGAGATGCTTGTTTTGCTCTCTGTGTTCATGAACGGTCATGTATGCCCTGGGACCGCTGCGTCCTTGCGGGGGATAGTCATGGCCAGTCCAGATCTTGACATTATCTGGCAAGCTGAGCAGCTTGCGACCTGAAGAGTAGAGACTGTTGGAGCTGCCGCCAGGAAAATCGCACCGCGCAGTGCCAATATCGGCATTGAAAACAGAATCACCACAAAAGACGTTATCTAGAGGCAGTAGTCAGAAATCTGGAATACACTGTAGTCAAATGTTGCAATATCTTACCTCCGACCTTATATCCCATATGATCGGGTGTATGGCCAGGGAGATGCATCGCCATGGCTTGCAGATCTCCGATCTCAAACGTCTCGTCATCATCAAGAAGATGGTCAAAGACGACCCCATATTGCTCCTCTGGAACCCCATATCGCTGGCCAAAGAATTTTTGCACTTGACCAATCCGCTTACCAATAGCAACTGATGGACTATATCCCTGCTCCTGGCCCAGGCGACGCTGCAGGTATGATGCCGCGGTGAGATGATCTGCATGGACATGGGTTTCTAACACCCAATCGACCTTGTAACCCTTCTCCTTGACTAGGGCTAGCAATGAATCGGCGGTACGTGTGGTAATGCCTTGAGTTGCGCGATCATAGTCCAACACCGGATCAATGATGGCGGCGATATTCGTCGACGGGTCAGCCACAACATACTGCCATGTACCAGTATCTTGTTCAAACACGTCATGAATGATGGGTTCCGTGGCCTTTTGAGACGCTGTGGTGGACGACATGTTTCTAAATGTGCTTAAGACTTGAGGTTTGCCAACACTTGCAGTGCTGCTTGATACTAATCCAGGGCGGAATGATGAATATCTGCGGTTTTGACCAAGGGGACGAATGTTGCAGCTGCTGAAGCACCTGGTATGTGATAAAGGACGCGTAGTTGAAGTTGGTGTGAGATTCAAGCCTGCTGCCAACTGCTTTCTGCAGGCCGGAATTCGACATCGAAGAGACATTCTGGATGTTTTATAGCCCGTGTTGTGATGGTTGTTGTCGCCCTCCTTGTCTTACCTTGCGTCAGCTCAAGATGGATGCAACTCAAGAGCCCGGTAGTGACGGGGACGTGTTTAATAACCTAGAATCGAATTGCCGTGTCTGAAGCCCGAAAGCTGAGGTCATGCCACATCTCATCCGAGCTGCTCCGTGTGTTCGGCGAGTCACGCTCGAGGTCGGCGATCCTCTCAAGTATGCTTATCCCGTCAGCGCCGCCACCGAGTTCCGGCCGGAAGATGGCTCTTGGCCAGTCGCCGGATCTTGGGCCACCTTCTCGGCTCGTCGCTACGGGCGACCGGTAAATCCTCGGATCTGTTGCATTCTGGTGAAGGCCGGAAGTCGGGGATTCGAGACGGCTGGCGGTGGTTAGTCGATGGCGCGATCGGTGATTATTCATCCTAGTTCTGCAGAGCTTTTGTTGAAGCTTGAGTTTTAAGTTTCTTGGATACTTTTCTTTCTTACAGGGCTTATTCTCATCTTGTTTTCTTCTCTGGGTGGTTTACTTTTCTTCTCTTTGTCTACTCTCTTGCGGGGTGGTTTTACTTCTTCATCTTCATCATGTTCCAAGCACGCTCAGTGTCTCTGGCTTGCCGAGCTGCTAGCCGTTCCGCGAGCTCTGCCCTCTCTTCTCGGAGCTTCGCAACTGTTTCCAATGTCTCTCCTGGCCGGAGTCATCGAGTTGTTGTAATTGGAGGCGGTGCGGCTGGCCTGGACATTAGCCATAAGCTCCTTCGATCTGGCAAATTCTCCCAGGATGACATTGCTGTCGTTGATCCCGCAACGTGGCACCATTACCAGCCTGGGTGGACCCTCGTGGGCGGTGGTCTCAAGAACAAGGAGGAGCTGAGAAGGCCTCTAAACAGCCTTGTCGACCCCAAGTTCAAATTCTATAACGACAGCGTTGCCGGCTTCTCACCTGAGGATAACTCAATTACACTGGACAAGGGCGACAAAGTCACCTATGAGCAGCTGGTTGTTGTACCTGGCATCGAGATCAACTATGGTAGCGTCAAAGGCCTCTCCGAGGCTCTAGCGGACTCAAGAAGTTCCGTCTCGACCATTTACAACTATGATACGTGCGACAAGGCATACGACACTATTCAGAGACTTCAGAAGGGCACTGCCATTTTCACTCAGCCAGCGGGCCCCATCAAGTGCGCAGGCGCTCCTCAAAAGATCTTGTGGCTCGCTCTGGATTACTGGAAGCGCGCGGGACTGTATGACCCCAGCAATCCCTCCGGCTCTGCCATTCAAATCAGCTTTGCCACCGGAATGCCTGTCATGTTCGGCGTTGCCAAGTATAACGCCGCGCTAGAGCAGCTCCGTAAGGAAAGGGGAGTTGAGGGATTATTCCAGCACGATCTCGTTGCCATCGACGGCAACAAGGCTACTTTTGCTCTGCCGGATGGCAAGGAGGCCGTCACGAAGCAGTTTAACCTTCTGCACGTTGTGCCCAAAATGGGACCTCATGCCTTTGTTAAGAACAGTGCTCTGGCGAACGAGGCTGGTTATGTTGATGTTGATGACGGCACAACTCGCCACAAGAAATACCCAAATGTCTGGTCCGCCGGCGATGCATCCAGTCTCCCCACATCCAAGACCGCGGCTGCCATTACTTCGCAGACACCCATTCTAGTTCAAAACCTGTTGCAAACTATGGAGGGCAAAGCCGCCGAAGCAACTTATGATGGATATGCCTCGTGTCCTCTTACGACAGAGTATGGCAAGGTCCTTCTTGCTGAGTTCAAGTATGGAGGAGTACCAAAAGAGACTTTCGGCGACTGGTTTGGTATTGACCAGGCAGTCCCTCGGAGATCCTTTTACTACCTGAAGAAGCACTTTTTCCCATGGGTTTACTATAACCACATGGTGAAGGGAACCTGGGGAGGACCGAAAGGCTGGTCCAACTAGGTAACCAGTAAGACACAAATTGTATTCTAGGTCATTTAAAAGCACTGCATTTACAAATTTATGACGATTCAGCCGTATGCATTTGTCCCAACTCAGAATGTGCTTTTCTCAGCACCATGCTAAAATCTTGTTTGGTGCTCGTGACTGTCAGCTGGTTGTGGGGGCAAACATTCATAAGAAGAATGGCCAAAGTCGAGATCACTCGAATATTGCTAAAAATAATTTAATTGATCTTACCAACGCAGAAGGATTCAAGGCCTGTCCACTGTCTCAGACCCAAAGACTATTGCATGAAATTTGGCTTGTAAAATGAATGCCGACCGAGCTAGCGCATGGTGGGTTACTACGAAAACTCATAACCCGATGAATACGATACTCAGCCTCACATTGCGAATGAGTGACAAAACAACGGATCACGAGGTGGTAAAACATGGAATTCCTTAAATTCAACGCCAATACCTTCTATATCGAAGGTAAATCTTTCTACATCATTTCTAGAAACACAGTTCCAGTTAATTCTCGCGATACAAAGGCCTAGTTCTTATTGATCAGTAACCTCGCAAGACTGTTGACACCAAAATACCCCTATCGTTTGCTTAATACCAAAATGGCCTTAAATAATCCAACTGGTGTTCAAGAATACGACGAAATCAAGGGAGACGAAGAACATATTCTTCTTCTGCCAGGAGGCAGACAGTTGGCCTACACTTACAACGGTCCTGCTACTTCTCGAATCGTTGTCATATTCTTCGTGGGAATCATGAGTGTCGGTACATCTGCTCACGTCCCTGAGCCATTCCGTGAGAAACAGGCTCTCTGGATCTCCCCAACACTCTCGGGCATGGGGAATTCAAGCAATCGCGATCACTCAGTGCCGTATCACGTCACTTTAGCTAATGATATGAATGCACTTCTGAGTCACTTTTATCCCACCGGAGACTTCGATGCTCTATATCTTGCAGGTGGCTCATACGGCACTGTTCAAGCGCAAATGTTGTACGGGGCACCATATGATCTCTTTCCTTTTGGTCGAAAGATTGTCGGCTGTCTTTTGCTCAGCGGCTTCTCTCCGCTCAAGTACCATGTAGGATACGCAAAGAAAATTAATTGGCACAATTGGTTTTCTTTTGGGCCGCCAACGAGAATTATCCCATTCCGTTTACTGCAGCATTTGTTTAAGGCGGCCATTGGATCTAAGCTGCACTCTGTCGACGGCGCAACGGATTTTCTCAAAGACGCGATATTCAACAAGATGGATGACGAGGAGAAACAAATATTTGACGAATGGCTGCAAAAGAACAACTTCACAGAACATACAGTTATTAGCGAGATGGCAGAGCGCACAGTCAAATGTTGCAACAACTGGGATGGTTTCATGGAAGTATCCGACATCATTCATTCTGACTGGGGATTTGATCCCCGTACTTTGGACGCAGAGCATTCTTCAAAGCCTGTGTTGGTTGTGGGATCTAGGAAGGATTACATCGGAGGAGGGACTAATGATTGGCTTGTAGCCAACTATAAGTGTGCGAGGCTCAAATTGTTGCCTGGAGGCCACATATCATCATTGTTTTTTATGGATGAGATATCCAAGGAGATGATTGACGATGCCTGCCGCATGTGAAAAGTATGGTTACTCGGCTTCAAAAATCTTTGCCTTGCTGAAAACAGTCTATCACTTTCTTTCCATTGCTGCAACGCATTAATACTACACCTTTGTTGAGCTTACCTAAACATCGGCGGAGGAGACCGGATAGCCGGGGAGAAGCCCGGCTTCGGACGGCTCGCTCTAAACTCGTGATTTTGCCATCTCACCGACGGTGAGCAGAAGAAGGTGTACTGTGTATGAAGGCTGACAAATGCGGAAGTATGTCACCCATCTTCTTGAGCTTGCCTGCAGTTAGCCTAGTTGAGCCAGCCACAGTTGGATTGCTAGACTGTTTTTGCGAGGTTAGTTCGAGGGCCGTGTAAGACGATTAGTGGCACAGACGTATTTACCCAACCAACAAGATGAAAGAGATCACGGTCAGTTGGGCATTGTTTGCGCGAAATAGTCTCTGCTAGACTTGTGGTGGGCTGATTCGCTTTCTCGCTAACTTGTCATTCATCTAGCAAAGAGTCTCCACTTGATGTATTCACACAATGAGAGTAGCCATACAATATCCACACTGTCCCATCAGATGCGGAATTTTCCATCTCTTGCCGGCCTCGTTTTCTGATTGCCAGGGTGAATTATGTTCAAGCCGAGATTCTAGTTATCATCTATTGTACACACGAACCTCCAGCAAAGATGTCATTAGAAGTAGAGAATGGAAACCTGGCAGCGTATATGACTTTTTGGTTAAGGCGTTGAGGGTTAGGTCACTCGAACATGAGATGAATCGATCACAAGGATTAAGCAGTCAAGGTATTTATATGATTTGAAATATGCGCTGGATCTAAGCGCAATATGTATTCAAGCCTGTCGTGTCAAACGAGTGTAGGCAGGTTCTATAAAAGTTTGTACAAGAATGTTTGTAATGATGTATAGTTGGACAAATTATATACGGATGAAAGAAGGACCATATATAAATCTCAATAACAAAAAATGCAACCTCTCTAAGCCATGCTTATGAGATATCAAGCCATTTAGTGGCAGGTGCTGGTAGCAAGGGTCCAACCAGTGAGACGGTTAGCGACGTCAGAAGCGTAGCAAGCAGTGCTGCCGAGGCCGTTGTCGAGGTTGGTGTAATCAGCAGATCCGCTGTTGTACAGACGAGATGTGGCGTAGTAGGCCTGGCTACCCTTGTTGCCAACCTTGCCCTCAGCCTGGGACAGGAGCTTCTCAAGGCCAGGGCCCTCGGATGTGCCAGCAACACCGTCGTTGATCATGAGGCTGATGGTTGATGAGGGGCAGGGGCTGATGCCGAAGCAGCTACCGGCTCCGTTGTGGGACTGCATGAGGCCGGGGTTGGTGACACCGTTGTTGGTGGTAGGAACACGGACGCAACCCTTGCTCTCCTGCATCATGATGGCGAGGATGAAGCGCTCATCGACACCGGTGGACTTGGCAGTGGACTTGATGGCATTGGCGATATCCTGGATCTCGGAATCAGAGTCATCACCGACCCAGCCGTTCCAGACGCAGGACTTCTGCATGAGAGGAACGTTGGCGTCCCAGAGCTCATCCCAGGTGCCCCAGGCATCCTGGGAAGGCCAGCCAGCGGCGGAAGATCCGTCACCCTGGTAGAAAGTGTACTTGTCTGCGATGCCACGCTTGGTTGCGCTGCTGGTAGCGGGAAGGGCAGAGCCGACGGCAGCAAGGCCGGTAACAATGATGGCAATGTTGGCGAACATTTTGAAGTGTTGATTGAGATATATATGGAAGAAAAGGAGAGAATGGGTATCAATGGTTGAATTTAGAAAGAAAGGAGTGTTTCAAGGAAAGTGTAGAAGTAAAGGAATGGAAGTAGAATATCTTGATGAATGGAAAAGAAAACAGTCTGGGAGAGAGGGAACTGCTCTGCCTTTTATACATGAATCCATCTCTATTGATCACTACATCTTCCTAGCGGAAAATGTCGTCCGCGCAGGCTCTGTGCTGAAGCAGGAAGGCAAACGCCATCTTTTAGAACAAGAAAAGAAGAAAAAATTCTCTCATGATGGCAAATAGAACCGCCGAGAGAAAAACTGCAGTAACAATGAGAAGGCCGATATGCGAAGAGCGACACCGAAGGCCATGCCCCGGCATAAACCCATAAACCCCTTGGTAGCGTCGGGGGCCAATCTAAAAACGCCACCCCAAGGGTCCTTTCCCAAACCAAAGTCCGGCTTGCAGCCGACTCGTTGGCAGTGGATACAAAGGATCCTTGTAGCGTGAAATCCACGTGGGATGAAAGGGGAAAATGTCGCAATCACCCGCTGTCAATTGCTATGGAATATCTGTTCATGATTCTACCGCAGCTTTTACGAGCCGTGTAAGTCAACCTTCTTCACATATCTCGCCCATAATAAACATCTCTGCTCCGAGAATTCATCTTTGTCTGAAATTACCGACTGTTCTATCAAAATTAGCAAAAGAGAAAAACTATGCTGTGATACAGGGGGTGTTATTCATGACATTGTATATCCAATCCATACTAGTACCATGCCGCCAACACCCAACACTACAATGTTCCTGAACGGAGGTTTCAGGAGCCTTCTGTGTCAACCTGTGCAGTGGCGTTTAGAAGGCCACTAGAATGGACAAGTGGATGCTCAGCTGGCGAATCGGTGTTGTTCAATCCCACAATCCTGCGCGAGGCGTCAACGTTCTCGAATTAGAGGCGCCCTCAGTCATTTGTTCCTGGCTAAATGGGCTCCCCTGATTTTTTTTCTCCGACACCAAACCGATGGGTTATCGGTCATGGGTCGGGAACACAAATCGGGAACACGATTCATACATTTTCATTGTGAGCGAGTCATCCATTCAACTAGAAAGGCCCTGAAGGACAATGGTCGGCGATGGCGCCTTCTAGATGGAGAAGTAGCCAGGGGAAGTTTGGCGCCTCGAACTGGAAAGACAGTTACGCCCTTCTATGGCATCACAATGACCATTACACTGTTCTTTTGAGAAGGATATTCGTAAGGTTACGCTCTAAAAAATTTCTCAGCTTACTCTGTGTGAGTTCAGATGGTTCAAGCGCCTGGATGGGATGAAAGTTTTCGGCTTATTGGCCCCGGAATGAGAGGGTCTACTCAGATTCGGGAATTTCTTACCCATACTGGGGTAGAGAGCGGACCGAAGGTGCCGAAGTAGCTAATGCAACGAGGCCCGAGGCCGTCCTCGTATTCACGAAGATCATACAGGGAACCTCGTTGTAAAGAATCTGGGGTAGGGAGCACGAAATCGACCATCGTTACAGATTCTCGGGAGATCGCGTTACTTACCGTTGTTAGACGATGCAATATCTACTCGAACCACTTCTTTCCACTTACATCGCAACTTGTTGACGATATCACCGATTATGACAGATTATACTGGCAACATGCGCTTGACAACCCCTCCTGGGCATATCCGGAACTCCGACGTTGCCACAGTACATGGAAAATTTTCCACTCCTACATCATTGCTCGCGTGACGAAGTCGACCAGAACTGGCACTCATTTTTGCACAACTCCATTCACCGAAAGCAAATTTTTTGCGAGTCCTATTGAACCATTTGGCGACTTGACAGGCGCCCCGTGGCGTTTGCCCCTGGCCAGTTTTGCCCGAATAAGAGACATCATGTCTTGCGTGTCTCCTTATTCGGCAGCACCGTTTACAATGCCAACGCCACTCGAGCAACGTCTTTTTAAGGGCGGTTATTCAGGGCGGTAAAATTGAAGTGAGGCCTCTTTAAGCGCGACTAGTATGAGCGTACTGTATGGAGCCCAGAGAATTTCGAAGCCATCGAAAAGAAGAGGAGACGTAGTGAATAACCATTTCCGAATACAGTAATCGACCCCGAGAAGTTTTACACACAGGACCTACAGTATGTGTTCCGTTAAATACGGTATGCGGAGCATTTTCCGGTATTCGGCCTACCATCCGCGATTGTTGCCTCCCATTCGCTAGTGTGTCCCATTTTACTGATGAAAGGCAAATACGCTATAAATCTTTTCAGAATGTCACTCGGCGGATGAACGGAATCACTCAAGGCTGGAATCAAGTTGAGCAAAGGGATGGAAGAGGCGAGCAAACTTGGTGAAGAAATACCGGTTGCAAATGCCGACCCGAAGTAAATCCGAACGTATATCCAATCATATAACAGGATTAGGCGTCTGCAAGATTTCATAACGGAATGGATTATTAATCCCAAGACAAAGACATAGGTATGGTATGCTGCATTTCTCTCTTCAAGGCAATCAGTTTACTTCTCTTCTTCTTCTTTTTTCCCTTAGCAGAATAGATGAAATAAAAAAATATTCCACCGATCATTCGGTATTCTCTTTTCTGTATATATGCTGAGAATATCACTTTGGACTGTTATCTCAGGACTGACAACATGCGCTTATGCTCCCGCCAATCTCCCAGTATAGGGTATTAACTTTCACATTCACTAATGCGCCAGTCTTCAAATTACGGATGTTGATGCATGCAAATGCGCATCAAAAATGTCGGGATGATGGGTGTCATGCGTCGCGAGTTGCGTTTCAAAGACTATGACATGAAATGCCAAACCTCTCAGCAGCATTGCTTCTTTTTTTGTTGGCACTAATAGAGTCAAGACAGGGCTGTGTTATTATGGCATCTACTTCTTTCGTTACTGCAGCGTTAAGAAAGAGACAACAAAGTAGAGTGATTTCAGTTTCAGCGGAGATGCTAATAGCCGAGTCTATGGATCTTCATGCTTGTTTTTGTCTCATGAGACCTTTGTCCTTTTTTCTCCTCTTCTTCTTCCCCATTCTTTTGCTCTACTTTACCAGTTGTTCAGCTGAATCAATAGTCACGGCACGCTTGCGGGTTTAAGTCCGCAGCATGGTCGCCGCTCGGCATCACTGACACACAAAATCAATTGCGGACATCATCATGCTGCATACAATTACTCCAAATAATAATCATGATGCTCCTTTCCCTGTGTTAACATGGAGTTATTTTGTCGTTTCCTAAGGTCTGCGCTTTCATATTCAAGTGATCCGCATCAAGCTTGTTAGGAGTCCGCATCCAGAAAGAGTAAAAGCGGCTGACAGCTGACAATTTTTAACGGAAAAGGGTCTAGCGACCAGGAGGCGGCGCATCTCGAAAATACACAAACTCCGCCCCTTCTGTTGTTTCTTGGGGTAATTCCCACTATTTTCAAGACATGCCGAGGCCTCATCGCTCTTCTAAGTAACATTCGATGACACAACATGGAATCCGGAACTCATCTTAACCCCGACAATGCGGTTCAGGGGATGCGGAGGGACTGAATTATTGAATTGGTCTATTGGAATCCCAATGACGAAACAAGGAGCATCTCTATGTATATATGGGACTCTTCCTCTTGTCTTTTAGATACTCTTGGAATCGACAACTAGCAACATCTTAACACTGAATAAGATTTTAAACAATCTGCCATGAGATCCACACTGTCGTTCTTGTCTTGGCTAGCTTTGGCCCAAGGCGCCACCGTTCATCAGCAACCGCTACCAACGGTAGACCTTGGATATCAAGTCCACCGAGCAATCTCATTCGATGTAAGACTTTAGAATAGAGTTTTACATAGCGGGAGCGTTGCTGACCATCCTTATAGGAAACCATTAAAGCTTACAACTTCACAAACATTCCCTTTGCCGAGCCTCCCCTAGGTTCTCTTAGATTCAACGCGCCAGTTCCACCCAAAGGACGTAAATCAGGCATTCAAGATGGAAGCGTTGGCAAGGTTTGCCCACAGGCGTTTCCTAATTGGCTGGCAATGTCCTCAGTATTCACTACCGCTTTTGCTGCGAACCAGACGTCATCATTCAACGTGACACAAACACAAGAGTTGCTTTCTCAACTACCACCGCAGGCGCCTGATGGCCGGACTACAGAAGATTGTCTTGTTCTAGACGTTTTGGTCCCACAAAAGGTGTTCGACGGGAAGCGTAATAAGGCTAGCAAAGGAGCCCCGGTTTTGGTATGGATATATGTGAGTAGCACTGCCGTTATGTGACCCTTTAAAAGAGACGTTAGACTGACACTTTGACTAGGGTGGTGGATATATCCTTGGGGATAAGACAATGATGGGGGTCCCGAATGGAGTCATGGCCGCAACTCAAACAAAAGGTACCGACGGCGCCATCTGGGTCGCTATGAACTACCGTCTTGGCGCTTTTGGATTCCTCTCTGGCCCCACGTTTCTGGAGCAAGGTGGCGTCGCGAACGCTGGGCTTTTAGACCAGAGACTTGCACTTGAATGGGTTCAGAAGAATATCCACTTGTTCGGAGGCGATCCCGATAACGTAACTGTTATGGGTGTTTCTGCTGGTGGCGGATCGATCATGCACCAAATCACGGCCTATGGCGGGCAAAAGCCTGCTCCCTTCCGTCGAGCTATCCCCCAATCGGCCGGCCTTGTCCCAGTACCTGGAAATAAGAAAGCAGAGGAGGCGTTCGGTGGGTTCCTCGAGCTTCTTAACGTTACGACACTGGCTGAAGCACGGGCCTTGTCTTCGGAGAAACTGATAGCTGCGAATGCGAAGCAAGTCAGCGCTGCTCCCTATGGCGGTTTTGTACATGGCCCAACAGTCGACGGATCTTTTGTGCCGGGAATGCCCTCAAAGTTGTTTCTCCAAGGCTCGTATTCCAAGGATATAGAGATCATTTCTACTTTCAACGCCAATGAGGGAGTTCTCTTTACGGACCCTGCTGCCTATAACGACGAGACGCTATTCAGGAAGCAGATTCAAGACATCTTCACCACGTTGTCAAGCGATGATGCCGATTTTATCTTTGAGACGCTTTACCCTTCCAAATACGATGGATCTATGCCGTACACTAATTCCTTGGGCCGAGCGCAGCTAGTCATTGCTGAAGCTTCAATTTTTTGCAACCAAAACTCAATGGTCAAGGCCGCACAAAAACAAGGCGTGGCTGCATTCGCGTTTCAAAACTCCATCTGGCCAGCAATCCATGGGTCTGACCAACGTTATCTTTTCCCTTCAGGCCCGACGACGGCTGCGGACGCCCAAGTTTCGACCGTTATGTGGGATATCATTGCTGGATTTGTCAACAATGGCTCTCCAATCAAACCCCCAGTTCACGGCGCCTCGATTCCAGCATACGGGAAGAGTGATTCTATTCTGAACTTGCTTGACAATGCTTATTCGATCATTCGAGACCCAACGACAAACGCAAGATGCGATTGGTGGCAAAAAGCCCTGTACTACTGATCGATCTTTTATGCTTATGCTGGAGTAGATATCCAGTATCCTATTTACTCCAATGCCAAGTGCCAAAACAAGAAGGAAGCACCTTTTATCCGTCATGCACCAAATCCGCGGCAAAAGAGTTGCATATAACCTCGGTATCATTTAATAGCTGGGTAGACATTCAGACTCTGGAAGCTTCCCTCTTTCATGAGGCACCTACACCTGGCGCAGTAGAAAACAGTGTATTTATACTTTGTATTTCATGGTTTTTCTTGTTTGTTTTATTATAGATCTAAGCTTAGGGTAGCGGTGAATTAATATGTCTTTTTATGCATAAGGCTGCGAACCACTTTATCTAACCTCAGAATCATCGACAGGGAAGAGAGCTAACCTCTCTTTTTCCCGCTTCGGCAACTCGTCTATGTCTAGTGACGATGCCCCACGTAATTGAAGTTCGAGATCTCTCAGTTCTTGTAAGAATCCTGGATTGGGCGATGCCTGTGGACGAGCCCGAACAATCTGACCCAGCGCCGTTCTCAATGACTTGTTGTGATGCTTCATCAGGTATGCCGTAACTATTGCCGGAGAGCGTGATATACCGGCAGAGCAGTGTACCAATATCCTTCCCGTGCCGTTGTTTGACTGCAGCGCCGCCTCAATGATGTCGCAAGCAGTGTCACAAATCTTGGCGATTGACGACGATGGAGAGTCGGTGATGCTTACGCGGTCGTAAACAACTCCTGGGACCTTACTTGATGGGCTAGCGCCAATGCTCAAGACATGCGATATTGAGTTTGTCTGCAGCAATTGGACAGACGAGGCTGCAGAGACCGGCCCGATAAAAATAGATGGAGGGAACACCAGTGAAGTGGAGTTGTGTTTCTCTCGCTTGCCCATCTCGAGAAGTTACCAGGCAACACGAAAGAGGACAATTCTCATTGCCGATTGTGGTGAGATGTCGGGCTCAAAGCGAGGCCAAGGCTCAAGCTCAGCATCCGGCATGCAATGCACTCAAAATATGACACGCATCCATGTATTGAAGTTTGCATATACATGTAGGTAAAGCCGTAGATAACCGATAGTCTTCTGCTCTCACTCTTTATGAAGCCAAGTCGAGTAACAGGTGCGCTTCACGACGCGGAGATTTCTCGAATCTGCGAATGAGTATGCTTATTCCAGAATTGAGCTGGCATTTGCCGATGTTCTCTGCCTACAACCTAGGCTGAGTCGACCCAAGGTTACCATGGTCCAATCACCTTCAAGCTTTCAAGCTAGAAATGGACCCAAGGACTAGCAATGCCACGGAAACATGTCCGGACTTTAAACAGTAATTATGCCTCACCGTCTTTAACTAGATTCGAACTAAACTCTTGATGTAACATCCGTTCAAAGGCTGACAGGCGGGAAGGAATTCTTTGAACTCCACCGAAGGATTCTGTCACCCTGCGGATGTAGCGGCCAAGGCGGCTTCTCATCTTGGCATGGAGATCATGGTCAGGGGCCTTAACAGAGCGTTCGCTGGCAGTTCCCAAAAGAAGCTGACTCGCAGCTTGTTTTCCGTGAGTCTAGGCCAGAAGCACATTAATCAACATGCAACAGGCTACTCCCCCACTTCGGAGTCGACATAAATCTACGGACGAGTTATCTGATGAATCGCATGAAACTTAATATACGCTAGTTGATCCTATCTACTAATAGGGGAACACCTGCGCTCTTAGTCGGTAGTCAATGACATTTCCGTGTCGGAAAAGGAGAATCACCAACATTAAGATTGCTTGCTGCTTCATTTATTGTGTATCCGCAATATCCCGTACACCAGCTGTTATGCATGAATGCACGGCCTCCGAATAGGCTGCTCGTGAATGTTTCTTCTTTTGCACTGCCTATGCAGAGCTGGTTCGATGAAATAGTAAGAACGGAAACCCATTTTAGCTGACTGCAGCATTTCCTGGCCAATCATTTCAATCCTACATATGAGGCTACAGCTACCTTACCATGTATGCATGCATACAACCTTGGGCTCGTATTACTACAACAACATAAGGTAGCATTTGGCTCATACCACCTTGTTTTTGTAGCTTCCAACCGTAGCTTAGCTTTGGCCTTTCATTGCTCGGTTCTCTCGCTTTACAATGTGCAGCGGTACAAACAAGCACCGGATCGGAACCAAGTAGCTAGCCAGGGGCGCAGAATCTGGGGGTTGAAAATCCACAAATCATCGTCGCCCGGAAGCATTCCAGGCTCTCCGTCTCCATTTCCTAAACAAGAAGCTGAAGCAATCAAGAGCCAGCCACGTCAGAATAGTGGCGCTCAACAATGATTCATTGCTTTATTCTAGGACCTTTCCTTTTTCTTTACGTATCATTGCCAAGGAAACTTGTTGCTAGTGTGAGGAGGAACTATGCTATCGGTCCGTCGATCCAATGATGGGGTACCGGGATCCGGTTGTCGTACTATGCGACTTCCACTTCGATGGAATCAGGAGATGGCCTGGGATCAAAGACGTAACTGAGGATAGATAAAAGGCGTCTGCCGCTCGCTCTTGTTTCTTTTCTGGCTCTTCCATATCCCAAATCACTTGTACTCAAACATTCTCAACAGTTTGACCAAACCGCCACCATGAAGTCCGTCGCCGCCATCATCACCACCGCCGTCCTCGCCGGCTTCAGCCAGGCTTGCTCAACTCCCGGCAACTACATCGTTACCTTCTACGGATACCCCGACAACTCTCCTGTAAGTGTTACCTTGTGATCTTATATTTATGTCTGTCTAATGCTCTTATAGCCCGGACCCGCCACTGCTCTTAACTGCGGAGGCCGCAACGGCAAGGCTGGTGGTACCGGAACCTACGCCGACCCTATTACCATCGCCACTGCTCCTGGCGAGCTCAACAACTGCGAGATTGTTTACCTTCCTCTGTTGACCAAGTATGGTCGTGTTGAGGACACCTGCGCGCAGTGCACCACTGACTGGCAGAATGGCCAGCCTCACATTGATATCTGGACTGGCTCCAACTCCGTCAACGGTGGCAACAACCAGATCAACTGCGAGAACAGCCTGACTTTTGGTGGTCGCTACTCCATCGTCCGCAACCCTCCCACCAACTACGGTGTTGACAGTATGCTTCTCACTCACGCTCTCTTCAATTGCTAAAATGACTAACTGTTCTGCTAGCCACCCCTCTCTTCGTTGCTCCCAACACCTGCAACACCAACCACGTCTACCCCAGCAACCCTGCCCACTGCTAAATTAGCACTCAGCAGACTTGTATATAGCTACGGGTTTTCACTTTCGCCTGATGATAATGATTAGCTATCCTTGGCTGACTCCTGCAGCGAGTTTGCTTTGAGAGATGCTTGAACGTATATAGCCGATTGATGATTCTTGTAAATAAAATGGATTATGATCTCCTACACTTCGAATTCCTCGTGAATGCTTTCGACTTGGTGTAGTTGAACTATCCTCATTTATTCCCGGCAGGTGTGCTAGCGAGAGAATCGTAATACAGATCTATCCTCGTTTTAGGCACACTCTTGGACTGATTTGCAAGAATTGTATCCAAAGCCTTGACGAGAGTATCCTCCAACGACGTAAATCCTTCCTCCTTGCCCATCTTCTTCAGCACTTCGATACTGCGCTCATTATCCACTTCACCAGCGTCCACAACTGGTTCATCAACTGACTTGAGCTTTACCTTGTCTGGATACCGCCTATGAAGTATCTCAAGTATCTCTGTCCACGAATACTTTCCTGCAAATGCTAGCAGACGTTCGCCATTCACATCATCGAGTGTTAAGGCGCCCAAGTGCAGCAGTGCCGTATCCTCAACATCAACGTACCACTGAGGTGGTAGAATCGACGGCGCGGCAGGATAACCTTTAATGGCAGCATCAATCACCGCCGAAGTACTGCGATAGCTCATGTTCTCAGGAGATATGGCGGTGCCAAAGTTCACATTCGGCACAACTGTGTTGAAGGAGAAGGCAAGCTTATGCTCGCGCATCCAAGCAAATGCCTCTTGTTCACCACGAGCCTTGGAAGCTCCGTAAAGAACAATTCCGTGCCAACGGGGGTTGCCTTCGCCATTCCACGGATTGACCGTTTGCTCAATGGCTGCAGTATTCCAGGTATTTGGACCAATCTTATAAGGAGTGCCGGCTGTTGGGAGGGCGCATGCAGCCAGAGACGATGTTATCACAACGCCTTTGACACTGGACTCTTTTGCAGCAGCCTTCAGAAGTTGCAGGTTGGATTTGATGGTGTTTTCGATGATGGCGTGGTTTTGCGGGTTCATATCCATGTCCATAGCGATATGTGCAACGCCATCCACACCCTCAATCGCCTTGTCGAATGCGCCGGGGGCATTAAGATCAGGCACCTCAATAAGTTCGAACTTGGGACCGAAATATTCCTTCATCCAGGCATTTGAGGTGACAGAGCGGACAGTGCCACGAATACGGTAGCCGCGCTGCAGGAAAACTTGGACAGTGACGCTCCCAATGTCGCCGCTAGCCCCGGTAACGAGAATTAGGCCTCCCGGTGGAACTGAAGACATTGTTGGATTCAAAGTAATACGATATGTGAAAGATTCTGGTGTAAGTGATGGAGATGGAATCGAGATGATGGAATCGGCAGCGACCGATGCATTTTATATGCACAAGATGGGAATTAAATTGCTCATCGACAAGCAATCAACACCAAGTCACAGCAGCACACTCCTTGATTGCATGAAACAGAAACTTCTACACTGACACTCCTTCTTAGATCCATCTTCTCGGTTGCAATACGATCCCATCTGGCAGTCGTTTTACTCGTTTACCTCATCCGGTAACCATTCGGTCCACAGTCCGGCTTCCGGCCACTCAAGGCGGCTTCGCATTCCCGATTCGGAATGCGAGCAACTCTTCAGCTCAGCCCCGCTGAGATGATCCAATCTAAGGCTCAGTCCGCTCCACTTGGTGACTGGCTTGACTGGGTAAAATCGTTACTCCCTTCTCAATCTCCTGGTCATCACCTCGTTCTCTCGTTCTCTCATACACGTCAATCTGACTATTTTCAATATCCAATGTCTAATGGCACGTCACCTGCCCTCTTTGCCAACACCATCCTGGTGTCTCGAGATGCGGGCCAAGCTCCAACACTCCAGACCATTGGAATCTTGGGCCAGGCTCGCAAGAAGCGTCCCCATAACAAAAGCCGGCGAGGGTGCGTCGCATGCAAACGACGGAGGGTCAAGGTATGTCGTTACAATGCATTTCCATGAATGCCACAAGACCTCTAATAGTTTAGTGTGATGAATGTGTCCCATGCTCCAGCTGTGTTAAGCGGAATATCAGCTGCCTGCCGCCTTTCCATCAACATGTTGTTACCCCAAGTCTCTCTATACCTAGTGCACATTTCCAGATGGACATGGATCCTCAAATAAGCCTCTTGCATCTCGAGCTATTCCACCACTGGGATAAAGAGACCCGATCAACGCTCACGTTTCCCCAAATCTGGCCCGTTGTCATGCAGCGGGCTTTTAACGTAATAGCGCCTCATCCGGGGCAGCAAGACCTATGCTAACTTGTTATAGGAGGACTTCATCATGTCCGCCATCTTATGCGTTGCCGCTATGCATCTCACAACCCTTTGCCCGCAGAGCACAAAGTACCAGCATGCGTCAATGCAATTAATGGCCAAGACAGTTCAGCTCTTTCGGAAAAATCTTTCGCGCCCTTTCACAAAAGATAACTGTGAAGCACTAATGGGGACAGCCCTTCTCATCAACTATATATCATGGTTTGACCTTGGCTTCCGAGACGGTGAAAAAGGTACCACCTCCGAAGCGAGGCTAGATCTCGCCCAAGACCAGCTGTTCCTTCTTAGCCCAGGTATCATCCAGGTATGGTTTCAGGCCATACCTATCTTCATCGACGAAGGAAGCGTCTTTACCCAAATGATCAATCAGAATCCAAGGCTCAGCATTGAAGAGGACTTGGTCAGACGAGGTGAGGATCCAGCACGCTTTGTAGAGCCGTTCATGAAAATCTGGGATGATCCGCGCTATCAAACCTGGGGCTGCACAGCTACTGAGACAGCCGCCTGTGGGCCTATGTCTTATGCTTGGCGTCTTCTCGGTGGGCTGGAGACGGAACTGTCATGTCGTAGTTCTTTGCCCCGTGCGCCGCTGCCATCATCGGAAGGTCGTGATGAAAAGAAAGAACTGGTTTACATCAGAGACGCTGTCATAAGAATTACTACTAATTATACTTCGGTCGACGAACCTGATAAATCACTAACCATAGAATCTCAGTCGGCTCGCTCATCTTTCGAAAACATCATACGCCGCTTGTCACCTCTTTTGTGCTGCGCATCTCTCAAAACAGCGCCAGAGACACCAACACACTCCGGCATTATGCCTCAAGATGCGGATATTGAGCAGTGGTTCTATGGATTTCCGATTCTCTGTTGTGGACCATTTGCTAAACTAATGATGAGGGGGGACTCACGGGCTCTCGTCTTTCTCTTTCATTTTTATCGCGCTGCACGTATATTGCTAGCACCGAAAAGATGTTGGTGGGCGTCTGTCAGGAGCAGTATCATGGAGCAGCTGATATTAACGGAGCTAAAGTCACGTCGACTTGATGCGTGCTTGCGGAGTTAGGGCTACGGAAGGAGTTAATTGTAACTGGGTCTGTTCGTTATATGTCAGCGTCACGTTAGTCTTTTCGCTGCCAGTCATAGGCTCAGCCGTCGTCTCTGCTGGCCAAGGAACTGCATTTAGGCTGTCAGCATGAGCAGGCCAGATGTGGGATCGCAGGCTTGGTAGGAGAAGAGGTGTGTGGATAACTATTTCCTTGTAATTGTTAGATTTAATGGCTCGAGTGCTTTAATGTGATATCACCAGTTAGGATTCTGATAGAGAACCCCCAGTTGCAAGCCTTGGAGACTTGTATATAAGATGGGGACGATAAATTCGCGAAACTAAGCTATTGGGAGGCTAGACTCAGTTTAAAGTACTTATGCTTAATGGAATGGTTATGCGATGGCTACAGGGATAGTTTCATCTTCTCAGTCCCACTCCCATACTCATGAAAACATGCAGTTAGTTTCATAATCTCAGCGTCTTCGTTACATGACATGCAATCTATATTTTCTCTATGGTATATAAGCAAACTAGCAACGCTTGTTGATCTCCCTTCGACTCATAAATCCACCTGTCTCTTCATGTTCTGCCGATAGTGAATCAACTATCCGAGTGAAACTAGGACATTTGGCCCTCACTTTCACCACTCATTCACCAGGACATATCGGAATCTAGGCTTGCCCGCGTCCAAGTCGACGATGGCCTGGTTGGCATCGCTCATAGGTCGCAGCTCCACCCATGGCTTGATTTGCTTATCAGCAGCGAGCTGCATCATCTCGCGAATCTCACCCGGGCTGCCGATACCTGAGCCGGTGAGGTTCTTGCGGCCGGCAATCAGGGCGAAAGGTCTGAGAGGGACAGGGTTCTCTGGAGCGCCAACCTGCACCAGCGTTCCGTTAAGCTTGAGGAGTTGCAGGTACTCGTTTAGAGGCATCTAGTAGTCGCAAAAGTCAGCACCGAAAAAGGATAACATGCAGAGGAAACCGTGTTACGTACATCCTCAGAAGAAGCGGTTGAGATGATGAGATCAAAGCGCTCCTTGTTGTTCTTAACCCAATCTTTGTCATCGCTCGTCGCAATGTAGTCGTCGCATCCCAAGTTGATAGCATCAGCCCTCTTGCTCTCTCTTCTGGAGATTCCGACAACCTCGTCGACACCGAAAGCCTTGGCAAACAGAACAGCAAAGTGGCCGAGACCACCGACACCGACAATGCCGACCTTCTTGCCAGGACCGGCGCCGTGGAACTTGAGTGGTGAGTAAACGGTGATGCCTCCGCACATCAGAGGGGCAGCAAACTCGGGAGCAACGCCGTTAGGGATCTTGACGACGAAGTGAGAAGGAGCTCGGTGATACAAAGCGTGGCCACCATATGCTTTGCCATTGTTGCGATGTCTGGAATTGTAAGTGTTGACGTTGCCGGCGCAGTACTGCTCCAGGCCGGCATCGCAAGTTGAACAAGGTCCGTCGCGGCCAAGGCAAGAATCACTCTGAGCGCCAACGCCAACAATATCGCCAACTTTGATATCACCCTCAGCCTTGGAGCCTACTCGGACTGCAACACCGACGATTTCGTGTCCAACAACGCAGGGGTACTCGGTAGCGCCCTAAAGATGTCTCGAGTCAGTATGCCTACTCGGGTGAAAGGTCATGTGGAGAACACTTGAGGACTCAACCCACCCATCCTGATCGCAGAGTGTGCAAGTCTGAACCGCAGATACCAGAGTGAGTGACTTTGATGTCAACATCAGTCTCTTCCCACTCCTTTGGCAGAAACTCTCTCCAAACCATGTTGCCCTTGCAGGAATTGGCATCATCTCCCATCCATCCCTCGAATTTGTAGTCGGTTGACATTTTGGTTGTGAAAGTTGTTTGTTATTTTGGTTATTTTTGTTGTTATTCTTATTAAAGGCTGTGTGAAGCTACGATCTGGATCGGGTTCAAAGACAACTGGCAGTGAGCTGCTCTTTATACATTGGATCTCCTCATATCTTCTACGCTTCCGTATGCTTCCATTATGTCATAGGGACCCCCAGCATCAATAAACTGGATATGCGATCCCACCTTACAAGTTTCAAACTACAGTACTTTCACACCAGGCTGTATCTTGTCGAACTGTCGCTGATTGGCCGGTGATACTTCATTCATTTTTTGATGACACCCACACTTGAAGACCACCCTTCCCACATAATAGCCACAAGGGCAAAGTCCACCCGTTTGGGGAGTGATTAGTAAAGGTGGTAAATCCGACAAATATGTACTGTTCCATTCCGTTGATTGGTAGCCGCACTGCTCTGTGGCTGGTCGGCGATTGCGAAAAATTTTCGGACTTTCAAGGCTAAAGTTGCGTCTTTGTCTTCGGGCCTACGTAACCATGTGCCAATCTGACTTACACACCGTCAGAGTCCTAGTTTCTAAGCTCTCGCGATTACGACGGAAATTGTGAGCTGGAGTTAACAACCGGGGCCGTGGCAAGAGACATTCCCCGATTGGCAGGTTGTAGTTCAACAGGGACTCCACCAATGTGCAATCCGAGCAAAGTATGATGTTCTGCGGGTGCCTATGTTATACGGGTGCCTGTGATACGGCGTTTTACCAGCTATTAAGCGTCAGTTTTGAATACCCGGATGAGATGCGATATCACTCATTAGAGATTCTTTAAAAAGTACCAAGAACTTATTATCGCAAGTTGCAGCATTTGGAACTCAAGCATACTGCGCTGCCAACTCGGAGTTAACGAAGGTCCCAGACCCCAGTGCAAGTACCCCAATCATATGCGCGCCTGTTGATAGTAGGTCATTGGTCTAGCTTAGCAGAGACCAGCTTCAGATAAAAGTTGACAAAGACTCAACGAAAGTAGGCGGTAAAGCCGAGATCCACAACAGACAAAGATGCGATCTGTCACCCTCAAGATGATCCATGAGTTGATAGATTATTAGCTCCATCGATCTGCCATTATCGCTACTTTCTGGTACTATTGCTATTTTCTTCCAGCATCTGCCACTATAGCTATCTACCTTTACTCTCAACCATTATTGGCAACTACGGAACGAGCATGTAGTTTGATACCGCAAATTGTAACAAAGTGAAAGGGCTTCATCTACAAAGATAAAAATCCTGGCCAAGTAGATGATACGTCGGCAAACTCGGTTTGGCGATGAGGGTCCAGGGTTGCGGACTTGGCGGGGCTGTTGTGTTCTCATCCTTGGAGCCGGGACAAATCATTCCACCGTCCCAGTAATCGTTAAATCCACATGAGTAGACACCAGGTGTTCGCATAAGTCCGCACCCTTGACATCAAAAAGACAAAACTCCGGCTTTAATGAGATAACTGAGTAGTCAAGAGGCGGGAACAACAAGACGTTTCCGAAACGATCAACTACGCATGCAAGCCAATTTATTCTTCATCAGACTTTAATAAACTACAATTTCTTCTTTCATATGCTGGCTCTTGTAATCGAGTCCAGGCAAGTATATGCATGAGTTGACTGCGCTGGTGAAGGACCTCATCCTGAATGCCAATCTCAGAATGCATGCCCATCCTTACTTTACAACAGGTTATATCTCCCTAGAATAACAGATATCTCAAGCATTTGCCTACATTCTCGAGCGACAGACAAAATCCGAGGAGTTTGGGGGATAATGCAATTAGGCAGTTGATGTTGAATACTGATAATCCAGAAGATAGAGAAGAATTTAAAAAGAATTGCCCTCGTCTAATAGCTCTCGCCATCTGACTTGACGGCTTGTTGAGTCATGGACGCAGTCCCTTTAAATATGATGCAAGTGGCAGAAGAGGTGAAAGTGATAATCTGTGGATGCGGATGATCGCCCTGGAGCTACTCGTCCTACCAAGGCACGGGCTGCTCTCGGGTGAGATTCTTATCTTACTTGTTGGACAGATGCGAGAACTAGAACATCGAAATACCCACATCGACTGCGGAGCTGTCCAACGCCATTATTCCCCAATCAGCGACGAGCAGTGCAGGTCAACTAGAGCGAATATGAGGCAGATGAATTCTTCAGCATTTCTTGACCCACAGCCTCGGCTCTACGATAGCGCTGACCAGAAATTCCCGCTTCTCCCAAGAGCTGTCAATGATTAGAACGTGAGGGGAAGGTTGCCAAGCAGTGTAACGCAGTGCCGTGTTCGTACGATTTAGGCAGCACGGAGACAATCTGCTATGAGACACGAATAGCTACACGTCTAGTGTCTGTCTGCCTCACATCCCACCAGCACAACAAGTCAAATGAATTCGTCGAGCATATGCAAATGGCTTTTTGAACTCAGAGCCAAGCAAAATGACGCCTAGATATGACGGCAGATCCATCGTGTAATCACCACCCTCACAGCGAGGTAGATCACACGATGCCTCGAGATTGCTTCAATTTGTAGCCTCAAGTTTGCATATGTTGCAGATGTCTGGCCAGTCTGTTGCTGGTTTTAGTGACACCACTCCAAACTTAAGAATCTCACTCATGGTGCTAGTGTAGCACTTCGCTAGCCTAAATCCCCTGCGACCACGTGTTGGCGAGGCTTATTCCATCCGATCGGAAGGGCGTGGGAGCCTCGCCGCAGTCCGTGAGATGCATTCCATATGCGAGTGCGTCTTCCCCACCAGAGGCTGAGCAGCAGCTGAACCACCCATTCGTAACACGAAAAGGTCTAGGCTTCCAACGACGTCTGACGCGGGTTAGAGACTAGCAGAGGCTACCTGTATTTAATCTCTCAAGATGCAATTACTTCTCCGGACACGTCTTTGGAAGCACTTGACGGGTCTGCAACGAAGACCATTGAAGCAAGAACATATCGATAACTCCATTTAAACTTGCGGCATCATGTCTGGCTACTACCAGCAGCCACCGCCGCTGCCTCCTCGATATGGCAATGGGTCTGTTCCTCCTCCCACCCCACCGAGACAGACCAGTGGCCAGCCAGCGCAGACATACGGAGGCAACGCCCAATATCCATATGCAAACGTGAACCCCCAGCAGCAAGCTCAGTATGGATACCAAACGGCGCCTCCTCCTGCATCGCCGTATCCGAATACAGCCGCACCGGCGCCGTATTATCCACCCCCTCCTGGTCCACCACCGCCTGGACACTCCGGGTACTCGTACGCTCCGGCGTCGACAACTCCCGGTCCTGTAGCGGCAGCTCCTCCACAGAGCCCGTCTCAGTCTTATCCTCCTCCGCAGAGTCCATCTTACACATACTCTCCGCAGAACCCACCTCAATCCTATCCTCCTCCGCAAAGCCCATCTCATTCATATCCTCCCCCTCAGACTCCAGCTCAGTCCTATCCTCCTCCTCAGAGCCCATCTCATACGTACCCTCCTCCTCCTCCCCAAGCTCCGGCTCAATCCTATCCTCCTCCTCAGACTCCATCGCAATCCTACCCCCCTCCCCCTCCTCTTCCTGCTCGGGCACCAGTTCAGCAGAATGTGCCCAGCTACCCTCCACACCCTCCCTATAATCCAGCTCAAAATGCGCAAAATGCAGTCTCACACACATACTCTCCCCCACAACCCGCTCCGTACTACAACAGCGCCCCTCCTGCTGCTCCGTACACGCCGGCTTCACATGCACCAACACCAGCTGCTCCTGTCCAAACCTCAGCATACCAACATACGCCTCCTGTTTTAGCGCAACCACCAACGTTGGCTGCCGCCTCGCCACAACCGCCTACAGCAGAGGGACACGCTGCTTCAGACGGGACTTTTGCTCCTGTGCCTAGGGAGTATGATGCTCCTCTGCCAAGGGTATATGATGCTCCTCTGCCAAGGGAATATGATGCTCCTATTCCTCGAGATAACGAGGCTTTTAAGCCTATTCCTCGAGACCATAGTGAATTTGCACCCATTCCCCGAGACTATAATGAGTTTGCACCCATCCCTCGAGACTATAATGAGTTTACACCTCTGCCCCGGCAACAGCCAGCAAATACTCCCTCCGCTCCTCCACCACCACCAATGTCAACTCGTCCTCCAGCCCGGGAGACTTTGAACAACTACGCTTCTCCTCCAACTGCTGCTCCAACTGCAGTAGGCCAGCAAGCACCAGCGGGATCAGAACCCCTCCCGCCGCCGCCGCCGTCCAATACAGCAAATAATCAGCATCAATATCCACGCAGACCTGTCGCTGCCCCCAATACACAACAGACAGTGGCACCGGCTGCTGATCCTACCTCGCCAGTTCAACCAACAAATAATGCCACGCCGATTCCTCCACCTCCGGCAGAGGCCCAGCAGCCTACTCCAGCGCCTATTACAGTGCCGCCCCAGGATCCCATGGCTAATCTTTATACGCAAATGAACAATCTCAACATGAACCCTGTGGAACATAACGCGGCACCCCAACCTTCTGTGAGAGCTTTGGATGACAATGCACCCAGGCCTCCGCCTAATATCCGCGCAACGGGGGAGCCTCTAGAAGTCATCACATATTGTCCAGAAACGAGGGCAGTGGACTATTCGCTCTATTGGTACCGTTTGCCAGACTTGCCAGACTTGTTGATCTGCACCAGATGTCACGCTGATCACATTCAACCTACACAACTGGCAAGCAAATTTGAGAAGATTAAACGGCCTGACAACTTTAACTCCATGTGTTGTTTCTGGTTCCCTAGAGTCAAAGAGTTCATTTGGCCCAAGGCTGTTCGCACCGGCAATGTGGATGAACTGCGTGAATTCTTGAAAAAGCGCCTCAATGTCAAGGCATGCAAAGGACGCAACCCTACCGCGGCCTCTGATGGAATTAAATGGTTCGGTATGACAGGCAGTGAGATTAACGGATTCATCTCGTGTGAGGCTTGTTACGAGGATCGGATAGCAGGGACGCCATTCGAAACCAGATTCTCCCCATATCGTGAACAGCCAACCGGCGAGAATTGGTCTTGCGACGTCTGCGTGCCATTCATCTCTCGAGTCGTTGTCAAGAAGGCCAAAGAGAATGACTGGGCCGGTTTTGTTAGTTTGGCGACCCATCGCCTCTCGTTGCCAAAATGCGAGGGAAAGGATATACAGTCAAACGACTGCACTTGGTATATGCCACGGCGCAAGATTGAGAATATGCGAGCTTGTGAAGCTTGTTATCTGGACCGAGTTGGCTTCACACGGTTTGAGAATGAGTTTGAGAAGTATGTCATGGCCACAGGTTTCGATGCATATTTCGAACACATGACCCAATTCTGGTCTTGCAAATTGACTGAAACCAACCTTCCGCTGGTATGGGCCATGGAGAATGCCATTGAGCAGCGCAACTGGTCTGTATTCAGCAGCTCAGCGGAGGTGGCGTGCCGTCTCCCACCTTGCACAAAGCACGGAATTGTTCGTGGCAACTGGTGGACAATCCAAGGAGGATGCGACAACTATGATGTGTGCGAAACATGCTATACATCTATCCTGAGAACTAGTGGAGTTGCTCAATTCTTCGAGCCCGCGCAGCGAAATCCCGAGTCTACTCTTGTTTGCGACTTTTGCGTTGCCAGTCCCCGATTCCGGCAATACCTCAGGAAATATGCTCAAGCTGTAGACATAGGAGTCTTCAGTTACTTCCTAGACTATGTTCGGACATTTGCCTCGATTCCCGTTTGCCCCGGCCTAGAAGTCGTCGAGAAGGGACATTGGTGGGGATATCCAAACGCTTTGTTCTGCGAAGATTGCTATCTGAGCTTCGTCGCCGATACAAAACTAGGTGATTCCGTGACTTTCAAGAAAGAATATGATGAGCGTGCCCAGATTTGTCAGATTTGGTCGTCTCGTATGCGCACAATGTGGTTGAAAGTATGTGATGCTGGACCACCCGATTCACCCGAGTCGAAAAAGGCATTGGCGGAATTCACAGAATTCGGAAGCAAGCGGTTGCAGATATACACTCAAACCGTGCCTCAGATGAAGTTTATCCGCGAAATGAAGCTTATGAAGATGCAGAACGCAATGCACCAGGGTATGCTCAGTGTCATGTATAACGGTATGGATGGATTGTTATCGGTCTCCGGTGCCACGGATGGACACCTTCATGGAAACAGTCAAGTGGGCTGGCATGACACTGAACAGGGAGCGCAGGGAGCGCAAATGTTCAATAATATGCAAGCTGGTTTTGCTAGTGCAAATCGGATGGACGAATGGATGCAAATGTTCCAGCTCGAGATGATATGGAAGGAGGTTGAGTAGACTAGAGCATCGAAAGACACAGAGAGTGGAGGTTATAGTTGAAATGTTGAAACACGCATTGACAGAATGATTACATAGTACCGTAGCATCAATAAATCTGCATATTTGAAAGCCCATGACGTGGTGTATGCCCATACTGACCTCTCTCCAAGGGAGGTGAATACACATAAGTACTCAGTTCCTAAATGATCAAAGTAAGATCTGACCAGACATAAGCGTGGGTTCATATCCCCAAGCCCTAGCCCACAGTTTTAAGTTAGCCAAGGCTCGGTTCTAGAACGGAGAAATGGGTGGGTGGGAGAAACGTGCCGCAAGTATCCCGAGATGCTCTGATTCGTCTCTATCAACGAATGCTGTGTTCCCCATCTATCCCAAATCTCGGGCTACCCTCGGCAGCGGTTTTTAGTGCCCGTCTGGTGAGAGGGGTGAATGAGCTGAGGGCACATTGTGGGGAAATTGTCCTACATCTCGACCCATATTGACGTCGGGCGCTTTAGTATATATTTAAACCCCTCCCGGTATTAGAAATCGGTTTGATACTCATACATGATAGTATAACAACTTATTTTCATTATCTATTCTTCACTTTGTTATATCTTTGGGAAAATGTCTCTTCCTCAGACCATGAAGGCCGTCGTCTTCGATGGACCCCGCAGCGTCTCCATCCAAGACCGACCAGTGCCTCAGAGTAAGTTTTGCCCAATTCGAAACACTGGTGTTATGCATACAAGATCTATAACTTGATTCAGTCCAGGATGATGAAGATATCATTGTCAAGGTGAGCGCAACTGCTCTCTGTGGCTCGTAAGTTGACGCCTTCTGGTGCATTATAAATGCATGACTCGCTAATGCGGAACATCCCGTTAGCGAACTACATGTGTACCGTGGCCATCAACCCTCCCCGACTGGCTTCATTATGGGACATGAGTTTACGGGAACTGTCGTAGCTGCAGGACCAGGTGTGAAGTCAGTTGCTGTGGGCGACAAGATTGTAGCGCCATTTACCGCATCATGGTATGTACCTTGAATGATGAGTTTCGACTTCATTCTGCGCAATTCAAATTTTTGTCAATATATGCCATTTGTACTTACAAAAACACCAGTGGAAAGTGCTTCTTCTGTCTCAATGGCGCTACCGCGCGCTGTGAGAAATCCTTGCTTTTCGGATCGCCCAAGCTCGATGGCGGACAAGCAGAATATGTTCGCGTGCCCCTGACTGATGGCACAGTCTCCAAAGCACCACCATCCATTTCAGATGAGGCTTTAATTCTCATGGCTGATATCTTCCCCACTGGTTTCTTTGGCGTCAAATCCGCACTCAGCCTTGCGCCTTCCACTCTCAATATCCAGGAATCTACTCTGGTGGTGATTGGATGTGGCCCCGTTGGCTTGTGTGCAATCATTGCTGCGGCGGAGCAGAAACCCAAGCATCTATTTGCCATCGACGGCGTCGATAGCAGACTTGAACAGGCAAGACAACTTGGTGCCGAACCCCTCAACTTCATGAGTGACAAGGCCGGTATGACGGCAAGAATCTTGGAAGCAACAGAAGGAAGAGGTGCCGACTTGGTCGTTGAGGTTGTTGGACTCTCGCCAGCATTGAGGACGGCTTTTGATATTGTCAGACCTTTTGGTGTGATTAGCAGCATCGGTGTTCACAACGCAGAGGTAGGGCTTATGTGGAGCGGAGGTGTTGTTTAGTTCGAAGCTGACGATTGTTAGATTCCATGGTCTGGAAGTGAGGCATACGGGTAAGTGCATCTTATGATTTTCTTCTAGACCCCTAAGCGGATTCCTAATGAAATTATACATACAGAAAGAATATTCGCCTACAAATGGGTAGATGTCCCGTTCGGAGCATCTTTTCCGAAGCTCTCGTCCTGCTTGAGAAGAAGCAGCACCTGCTTGGGTGAGCCATCTATCCCGTCGTCTTCATATCTGGCATTTTATGATCTAATAAATAATAACAGTTTCATGTTCGAAAACATCATGCCGCTTAAGAATGCTGTTCAAGGATACACTCTGTTTGATGAGATGAAGGTACAAAAGGTTGTCTTTAAGCCATAGTTGGGCGGTGCATAGTCTGGGAATGGTGTAATGGACAAAAATATTCATATACTGTGATCTATGAGACGTATTATTTGAATACATGTATAATATGCGTGCAAATGATAAAACCTTTTCTCTATTAAAGAGGGTTAAGCCGAAGAGTGTCTGAACATCACTTTGTGTGTATCGCCAGAGTGCTGAAGCTAGGCCAGATACCCCTCAGTGTCTCATCATCCCATGCTCATACGGTATCTGCATGTATACAACAAGAGCGATACCAGCAAGTTTATCCTCTTCCGCCACTTTACGGGTCACTGTGAAGCTATTTCCCAGCTAGTGACAGTCAATAACAACATGATTAGGCAACCTGAGATGGGGGGATTCTCTCCTTTGATGCCTCTTGCCTTTATTTACATGCACCCCGCTATATGCATCCCGGTGAAACCCCGCGCCCTTCAGATTACATGAAGATGAATATTTGATATGTGCACTGACATCAATCTCAGCCATTTTGATCCTGTAAACTCAAACAATCATCTTTGTCGACATCATGGCTGCCAAAACTCCCTCTGATGAGCGCAAGGTGCTCAACGGTTTGTGAACTCATTTGCGAGTAAATCATACCGGCCACAAGCTAACAGCTTTGGATAGTGCAAACATCTGGAAAGGTGGCTGGTTCCGCTCGTGCTAATGGAACCGCTAAAGCAAACGCTGCCGAGCAATCTGGTGATGACTCGGATGACGATCCGGACCAACATGTAACTGAAATCACAGTTGCTGCCGGTGAGGGCGGTGACGCTAAGAAGCGAAAGAACAAGAAGAGAAAGAACAAGAAGAAGAAGATTATTGCGCAGACTGAGCCTCCATCCATCCTCGTCTCCAAACTATTCCCAAACAACAACTACCCCAAGGGCGAAGAGGTCGAATATAAAAATGAGAACCTCTATCGCACCACTGACGAAGAAAAGCGTCATTTAGACAACCTTAAGAGCGACTTCCTCTCGGATTATCGCCAGGCGGCCGAGACGCATCGTCAGGTCCGCCAATGGGCACAGAGAAACATCAAGCCAGGCCAGACCCTCACTGAGATTGCCAACGGCATCGAAGACAGTGTCAGGCGTCTGCTCGGACACGATGGCTTGACTGAAGGCGACTCCCTTATTGCCGGCATGGGCTTCCCGACCGGGCTGAACATTGATGAGATTGCTGCTCACTATAGCCCAAATGCAGGCGACAAGGTCGTGCTTCAGCAGAATAATGTCATGAAAATTGACATTGGCGTCCATGTGAATGGTCGCATCGTCGATAGCGCCTTTACAATGGCCTTCGACCCCATGTATGACAACCTCCTCGCAGCCGTCAAGGACGCCACGAACACTGGCGTCCGCGAGGCAGGCATTGATGTCCGCCTTGGAGAACTCGGCGGATATATCCAAGAGGCCATGGAGAGCTATGAATGTGAGATCAACGGAACCACCTATCCGATCAAGTCGATTCGCAACATAGGCGGCCATAGTATCTTACCATATCGCATCCACGGCACCAAGAGCATTCCTGCCGTAAAGTCGGACGATATGACCAAAATGGAAGAGGGTGACATCTTTGCCATTGAGACTTTCGGCAGTACTGGCAACGGCTGGGTTTACGATCACGGCGACGTCTCGCACTACGCCCTTAAGGCAGATGCGCCCAAGGCAGAACTTCGTCTGTCTTCAGCCAAATCACTCTTGAATGTGATCAAGAAGAATTTCGGCACCATTCCGTTTGCCCGCCGCTATTTGGATCGAATTGGGCAGGAGAAGTATCTCCTCGGGGTATGTCATGAATGACTGTATGAATCTCAAACCATGCGCTCGGTATAGCTAACAGTTTGGCAGCTCAACACGCTTGTGAAATCTGGTATTGTTGAAGATTACCCGCCTTTGCTCGACAAGAAAGGGTCGTACACTGCCCAATACGAGCATGTGAGTGATATCGTGTGTTAACTTGGAAGGCGACTGCTAACAAACCGTCCAAGACGATTTTGCTCCGACCTACCGTGAAGGAGGTCATTAGCCGTGGAGATGACTACTGATTGCTACAATTGTAGTCTTGCGATTCCCGATCCTGATGGAAACATCACGCGATCGCATTTGTCAAGCAGAGGCTTGAGATACTTCTTCTTCGTCACACTCGTTTTACAATATTGATCCATGCTTTTCATTGAAGATAAATGTCCGCTGATATATGAGATCCTCGAATGATGCTTGCGTTTTGAGCTAGCATCTCCTCGAGACTATATCCGCGCCTGGGAAAAATTACAAAAAAAGATGAAAATTATTCAGAGAAGGACGGTGATACATATAAATAGCAGACAGTCGTTACCTCAATTATATCACCCATTACAGTCCAATTATAACGTCCCATTGCAGCCAATGCACTTCGTCGTCGTCACGGGAGTAAAGTCTCCAATGGAGTTGCGCTTTGCATTTACATTGATAACTATCTAAATCTACATATACTAACATCAAGAGTAACAAAAACATCCGATGTCTCTATCGCTGTCTATATGATACACCCAAGATAAGAATACAGTTAGAGCTGCTCTGAACCAGTAACCATGGTGAACTTTCGGAGATCATCTCTAGGCGTGTACTTTCGTTCATCAGTGTTCGCACTGACAGGCGCCCAAGCCTTGAGCAGCTTAAGTTCGTCTTCTCGTCGATTTCTAGCGCTATCGAGTGCATCCGAGCCCAAGATGACTCGAGAGGCCCATGGTCGGCCAGCGGCTACTCCCTCTCCCTTGATCACGTCAATCATGGTTAAAGCGGCTCTAGCGGGTGATCCTGGCATGAGACCCATGGGGTCGTTAGAAAACATGCCGATGACGCTTCCAAGCAGAGGCTTGTATGCGTCGGTGGGTTCAGCGCCAGGGGGGCTGGCGTGAGCACCCTCTCGAGGCTGCATGAGGTTGGTGATGAAGCCGCCGCAGTCGAATGCGACACTTCGAATTCCGAGGCCAATGACTTCCTTGTGAAGGCCCTCTGCAAAGGAACTAAGACCTGCCTTGGCCATCGAATAATGTGACATTGTGGGGAGAGCCATCCAGCTTGAGCTGGAAGAAGTAAATGCGACGCAGCCCTTGCCCTGAGCACGGAAGAAAGGCAGGATGGCCTGGGTCAGGTGAACTGGTCCGAAGAGGTTGACATTGAACATGTTTTGCACATATGCGTCACTATTTCGAATGGTGGGTTAGTAGGCTAATGGCGTGGATAATCTGTCTTGAACAAACAGCCACGTACCTTGCGTCTTCGATGGTTGTCATGGCTGACATGCCAGCATTGTTCATCAGGACATCGATGTGGCCAAAGATGTTCCATGCCGTCTCAATCTTGGTCTTGATCTCTTCAATAGGGGCAGTGACCTCGAGCTCCAAGAGGGCAATGTTGTCGGATTTAGACTTGAGATGACCAAGTCGCTCCTCGACCTTTCTGCCACTTGCAATGACCTTGTCTCCACGAGACAGAATATGGTCAACCAAGGCAGCACCAATGCCGGATGTAGATCCAGTGACGAGGAAGACGAGAGGGGCCATATTGATGTGAATGTGAAGAAGTGTTGTTTATAGAATAAAAGGCGCTGAAAGTATATAAGTCTCGATGAAGAGAAGTTGTGAGTTGCTTGTTACTGTTACTGTTGTACTTGCTGTTTTTGTGTGAGGATTGTGATGGTAAACTTCATTTTGAATCGAGCACCGAAGGCCATATATATATACATATTTCATGCTCCTTCATCTTGGCGCATAGGCCCTTCTCTGAACTTTTGATTTACTCATGTTTACTATTCTTTTCGGGGCACATCAACGCTCCGTGACGCCATGCCGCTAAGTCCGGAGATAGACAAGACTTAGTTCGACATATGCTCTGGACGAACAGCCGGACAAGAAACGATTAGACGCCAAGCTGACAAGCTGACAACCGGTGAAGACACCGTCGTCCGATCACGTGAGCGGACGAAGCATCAATAAAGGCTTCGTCCACGGACAAGATGCTTTACTCCTCATTTCACGCACCAAAACAGGATCAATCAATCTTTCTGGGTTGCAGTTGAGTTTGTCCGACGAGTCGTATTTACGGAATTTTGAATCCAGGCAGCTTCGTTGCCATTCGTCCGACATGGAGGAGCCTTCAGGTGTGTCGATATCGAACCCGCTTCCGCATCGAGTGCGGAAGATGCGCAAGGGAACCCGAAGTTGCACCGAATGTAAGTCCATGCATTGCATCGAGTCTCCATGTTCCTGTACAGGGTACATGTAGGCCGTCTTCGTTATTGAAGATATCTGTTTAGGAGCTTGCAAATATTGATGGTTGCTATGAACAAGGCCGGCGACGCAAGACTCGCTGCGTGTATCCTCCCGGCGACCCTGTCTGCGTCTTATGTAAATCGCGTGACGGCCGCTGCATTGAGCAGGGCTACGAGGATGTCGGCATTTCAGAGTCGAAGCCTAGTGTGCCGCGGAAACAGCCTGCCAATGGGAAGGCATCTCAGGGCCGAAATGGGATATCCACGGACCAGCCTCCCAAGTTCACGTGCAGTGGAGATGCCGAGACGTCGGATGTCCTTGCGGCAGAGAGAGCAAACTATGCCCCAATCGTGTCTCTGCTTGTGGATGCCAAGGTAAGCTTAATCATAGATGTCATGATGTGTACGTACAGCCATTATAGAGGCTAACGGTGTATTATACAAAGCTCTCAGCATCAGGGAAGAATGGAGAAAGCGGCTCTCCTACACTACAAGCAGCCTATGGCAGCTCAACATATAACCAACTCTTAGACAGAGAGCAGAAGCTGTACCCTCCGTTCCTACTACCGTTTGAAAGCAAGTCTGCATACGTGTGCTCTACTATACGTTCAATGCTACCAAGCTATGACGCCATCATGTCTGTTCTTACAAAACATGGGTCCTGGTGGGACAGCTTCCGCTCAAAGGCATATGCTATTTCTGAAGCTCCTTCTCAAACGATAGAGGCCTTTGCCAAGCGAACATATACAAGCAGCAATCCAGCCGACATTGGTGCTCTTGCAATTGCATTTGCCCGTAGCTTGAATAAGCATCGCCATCTGTATACTCTGGTCGACGACCTCATCATCTCAGACATCAACTATACGGCAACTATAGAGGGCCTGGAATGTCTTATACTGCTTGCAAAATCGTACACCGATTGCGGTCAGCCCAAGAGAGCTTGGCTTGTATGGAGAAAAGGTGCTTCTGCAACACAGCTGATGGTGTGTATTTGTTCTGATCCGTGTCGAAACGATGAATAAATTTATCTGACTTGAGATTAGGGATTGTGCTGTGGGAAAAACTACTCCCGGACGGAGCTGAGACTGTGGTGTGCCGTTTACCACGGCGATAGATTCTGCAGTATGCTACTTGGCTTACCCTACGTGCTGAACGACAACCATTACCAGTCCGTTCTCACAGCGGCTGGAATGGGTCAAGGATTTTACTTTGTTCTTAGATGCGCCATTATCAGTGGAAAGATCATTGACCGCAACATGACTGATGGCAAGCCTTCTTTTGCGAAGGCAATGGAGCTGGATGAAGAGCTCTCGTCCGTCGCATCGACACAGCCAGAGGAATGGTGGTCCATTCCAGAAAGCATGGATAATTTCCAACTACAAGGAGTAGAGCTAAGCGAATTCAGAGAGCTGCTGCTGCAACAATTCTACTTCTTCTGGGTCAAGTTGTTCCTTCACTTGCCCTTCTTAGTAGAGCCGGCAGCGAGCTCCCCTCACTACTTTAGCAGAACCGCCTGCATAGAAGCGGCCAAGCAGATTTTAAGGAGATATCGACTCTTGCGCTGCAAAAACAAGTCGGGCTGTTGCTTGTTCGAATGCAAGACCACGGATTTTGCGTGCTTCACTGCCGCCGTTGTTCTTCTCATCAGCACTTTCCACTGCAGCGCAGGCAGTCGCTCGTCCAGCGTAGATGAAGATTTGGAGTTGGTGGCCACTACCGACAGGCTTTTACTTGGCGAAGAGGTCCAAAACAACTGCAAAGTCGCGGCGCAGTGTCGAAAAGTGCTTCAAATGCTGAGCCTCAACGACCCCGAGACGGCGGACGAAAGTCGGGAAGTGGTCATCCCGTACTTTGGCGCAGTCATCCGCAAGCGGTCTCGCCGCACGGATCTCCGACATGTGTCTCAGCCGGTCGGACATAATCTTAACCTCGACGAAACGGACGTGCCTCCTCCGCCTCCTTACAACTCCACGGATCAGAATCAGACAGTCAACAACCCGGTCGTAGAGAATCCATGGAGCCTGGACGGGTTTTCGCTGGAATATATCAGCCATCGCGGATTTGACCGGGGCCACTTCGGCGGGTTTGCAGCGGCGGAAGAAGTGACATCCACTCAGGACGAGTCAGCATCCTATCTTGCCTCGGCAGCGATGGAATGGGACCCTGGCTGGAGCGTCCTGACCGATATGAGCAGCGACTTGATGACAGGCATTGAAGAGCTTTCTCCAGAAGACTTTGACTTTTAGTCGCGTAGGTAGTGAGGCTTTAATATTACATTTGCGAAGAGATGCCAATTCAATAATCATTGCATGCATTCCTGAAGTACCAGGAAGAAAGCTTGAGACTATTGCAATTTTCATGAAATAAATCTCTCTCCCGCAGTCTTCTAAGCTGCTCATCATTAGAACTAAAACGTGGCGGGAGCTCTGCCGTGTGGGTGGACCAGGTGGTGGATCAGGACGGAGGAACCGATCAAGATCTTGAAGCCATCTTAGACTACCCTAAACCCCGAATGCTGGATTGCGTGTAAACATATCTCGATCGACAACACGGAGTACACTACTGCTTTTGATCTCTTTACCGTGTCTCTCCTTTCCACGTCTTCTTTTTTTGGTCCCTGACGAAGCCCATTGTCCACCTGTATCTCCCTTCATATTCCTTCCGACCCGCCCACTGGTCTACCTCGGCTCGCAAGACGGAGTGGCAATCGCGGGACTAATACTCCGTCGTATGGAGCCATCTGCTACCCTGATCATGTTGATTGTATAACACGATACAAAAGTATGAGTTAAAAAGTTGTATTATTCCACAGGTAACCTCGTTGATCTTCGATCCATGTCTTTGAGATTCCACCTGAAATGCATACAAGGGGCCCTGAATACTGAATGGGTGACCAAATGGGTCTACACCTACTCCGAAACCCTTGGTTGCAACATTGAATATGATTATATGATTATTTACGCGTAATAGCTCGGCCACATCCTTACGTGTCCATATATCAGTCGTAGTATGCAGCTATTTTGATCATCGAGGAGTGCAAACCAAGTCGTGTAATGCCCCATCATTTGCATGAAGGGCTGAAAGGACAGCCAAAGTCGGCTCGACTATGCCCCTTTCCCCAGCTCGCTTGTCACGTTGAAACCGTTTGATTGAGGCAAAGAGAGTCCAAGCTACATATTGAAAAAATTAATAATCCATCGAAATTCGAGACCTTTGCAAAGAAATAGCGCCTCCCTGAATCGACCATGATGGCATTGTGAAATCTCTTCCATTGGCCACAAACTTTGCATTTCAGTGATGAGATAAGCGGGGCGTCGGACATGATGTCACTAACGAATCAAGCGCCCCACAAAACGCTCTGATAGAAGGAAGAACTCCAATCAGAGTGCTTCAAAAACCTTCTAGAAGCAGAAAATGCTCGACGCTAAACCTGTTCCGTCTTTCGCAGGCGGGACAATCCGTGGGCAAGGAACATCTTCCGTCGGTGGGATCTTCCGGTATCTCGAAACAGGTGCATTAAGACGGAGAGAACTCCGAGGTATTACGAAGCAACTTTGTAATTAATTTCTTTTTCTCGGTGTTGGGGATTGATTTATCGGGGCTGGATTGCAATTGTTGATCGATCATGAAAGTATTAAAGAGCCGTGGGTCTGCTCCTCAAAGCAACTTTCCATCATCCAGAACACAATCAGCATTACAATACAATACAATACAAAAGCATCTTCGATACTTAGCATTTGAATTCTTTCAGCTTCACAACATATAAACATCAACACAAACATCCTACACCAACATCACAACCATATCCAAAATGAGCAGCCAAGTTACCTTTGACGTCTACCGCGGCGCTGAGGGCGATACCCCCGTTCGCAAGACTGTTAACAGAACACTCCGCCCCAACGATGTCTTCATCGAGATGACACACTCTGGTGTTTGCGGCACAGATCTTCACTTCAGACACGCCGATATCACTCTTGGACATGAGGGTATCGGAAGAGTCAAGGAGCTCGGCCCCAATGTTACCGGCTTCAAGGTTGGCGATGTCGTTGGATTTGGATACATCCGCCAAGTTTGCGGTAACTGCATGGAGTGCCTGACTGGTAAGTTACACACATTATCAATGCGAATCTGCAATCAATTGCTAACAATGATTTTCAAGGCTGGGACCAGTACTGCGCCAACGCCGTCGCTTATGGCAACGCTGATACCGACACCGGCAGCTTCTCCCACGGCGCTGTTGTTGACGCCCGATGCGTCTTCCAGATCCCCGACGAAATCGACCCCGCCGATGCTGCTCCCCTGATGTGCGGCGGTGCTACTGTGTGGACTGTTCTCGACCAGTATGGAATCAAGCCCACTGACCGAGTTGCCGTTATGGGCATTGGCGGTCTCGGTCACATTGCCATCAAGATGGCTGCCGCCATGGGCTGCCACGTTGTCGTTCTCTCCAGCAGCGAGTCTAAGCGCGAGGAGGCCATGAGCTATGGTGCCAAGGAGTTCCACGTTTTCCGCCAGGGCGAGAAGTTTGAGGGCAAGATGGAGCCCATCAACCACCTTCTCCTCTGTGGCAGTGCCCAGGTTGACTACGAGGCGTAAGTTTTCACATATAAGCACCTCTAGTATCGCATCATTAGTACTGACAAAATCTACTTTCCAGTCTTGTCCCTCTGATGGCCCCCAACAGCTCCATCTACCCCCTCACTGTCGACTTCAACCCTTCCAAGATCACCATGTTCTACGTTGCCCTCAAGGGTATCCGCATCCAGGGCTCAGTTGTTGTTTCTACTTCTGAGATGCGCAAGATGCTCAAGTTCTGCGCTCGGCACAAGATCACTCCCCAGATTGAGAAGTTCCCTCTCAACGAGACTGGCATGAGCGATGCCATGCGCAGACTGACTGAGGGCAATGTCCGATACCGCGCTGTTCTGGTTGCCCAGAACTAGAGAGATGATTGATTGGTGGATATGAAGAGGCAACGGAACACGAAATATGCACTCTTCTAGTAATGATGTAATGAAAAACTTAGTCAAGCGGAGGATGCCTGGGATAGACTAGATTGGGATTAGATATTAGACTCTTGTTGGTTATAGACATTTAGGCGATCAATAGAAACTTTAGAAAGCAAACTTGAGTTTATTCTATTTTTGCCTTGAGATGCTGATTGGTACTGTCTGTGGGTCTTTTTCTACTTGTCAATTTATTGCTCTGACAGGTAGACGTCGTCTTACAACATGAGCTAAATGTTACAACATGTTTTTGGTTTACTGTGGCTGCATGATGTAACAAACTGCATAAACGCTCTCTCTATGCTGCACTCGGTAGATATTTGAAAGTCCATTCACATACATGTGCAGAGTCTGCGTAGTGAAACCAACTGCAGAAAAACACCGCACATGTGCATCATCACCCTGATGCCTAGCAAGGAACTGTCGTCGGCGGCGGGTTAGAGGATTACTATACAGCGTAATCCGTCTGCAGTAGTTCAATACGAACGCGCAAGATAAGATGTACCGGCATATTAGAAACCACGTGCCGTCACATTCCTCTCAATGGCCGCTTGAAGCTTGAAATAGCCCCGGTTAAGCCCATTGGCCTCTGGGCAGGCTGACAAATGCTCACGCGGCAAAAATGAGTCCGTCATACAAAATATCCAGCACCGGGCTAGAGTCAATCTTACGTTCACTCTCACGTGACTCTCGACTTTGCTCTGCTTGATAATAATGCTCCGTAAGCTCCGCATCTGATCCGCTTAAGACATTTGATGCTGGTTCATACCCAAAAAGCAGAATTCTAAGTCTTAGATACTTCTCTTGGATGAGAATTGGTTGCATTATCTCAGATTCCCACTAAATAAAAGTCCCGGAATGGAGCCCAAGACCAGTCCAAGCTCCTCGAACCCGGATCGCGACTCGCAGCCAGCCAACTTCGCCCCTCAGCCTCACCGAAGAGCGAGGACCCGAGCTCGCATAAGCGCAGCGTGTGTGAGATGTCAAAAGAGAAAGATTCGGGCAAGTACACCGAGCCCTTGACGTACTCGTGGCCATTTTGCACCGATTTTCACTCACTAACATGCTGTATCCAGTGTGACGGTGTTCTGCCATCATGCTCAGGCTGTCAGAAGGCCGGTGTTCGATGTGTAGATGGCGGCACTTCTCGTGAAATACCTCGAAAGTAAGACGCTGGATGAAGGTCCATCATATACCTGTATTTGCGCTGGGCTAACCTTGTGTAATCCGTACAGCTATTTGACTGAACTTGAGTCGCGAGTAGCGTGGCTAGAGTCTGTTGTTCGTGAGAGATGTCCAGATGTCGATCTCACCACAGGGCCGGGGCGGCCATCGCGAGCTCACTCATCGGCTGTTGAGCGTGGACAGCGGCAGGGCTCGTCGGACTCCCCAGAAGAGACTTCGCCGCATGAGCTCACAGAGCAGATAGGCTTGATATCTATCTCAGGTGGCTCTGACCTTCGTTACCTAGGACCCTCCAGCGGCCTCTTCTTCACCAAGTTTGTGCTTGCGGGCCTATCACATGTCGCAGATATCGAGACAGTAAACCTTCGCGGCAATGGATGCGACGATACCGATGTGTTCCTCCCTGGAGACCTGGTCGACTTGCAAGCCAAGGACTTTCCGAATGACAAGAGACAAGCCATGTTCCTTACCCAAATTTATTTCGACTCCGTTCACCTACAGTTTCCCTTCCTCCACGAACCCTCACACCATGCCATTCTCCACAAACTCTACAATGGGGAGACTCTGGATGCGCTAGAGGAGTTCCAAGCATTCATGGTTCTGGCTGTCGGTGCCACAATTTATGGTCGTCGCTCGAGGCGGCACATGCTGGGTGAAGGTTATTATGCCTCAGCCCTGCAGCGTCTAGATACCGTCTTTCGGACGCCGTCGCTTGCCACAGTCCAGTGTCTTTTGCTATTAGAGATGTATACCCTTCACGACCCATCATCTGGATTAAATCTATGGACGCTCCACTACCACTCACTGGCATCGTGCTTGGAGCTGGGCTTGCACCGTGATGTCAAGAACCCCCGTCATTTCAACCCTCTACAAGTGGAACTCCGCACACGAATCTTCTGGTGCACATACACCATGAATCGACAGCTATGCACAATCATGGGCCGGCCACTGGGATTCTTTGACGAACAATGTGATTTAAGAGTGAGTAAAAATTGTGGCCATGACAATTGACAGGGCTGTTTTTCTTATTTGCTAACACCGCGGCTACCTAGTTACCCATGGATGTCAACGACGAAGACTTGACCGAAGAAGGTGTGCGACCCTCGACGAAACCTCCTGGAAGCTTTACTACTATGTCAAGCGCAATTCATCTCTTCAAATGGGCGAGGTTCAGCTCCGAAATCAAGACTGTTTTGTTTTGCACGGATCGATTCTATCCGCCTTACATGACCCCGGCCATTAACGATGTAACGGCGTGGCGGACAGACATGATTAGCCGCCTGCGAAAGTGGCGACAAGATATTCCTAGACACGCCGAGGGCGAGCGCACGTTCTACCTGATTGATCTCTGCGAGATTAGATATCATGAGCTGATGATGCTTATGCTTCGCCCAAATCCCCTGTTCAAACAACCATCAAAGGCAGCCCTGGGCGAATGCTTTACCAGCGCCATTACCTGCAGCAAGCTCTACGCAAAACTGTACGCCGATAATCAGCTGCGGTATGGCTGGCTGACTGTCCATTCATTATTCTTGTGCATCATGACCATCTTCTACTGCGTCTGGACACCAGAAGGCATTGCTGACCAGGTCAATTTCGACTGCTTGACCACCTCTCTAAAGGCCGCGTCGGACGTTCTCAGTGCGACAGGAGAGTACTGGCCCGAGGCGAAGCGAAGCCGCGACGTCCTGGACCGAATATTTACGGCAACCATGAGGCGCTTCTCTCCACGGCCAGATTATCCCAAGTTGCAACCCCTGATGAATTCATCAGACCCTCAGCCCGGTAGTGGCCCAGCATCAGTAGGCATGACGGATGGCACCAGCATCTCATCTCAGGCTGGCAGTAGCAATTACGGAGACAATGTCGTCGCTTCAGGAGACGGACTTCTCACTTCGGCAGATGGAATTGTGTCTTCCGGCGTAGACCACGGAGAAGCAGATCTGAATTTGGGACTGTCCATGGCAGATGGCTCACCGGCCATGAATGCCGAGTTCCCTTACCCGAGTACAACGCTCGACTCCTTTATGTCGACGGACTGGCTTTCGTATTTTATGAATGCAGAAGATTTTGGAGGCATGAACTTGGATACTGGCTTTGGAAATTTGGGTGGAATGGGTGGGTTTGGCGGGATGGACATGACTGGGACGGATATTCCTGGATGGTACCAAGGGGACATGAGCGTATTGCGATGATTTGGTTTTGTGAGAATGGCGTTTTTGAATAAGGATAGGCATAATGTACATGGCTGAATCAAGCAAAAAATAAATCTACTCAACTATTGGACTGCTACATTTCAATTTGTGAGAACCAGTGAATCGGAGAGGCCATACTGTACATGTTCCATCCTTGTTGAACAAAGCTCTTCGGTGTACTTGTAATCTTCATGTTGTTGTGTTACTTCCTTGCTGCAGATTTGTAACCAGAGTTACTACATCTACACTTATTCATCTCAGTGCCCTCTAATAGCACAACTGGCAAGCAAAATCTCACGCTCCAGAGACTTATGTCTCCTGTTGTTCATGTGTTTGCTACCCATCGTGATTGCAGTCAGCTGACTCTTTTCCCACAGGTCCCTCGCCAGTGTGGGCTTAGCGGTTCATGCACCCCAGATTCCCATCGGAGCTTAAAAAGCGGCCGCTAGAAGCGCTGAAGCACCTGAGCGACTGAGCACATGGGCGCTAATTAATCGAAGCCCCAGCCTCGCCACTCAACTCCAAGCTTCCCCTCTTTGTCAGCTCACGATGCTCGGATGCTTGTCCTCGTAGACGCAGCCGTTGGTCTCTCGCGGGTAACTTGAAGAGACGAAATAGCTTCAGCTTGGCCGAAAGCATCGCCGGCAGCACTCTTTGCCCGATCTCCTGCTTCCGCTTTCTCGGTTCTCGGTGCGATATTCGCCACAATACATCAGTATGTCATCGACGGACAACACTTCGCCTCCCATGGCAGACCAGTCCAACTCGACGGCGGTTCCCTCGTCGCCCGATCGGAATAAGAAGAAACGCATCAGAAACTGGACTGCGGATGATCGCGCGGCTCATCGCGTGTTTGAACGGTCTCGACGAGAGGCTTTCAAGGAGCGGTTGACGGTGAGTTTGGATACTGTGTCTCTTGTGTGCTTGGCTAACAGAGAGGTAGACACTTGCGAGTCTCATACCGTCGCTTCGATCTACAGACCCTAACCGACTATCTAAACATGTTGTTATTGACCAAAGCGTTGCGCTGCACAAGGCCGAGCAGAAGGAGATTGCCGAATCTCTTAAGAGGATCAATCGCCTAGTAGCCGAGCGAGACGATCTCCTCTCCGAGCTGAATACATGGCGGTTGAACGCCGGGCTTGAGGTTCACCAGGCTCGAGTTATAGCGGAAGATCCGGAAACTACTCCTTCAATACCGATATTAGACGAGGCCAGCGCCTCCATGCTAAGGACGGGTGTTTCATCCATCTCCATCGGGGCCAATAACGAGCGCGGCGCTGGAAGCCGATCGCTGTATCTAGAAGAGCAGTCCTCATTTGTAGCTACGGACCACGACCTCACAACTGAACCTGTCTTAGATGAAACAGTTGAGGCAAACCTTCCTTCAACGTCAATGAGCATGGACATTCCATGGATGTCGCCCGAGATGGATTTCACCATGCCAAATTCACTGGGTCTGACTACCGGTTACAACACCAACGCACCTCCAAAATCACCATCTTACACACATCTGCCAATGTCATACGACATGGCGAACAACAACCTCGAGAATGAGGCTTTACGATTCAACACATCAATGATGCACATGGCCGATCCGTCGACATTTCATAACGACACATATATTTATACTGGTTGAACTTTGCTACTCATAGTTTAAGAAGATCAGCCCACCTCCTCACAACTCCGCATATCCACGCGCGGCAGCGTTCGGCATGCAATAGATGCTCTCACAAGGCCTTAACTGCCGCGTCGATCTTGTCCTTGCTGCTGTTTTCGCCTCCTGTAAAGAGCTCAAGAGCGATCGCCAACCTTTCTTTGGTGATGGGGTCAGCAGCAATCGCCTTAGCCAGCTCTTCTCCGCCGTTAGCAAGGTAGTCAATATCAGTACTAGCCAGCTTACCATCCCACTCTGCGGCGGCAAGAGGATCGATATTGGCGAGTTTGCGGAGCCTTTCAGAGGCCTGGGGAGGGTTTTTGTACACGTGGACCGGCTTGGGAGTGCCTTCGCCGGGCTGCTTAGTACCATCATATTTGAGCTTCGCAAGCTGATCCAAAACTGTATGGGAGATTGTGGCGGAGTGGCAGCCCAATTCACCAGCTGCCATGGCCTCTTTAGCAGAGATGAAGCTGAGCGGAGACAGTCAGCCGATCGAGTCCATGTTTAGAAGTAACAGACTGTGTATATGTATCTCACCTTGCGTTCTTGAGAAGTGGCTGCTCTTTTCCGGTCTCTTTGTACAGTCGTCTGTATGTTTCGAGGATTTGAAAGACTCGGGCGCTCATGGGATGTTGGGTGGCGGGGTCTTCGACATCGGGCCAGAGAGATAGATCGTCATGGGCTCGGGTTTCTGAATGACTCTTAGTTTTTGCTACATATTATCCATGAAATATAAGAGCTTTCAACGAACCGTTGAAATATGGGCTGATGTATAGCATGCCCGCCTGGCTACATGCGATAGCCTGCGGAAGACCAAACAATGCTGTTCCGAGTGTGGGAATGCCCTCAGCGCTCAGAATCTTGGCTGCATTCAAGGCTGGCCCAGTGGACGGGATCTTGATGCAGTATCTGTCTCGGCCAATGTTGGCTCTCGCAAACTCTTGGTCATACAGTCGAGCGTGGTCGAGAGTCGCTTGCATGTCGTATGCCTTGGAGGGGAGGGTTTGAAGCAGGACACGGCCTTGGATCAGATCGATATTCTTCTTGCACATCAAAACTGCCTAAATCACATCATTAGTCGTTATTCTGTTCATTAATGCTCAACGGTGTTTGATGTACCATTCTAGTGTAAATCGCCAACCAGCCTTTATCCTTGAGCTCCTTCGCCGTCTCAACTAGGAGATCGGCGTTGGAAGGATGATGGAGTTGGATGTCTACCCATAGCTGGTTGCTCGTTTGGTCATGCGGCTTTATGGGCATAGACTTGATGTATTCGGGGTCCATCCAATCGACATCGACATTGACTGAGATTGCGATCAGTTTGAATGCATCGATCGTCTTGGGTGCGCAAGGTGAACTCACGTTGCTCCTCGAGCTTCTCCAGCCAGGTTGGGGCTTCCTTGCTACCCATTTTGCAATAAATGGTAGTTGATAGACGTGGAATCGAATTTGTTAGATTTGATGGGTAATTTTGCAGGCGACTGTCGTATCTTCAAAATGAAAGCTCTCAGACCTAGTCTACTGTGCAGTGTGCTTTGGTAGATGACAATGCTTGGAGAAGTAGGTTCATGTTTATATACCAACTGCCTCGAGAGTTTACCCACATTTAGCAGTGACTGCTATTCACTCTATGCTACTCAAACTACACTTCGGGTGCGAATTTACCGATGACTTGAACACGGGGTTGGATTGAAGGGTGTAGCTTAACGGCTTTTCACAAGCTGTATCCAGAATTTCGATACCCATGCACTTCCTTCATTGGACGACAAAGCCCATTTTGACCCTCCCACATTCCGTCCACACTACATTTCGCTGCCAAGAAGTCGATATCACGTCACTTATTGACCTGCACAGGGAACTTGCATAGAACCTGTACAGGGCATGAGTTTGATACACGCAGGGCAGGATCCACGACAACGGCAGTGGAAGCGGGGAAAGATTTAGAGTGTGGATCTAAATTAATATGGGGAGACATCAAGATTCCTTCGATACTAAGAGTAGGGAATAGCAGAAGAAAGTAACGGCAATAACAAATTCTAGAAGAGCCAATCTCACGAGGTGAAAGCCATTTACTCTGTATCTTGCTATACGCAATCCCTACTGTACTTGTTAGAGTGCCACCAGCCACTCCCAAAGTTTAATATGAAGCCGAGTTGTATAGCCGTGACTAGCAGAAACTGCTTAAATGGCTAAATCGTGTGAGAGAACAACACGCAGGGCAGCATGAAGGCGGCCCACAATTCAGCTTAGTCCGAAGGACACGCAGGGCAGCTTTGAGGGGTGGTTTCGTGAACAAATTACTCCGGCGTCGGATTGTCGGATGGCGGCCGAGTTGGAGGGATACCACGCAGGGGATTAAGTGGGAATACCTTGTGAGTTTAATATGTCTTTACTAGCTGCATTCCCTCCAATTTTGTAGCATGATCGATCATGGAATCATCTCTGCAAGACTCACCTATTGAGAATTTATGGTCTTTGGGATGGATCAAAGGGTGAACACAGCATCTAGTTTAAGAATATCTATCAATTATTGAATATCGGTGCATGAAATAGAACAAAACTGACCGATTCTCGCAATACTATGGAAAAGTAAACTCGTAATGCATTCAATTCTATTCCTCTTCTATGTGGCTGCGAGGGGGCAAAATGAGCCAAGCCATGGCGCTATGGAAAACGAGCCGGACTCAAAACCTGGGGTTTTGTGGATACGCTACTGAACCCCATGGGGGGTAAAGACTCTACCATAGTCGTGATAGTTCAAGTAAGACTGAAAAAAATATATATATTGCTTCTCAGGAATGCCTTCGACCTCCATCATATTCTCCACAGCAGTCATCAAGACACGCATCCACAAGCTCAATTGCGGGAACCTGAATACAACCAGGCAACATGGCTCACTCACCTGATCTGAGGAAGCCAAAGGATGAGTTCCTGTCCCATGTTGAAGATACAGGCCCCAGTATCTCTCAGAATGTCAATGCAAAGTGAGTCAACTCTCCAACCCATCATCACCATTACGAGACTGACACCGTGGACAGGATCTGGAACCCCTTGATGGGAATATCCAAGGATAATCTCCGTTCTCAAGTCAACGCCTTCTGCAGAGAGTATGGTTTTCAAGACAAGGAAGACATCTTCTTTAGAGGCGCTCTAGCAGCTCAAAATCCAGTTGAATATGAAGATATTCCAGAGCTGACGGACGATGACAAATATTGGCTGCGGCGCGAGGTCACCAACCGGTGGCATCTGCCTAAGGCTCTTTACTATACCATTGCGCTGTGTTCTTTGGGCTCTGCCATCCAAGGCTGGGACAACACGGGTGCTAATGGTGCGAATCTTTCATTCCCCAAAGAATTTGGCATCGAGAACAATGGTTGGCTTGTTGGTGTCATCAACTCGGGACCAACGCTGTTTGGCCTCCTCAGTGCTTGGGCAGCTGATCCAGTGAACAACCTTCTTGGTCGAAGGGGGACTGTCTTTGTTACAGGCTTGTTCTGCATCTTTCCCGTCTTGGCTCAAGCCTTTACACAGAATTGGTGGGGCCTGTTGATATGCCGCTTGTTTATGGGTCTTGGAATGGGCATCAAAATCTCGACAATCCCGGTCTTCTCGGCAGAGGTCGCGCCGGCATCTATTCGAGGTGGATTAGTTACAAGTTTCCAACTCTGGGTATCATTCGGAATGTTTGTGGGATACTGTGTCAACCTGATTTTCTATCGAGTTGGAAAGTTGGCGTGGAGATTCCAACTTGCATCTGCGTTTGCACCAGCTATTCCTGTGGTAATCTTTGTCTGGTTCTGCCCTGGTAAGTCTATAACTCCATGGAGAGAGCATGAAAGACTGACAGCTGTATCAAGAATCGCCCCGATGGCTGATGAAGAAGCGACGATATCCCGAGTCGTATCAGTCATTTTGTCGTCTCAGAAATAGTGAGATGCAGTCGGCAAGAGACTTGTATTACGCACACTGCCAGGTGATGGAAGAGAGAGATGCCTTTGCCGGCGTAAGCTTTTGGCACCGAGCATTGGAGCTTGTTACAGTCCCCCGTTTGCGACGAGCCGCCGTTGCCGCCGGATGGATCGTCATCAGCCAGCAGTTTTCAGGAATCAACATGTACGTGACCCCCTTTTGTTCATAATGGACCAAGACTTGATATTGACACTATTAAAAAGCATGGCCTTCTATAGCTCAACCATTTTTGTTGAGGCCGGCTACTCAACGCTTAGCAGCCTCCTTGCCTCCATGGGGTTTGGCCTTGTCCTCTTTGTTTTCGCTTTTCCGGCAGTTTATACCATGGATACCTTCGGCCGCCGCAATCTACTTCTCACAACCTTCCCGAACATGGCATGGTGCCTTCTCGCGGCTGGACTCTGTTTTCTGATGTCAACTGAGAACAGTGCCCGGATTCCCTGCATAGCGTTTTTCGTCTACCTCTTCACTGCTTTCTATGGACCTGGTGAGTATCCATACCACCATTCAAGTACAATTACTAAACAAAATTAGGCATTGGTCCGCTACCGTCCATCTACTTTGCTGAGGCATTTCCTTTGTCTCACCGCGAGCTTGGCGCCGGCTTAACAATCTGCATTAATAATGCCGTCGGCAGTGCTTTGAGTCTTACGTTCCCTTCGCTGCTGAAAGCACTCGGGCCTACTGGTGCATTTGGTTTTTACGCGGGATTAAACATGCTTGCTTTCGTTGTCATCTTCTTCATTGTACCAGAGACAATGTACGTAATTCCTATTTCCTTACATTCTAATAGCACAGACGCTGACGTATTGAATCTAGGAAACGCACACTAGAAGAGCTTGATTACATTTTTGGAGTGCCAACAAGGCGTCATATTTCTTACCAAGTTGGCACTTGGCTGCCTTGGTTCATTAAGAAGTACATCTTCTTCCAGCGCAAAGCGAAGCTCGAGCCGTTGTATAAGCTGGACGGTTCTGCCGATACGACAGGCAATCAGTAGAGGAAGTTTACCGAAGGAAAGAAATTGCAGACATTTGATTTGCTAAATTTACGAAACATGATGATTATTTTATGATATGTCACTTATCTTTGCAGCATTCTATGATATAGTTTCGAAGCACGCTCCTTTAATAGTTAAATTACTAAATTGTGATATCTTGGTCATACTCGCTATGGCTTCTATGTCCTTGTGTCTGTTATCTTCTGAGTTCAAAAATGAGTGACTAGGTTCACTGTTCGTCCAGCATCCACGAATACATAGTAGATGGGCAATTTGGAAGGTAGCGGTAGAAGAAGACTGATACTTGAGAAAGATAGCGAGAGCGACACCATACGATGATTACGGTGCTAGTAATAGAAAATTTTAGAATTATGTAGGTATATCTCTCCCTGTATACCTCGCTAAGGCTTGCTGTCATAGTCGCTAGGTTCGCTCGCCACCATCGGTAAAAACGTTACTTGCGGAAGATGGGCGGCACATTTGCGGAAGACTCATGCCGCAAACCTACAATACAATCGACGATTCACTTTTTAGGATGAGATAAAGCAGCCATGGCTAATGATGATTAGTATTTCAGATGACCTAGAATGGTAACTGCAAGGATCTTCAAGCTCAAACTAGCTTTATTATAAGCCTACTTGGAGCGCATCCGCGAATACACTGTGTTTCTTTATAAATCTCTTCATAGCTTTGTGGCGGTAAGCAGTGCGGGAAGAAGCATTTTCGCCTAATCCAAATTAACCAAACTTGAGTCATGAATGCTAGAACAGGCAGATTATCAATCTTCATAACAAATCGGAGACTTTGGTACCCATGAAACCTCATGTTCATTAGAAGATACATGCCCTAAACTGCAGCATGATTGACTCGTATGAGTAGTTGACCTCTCGGCACTGAATTAAGCTCAATTACAAATGGAGCTCCAGATCTGGCTAGATATGGAAATACGGAGCTTGAATCCCTGTTCAGTAGCTATGTTAGGCAAGCGGCTACTAATCACATATTCTTCTGTATACTAATCAAAAACTCGAGCACATGAAGCTATCCAGATATTTATTGTCCTATAGATGCGGCATCTTCAGAATAGTTACTCGTCGGAGAATCCATTCCACTCTTCATCACAATAAACAACAGCCCAATTTCCACCATTCTATAAAGCTCACCAATCGAAGAAAAAATGAGCGAAACTATCAAAGTTGGCGCTGTGCAAGCTGAGCCTGCTTGGCTTAACCTGCCAGAATCCGTGAAGAAGGTCACCTCGCTTGTTGAGCAAGCTGGAAAAGACGGTGTCAATGTCTTGGGTTTCCCCGAGTTATTTGTTCCTGGATACCCATGGTTTGTACCCTTCAGATTGCCAGATGAACACGAAAGACCTTGCTGACTTCATTAGGAGCATCTGGACTGAACCGTATCTTGACAACACTGGCATGTTTCACGAGTACATGGCTAATTCGCTTGTGAAAGACTCTCCTGAGATGGCTCAAATCTGCGAAGCTGTTAAGAAAGCTGGCATTTTCATCGTTTTGGGCTACTCTGAGCGAGACGGCGATAGCTTGTACATCGCCCAATCCTTCATCAATCCTGAGGGGAAAATTGTCCTCCACCGCCGAAAGATCAAGCCGACCGGCGTAGAGCGCGCAATTTGGGGCGATGGAGATGGCCTGATAAATGTGGTTGATAGCCCCTTTGGCAAGATTGGTGGTCTCAATTGCTGGGAGCATTTCCAGCCCTTGCTGCGATACCACGAATACAGCCAGGGCGTTGATATCCACATCGCAGGATGGCCACCATTTTTTGGCAGACCGGAAAACATCCCCATCCTTTATACCACCACGGGTGAAGGAGATCGCCTCGCCTGCCAGTTCATGGCTATGGAGGGAGCCTGTTTTGTGGTGGTTAGCACGCAAGTGATGGGCGAAAAGGGAAGAGAGAAGTTGAAGTTGGTTGGCAGTCCCCATATCAATTCGGGTGGAGGTTTCGCCATGATCTTTGGACCTGATGGTACGCCGCTGGTTGACCCATTGGACACTGATGAAGAGGGTATCCTCACTGCAGAGATTCAGCTGAGCACCATTGACTACGCTAAGAATATGCTTGATGTCGTTGGACATTATTCCCGGCCAGATCTTTTGAGTCTGAACGTCAACTTGAAAGGAGCCAAGCCTGTTCGATATGTATAAGAGGCTCTCAAAATTGAACGCTGACCTGAGCTATTCTGAGGTCAATGCTTTTAGATAGCCTCATATAAACTTCTGAGATAGTCGATTAGAGAAGAAATTAAGGCCATATAAGCCAATTCTGCTAGCCACCACTGTGAGACTCCTAAATTTTGTTTCTTCCTATTTATATATAGCCTCCAATTACCACACTCACCGGAGGAAGAAGAAAAAGGTCCCAGGCCACAACAGGATGAATCTGTATAAAAAAGCATTAGTATTAAATCATGACACAAAGGAAATTGACTGACGAGATGACACCAGGGCCTAAAACACGCGCATCATGCGCCCAATCGTCCAAGCTCCCAAAAGGCACAAGGGTTGTTCAGCCGGCGCCAGGGCGCCCAAACCGGGAAGAGCAACAACGCCTCCAGAGGCGGCAACGACACCAGGGGGGCACCAACGGCAACGACATCCGAGGGGACAGCGATGGCAGCGGAGGCAGCAGTTGGAGCAGGGCAGATACAGGGCGTCGTCAGGATGATGGTATTGATGGTGATGGTGGTGACGGCGATGGTCGCCATTCGCTCCCGGTGGAGCATGATTCTGTTCATGATCTCATAGGCCAGGCCGAGTAGGATGCCTACCACCCACCACCAATCGATGAGTTGGTCTGTTTCATGTCAGCTTTTGTACCTGAAAATTGAATAGACAGTGAAGAAATGTTCGGTAAGAGATGACGATGAACTAACTCTGGCGGCGGCGAGGAGCTTCGGGGCGTGCAGGAGCTGTGCAGCGTTAGCAAGACCCGGCAGACTGGTAGATTGCACATGGCACTTACGCATTTGGACAATTCTCTCGAAGAAAATAAATGTTTTTGGTTGTTCCACGTGATAGAGTTTCTCGAAATTGTGTGAGCTTGACGAAAAGGAAGATGAAAAGCAAGATCGCGACTGCACATGCAAGATTTTGCTCGAGGTACTTGCTAGTTGGTACTCTTTGATTGCACCCGATGGGCACCTGATTGCAGACACAGAAGAAAGAAGGGAAGGAGCTCCGATAACGATTAGATAGGTATGTCAAGATACCGAACCTGAACAATTTCGCAATTGGGCTCGAAAGGCTCAAGGGTCGCCAATAATTGTGCTTTTTATTACTGGGAGCGAGGAGCATTGGTAGCTGGCGTGAGGAATTGGAGCCATCAGAATGAACAGTTAGTGAATGCGAACAGTTACGCCATTTGGTTGCATGCATCTATGTATATGCAGCGTAGGTAGTTGTTCAGCCGTGACCAAAGGTGATGGAAATCGGAGACTTTTTACAAATTCATGGCAAATATTAACACGAGATAGCAAAGTGATATTATAGACTAGTTGTCGTGTTTACTTGGTATCTTCGATGATCCATGAACTCGGCTAGAACTGCGGAAAGGTAGTATCTTATAGAAAGTACAAGTGATACAGCGGTCAAAACCTACTACTGATATCATGATCTTCTTCTACTGTCACTACTACATAATCGTTTCCACTAGAATACCCTGAAAACATCAATTCATTCTATGTATACACTATATCGCTTCATGATACAAGCTGCTTTGCCATCTAACATCGTGTACGTACAGGTAATGTCAGATATCCGTCTAATCGCTAGTAACCCGCCGTGATCCCGTAAGTCGAATATCCCGACTACTCGCCCCAACAAAGAATTTGTACTCTCCCTCCTGAATGACCCAGGACTGAGAAACCACATCCCATACACTGAAATCTCTCTTTGTAAGCTCGAAGCGAACAGTTTCTGACCGCCTAGGAGATAAGAGGATCTTGTTGAACCCGCGCAGCTGTTTTGGTGGGCTGTTTGGGATACCCAAGTAGAGCTGTGCGACTTCATGTCCAGATACAGGACCGATGTTGGTGATTGTTGCGGTAACTGTTGCAACATGTTGCCAGAGATTATAGCCGCTGCACTTGGACGAGCGAAGAGACCTTGATGCTCTATAAGACAGAGATGAATATGCAAAAGTCGTATAGCTGAGTCCATATCCAAACTCAAATCGCGGAGTAATGTCTTTTGCATCAAAAGCGCGGTAATCGAGATATACACCCTCGGTGAAATCACATTGTGGGTCGGTATCATCTCCAGAACTGCGCGTGCACGGAGCATACACCGAGTAATCGCTCTCGTTTTTCGCAATCGTGTAAGGTAGCTTGCCAGAAAAGTTGGCTTCGCCATAGAGCAGCTTTATAAGAGCCCTGCCGCTGTCCTGGCCAGGTAGGTGGGCAATGATAGTGGCGGTAATATTGGGATGCTCGATCCATTGGTCAACCAGACGAACACCAGCGGCGTGTATCACGACAATCGTGTTGGCGCACTTAGATGCCACATTCTTAACAAGGCCGTCACTGAAATCATCATGCAAACCTTCGCGGTCCCAGCCCTCGGTTGCGATGGCATTGATGAAAACCAAGCAAGCATCAGAAGCAGCGTTAACATCGGGGTTGAAGGAGTCCAAGTCCCAATTCACCCATGTACCGTCTTTACGAGCACGACGCTGGATAGCACTAAGAGGCTGGATTAATGTTAGCGACAAGGAACCCAGCTTTCAAAGAGTGAAATCCACATACATCATCGATATAAGCTGGCGAGTTGGCACCCGCCCTACCACCAGTGACAATGGTGCCTCCCCTTGCTGCCTGGTCAAAGTGCGCTTCATGGCCCAATGTAACTTTCTCCATCTCCGGAGATGAAGTGTATCCGTGTGAGAACAAAAGATCAGTATTCTTAGTACGAGGGATTGTCGCGTCGTAACCGAACACAGATATCATGGCGAGCTTGTTTCTGAATGGCAACGCATTGTTGTCGTTCTTGACCAAGACGTGTCCTGCAATAGCACCCTCCAAAATAACTGGCTCTGATGCGGGATCCCGTGCGTCTACTTGTTCATGGGGTTGGGTAAGCTCTTTGAGACCAATACCTGGGATAGGAAATTTATCGCCGTCTTGGCCGACCAAATACCATGCAGCGATAATTCTTTACGCATCACAGAATTAGCATAGGTGACTTGGAGTGAAGAGTTGAAAGAACTTACCGCGTCGCCATGTCAGTCACTCGATCTTCGGGGACGGTCCCATTCGCGATCGCATCGGTCAGATTCTTGCCCCATGACCCTCCAAGAGGCATCACCATATCAAGCCCAGCGTTGGCACTTTGTATGTCGTGTTGGGCATCCCAGTCAAGCATGACAAAGCCTTCGAACCCTAGCTCGGTCTTGAGAATACCGTTCATGAGTTTGTCGTTCTTACATCCATACGTGCCGTTGATTCTGTTGTAAGAGCACATGACAGACCCTACGCCAGCATGCACACTATCCATAAAAGGCCACAAATAGTATTCGTGTAGAGTTTTATCATCAATGTTTGCAGAAACGGCTTCAACACCAAAGTACGGGCGCCTGAGAGTCTCTTGTTCATTGGCAATAAAATGCTATGGCTCAGCGGTTAGCGATCTGCCTTGGCGGCCCCAAGAGTTGTATAATCAGATAGTACCTTGATATTGGCTATTACACCAGCCTCTTGCATACCGATTATAGTCTCTGCATTCAACTGACCGGAGAGGTATGGGTCAACGGAGAATCCCTCCCAATTCCGGCCACCAAGTGGCGTTCGTCCTAATGGGCCAGCGTTGGGGCCAAGCGGTACGTTGACTGACAGGCTTTGTTCTCAGCAAATGAGGGCATCAAGTTGAAGGAAGCCCATCCATAAGATACTTACCTCCCTTTACTTTAAACTCCTTTCCCATGTAGAACCCTCTTTCATATGTAAGGTTTCTGTCCCAGCTCGCCCCAACATGGATTCCGGACGCATAAGAATTGACCATGTCGGTTGCGCGAACTCCATTGCCGGCATCGTGAACACACATTCCAGGCCATCCCAGTCGAGGAACGGAGCCGGTGTTACCAGCACAGACGTTATCGCAGCGGTATCCACGCGTAATGTTGGCTCTTTCTTCTATTGTCATCTGCTGTACGAGCTTTTCGGCACGGCGATATGCGTATGCCCATTGCCCATTTCCTTTACCTTTCTCTGCGTGTAAGTGTAAGTATCAGCTGTGGCTTCACCAAATAGCCCGATAAAAAACGACAAAAATGGCAAACTCACGCGTCAAAGGGATCTGTGGTGCATCTTCGGCTGCAACAGTGCCTGGGGGCAGGGCTGCAGCAGCGAGAAACAAGCTCGCGCAGCTGGATAATGCGTACAGCCGCATGGTCGGAGTTCAGATCTTGCTCTGAGCTATTGACCGTTACAATCGAGCATGCAGAAGTTATTATCCCGGAGCACGTTGGGTTTAATATCGGGAGCAGGAGATCTTAGTCAAGCTCAAGTTTGAGCATCGTGATGAATGCAAGCTGGGGCTGAGCTCCGTTCACCGCTGCGAAGCCGATGTTCCCCGACAAATAGGATCACGATCCGATGCGGGGACAAACATTGGAAGCTGTAAAAATCCCCCACCCTTGCATGGTGCAGCTCGTAGTGTGACAAATAACGCCAAACCATCTTCCCCCCCACTCTGGGTTGTTGCGTCAAGTTGGGCATACAATCGAAAGGTCGAGCAGGTGTTGAATCTAACGGAGAATCGGGGAATTTCCCCGGGGCTTGCTTCAAAACTTTCTAAGGGTGACTGACGTATGTAATTTGGCACAATGGCCAATGCTTCTTCGTGTCTTGATTCCTGATGACGGGTTTGGGGAAATAGCCCTTTTCCTCTTCTTATTTGATCCATGAAAAGTATGTCCATTGGTTATTCCCGCGCTAATGGTGAGACGGCATCGCCGGCATCATCTCAAGTGAAAGAAGGCGGTATATCATTGGAACTAATGATCGTATTCAACATCTTCAAGGCGTCTGCTTGTCCGTTCCCGTGGAGGTCTTGTTGTGCCCATATCCTCCGTATGATCTGCTCCGTCGACGTCAAATTGCTTAGCGGTCTCTCAGTTATCGCATTCTTCAATGCCGAAAGGACCAATAATCTGTCGCTGTCGCTTTCCGCTTGTAGAGCCAACATAATCATGATAAAGGGTCTTTCGCACAAGCCGAGATTGCTCAAAAGGCCCAGTGCTTCTTCAGCACTAGTGCGTGACAAGCGCGAATCAGCCAATGACCCTCGAACTACACGATCGAGATAAATGAGAACTGCAAGCTGGTACATGCGAGCAATCGTGAGGTAACGTTTTCTGCTTCCGACGACATGGTAATCCTCTCTATCGATGCCGCTACACAGTTGCTGACTCATATCTCGGATTTGGCCTTCGAGGTTGTAAATGGCATGCGAATGGCTTTTCGATAAGTAGTCTGGATCATCTCGGTCTTTTATCAGGTCAATGGCTTGACTTAGGAATTCCATAAGCTCGAGCGAGCAACCGAGTGTACTATGAATCTGGTCATTTCTTAGTTAATTACTTCAATCAAGGTTGGGTTCTGGGAGTAGTACCGTGTGGAAATGATCGAGAGACACAATCTTAGCGATGAGCATATCTCGCTGCGCAATCGCTACCATCTCTGGGGTGCGCTTTTGCCAATGCTGCAAACTAAATTTGTAAAGCACGTTGTGATAAAAGACCCAGTCTAAGAGAACCGTATTTTCGCCGTCAGTCTCACGACGGCCGTGATAGCTTGATTTGACGATGGTCATGCAGCCATCAAAATGAACGGACCATACGGTCGTCTTGCCACTCGGACAAAGAACCTAAAAGCCCAGTCAAAATCTGATTAGCATACGAAACATACAAGGTATACGATGTTAGAGCCGTTACAAACCTCGTATAAGCTTAAGAGCAAGCTTGCAGCAATAGCTTGAGCTCTGCACCTGGGATCCACAATCCGGTCGATTGCGCCTTGCAGTGCAGATACAGCACGCATTTGATGCATCATAGCCTCATCTGGCATTCTGAGATAAAGATAAGAAATGGCATTCATGGCATAGCGGACTGCAAGAGATGAAACGCCGTTGTCTGTGAGTGCCATCCGGCGGAGGAGGCCGCATACATCTTGTCGAAGATCGCCCCGTGAGGTAATTAGCCGAACAGCGGACGATATCTCAGTATCATCTAGCAAGCACATATTAATGAGAAAAAAAAGTTCATGTAGTGATACTAGATAATACTCACATATAGGGCGTTTATTACTCCCAAATCGGGGAAGCTGTGGCGAGCGGGTAGGCGATGGTATCCATACGTTCATCTTTTTGTTGTTGGCTGCACAGCAAGTGATCATCGTTAGTGTAGGTAGGAAATAGTATGGCGGCCACTCATATGGTCACTCATATGGTCACTCATATGGTCACTCACTGAGAGAATCTTGCGAATTTGTCTCATAATAAAGCATGACGTCGACATTGGAGGTGTTTAGAAAGGCAAATGTGTTTGCTCGATACTTCTGACTCCGAACTTGCACGGTCATCGCCCGGCGCTCGTCGCCATCACGAGGCCATGATAGATTGTAATCGTATCCAGAGCAAATCTTCTTTCTTCTTTTACAGGAAGAGCAGACCGGCATCAGCCTGTCGCAGGCAATCTTGCGATCTAAGAGCCGTTAGTGACAGCTAACTTTGACATTTCACCCTCCCGTATCTCCCAAAGTGACGGCTTGAGCATACTTTTACAATTCAGGCATGATTTCTGTCCTCGAGGTTTGCTGATCGTAACATCCGAATCAGCCATGATGCTTTATCTATGAGGTTTGGTCGCTATAGATTGGTGCATGTAGCTTCCAGAAAGCTTGAAAGCTGAAGACATCATGAAGTGTTCTAGAACCACACAGTGTGTATTTCATGCCGAATGCCGAACTTTTAGGCGACTCCGGCACCCAACGAAGTTGCTATAGGCCAGAGCACAAGTGTTTAATGCCGCTAATATTTCGAATCAGCACAGTGTGATCAAGAGACGACACGTGCAGCCGAATGCACTGGAAGCTTGTGCTGACTTTGGCTTATGCGTGATGACGACCCGAAATGTCGCGTGGCGATTTATAATGCTTCACGCCAACAGCAATTTTTAAAAACAAATCAGGAATCCAGCAGAGAATTTGAATCTCCTCTGCCGCTGCTTTTCAATTTTGTCTCATAGAGATCATCGTCTAGCAAAAAATAACGACGCAATGATCTATCACAAGCTGCCTCATTTTGGCAGAAGAACGGCCAGGCTGCTGTCGATGTTGCTGCGAATGCACGTTTCCGCACAGCATTGATAAGCTCAGAAGCTCTCCAGCGCTCTCCAGCACAACTCTTCACAGCTTTCGCTCAAGCACTGGATCCAAGCAAAATTCCGCCCCAAAACAATGAGCGCAATCCGGTCTGTTCAGTTATAGTTTCGGTGTCGGAACAACGCTATTCCAGCTCAGCAAAAAACTCTTTCTGAAGCTCATCATTTTTTGCACTAGCCAAAAGCATACCCCTCTATATCAAATCATTGCTTGCATCACATCACACGACTCATCTTTTGTGATCGCTCATTGCTTCTTTATTGCCAGCAGTGCAATTAACGCATTTTTTTCTCAAAAGAGCATTGTCTCTTTGGATTGGCAGCAAATCTCAGTTGATCGTTTCCGAATCACAGCTTGCCGATTTCTTTTCCTCATTCTCACTAGCCTCTTACTGAAATATCTCAGCATACAAAAAAAAAATCCACAAAAATGGCAGAGCAAGACGAAAGATGTCGAATCCTTGTCATGGCATCTGGCAATGGCTCAAATTTCCAGGCATTAATAGATGGTGTCGCATCTGGCAGCATCCCCAACAGCAGGATTACTCGCCTGGTAGTGAATCGTGCAAAGGCATATGCCACCACTCGAGCAGAGAAAGCAGGCATCCCATGGGAATATTTCAACCTCATCAGCAACGGATTTTTGGCCAAGGGAGAAAAGGATGAGGCAAAGACGGCTGAGGCAAGGAAGAAGTACGATGCCGCCCTGGCAGACAAGATTCTAGCCTTGGAAGAGAGGCCGCAATTGATCGTCCTGGCGGGGTGGATGTGGGTGTTTTCAGCCGAGTTTCTACGGCCATTGGAAGAAGTGGGTATTCTTGTAATAAACTTACATCCAGCCTTGCCTGGTAAGTCACCCATGCAACCACAACCACTTGTATGTGTGTTGCAGCTGCTAATTTGAGTAGGCCAATTCGATGGTGCCCATGCAATTGAGCGTGCTTACGAGGACTTGAAAGCGGGAAAGATTACTCACACTGGCATCATGGTTCACTATGTCATTCAGGAAGTCGATAGAGGCGAGCCCATTCTTACCCAGGAAATCGGTTGGGATGGAGAGGAACTCGATGCGCTGGAAGCGAAAATTCATGCTCATGAACATGAGTTGATCGTGAAGGCGAGCGCAAAGGTAGTTGGAGAAATACTGGAGGGAAGGAAGAAATGAAAAAGCGTTTAAACTTGCATGAAAGAAAAAGAGAATCTTGAAATCATCTTCTTATATAGAATCCGGACACCAAAAGATGAATAACATTGTACAATATGGATAAAACACCTTTTCTTATGCCTCATGTAGCCGTCGTAGCTGTATCTATCCATCTAAGCGACTGCCTAAGTAATATGTAAACTAAGATATTGAGCAGAACTTCACAGATTTCGACAATTCCTCCTACTATAATTCTCTTATTCATATATCCCTACCCGCTAACATCAAGCTTCCCTCCTACACCTACCGTATTACGTTCCGAACGCTTTATGGTCGCCTGACCGGTACGTTCTGATCTAGCTTGCTGTATGGAGCTGAGTTGTTGAGTTGTTCCTTGATGCGGTTGCGTATGCGGTTTTGGTTATTTGTTGCGAGGGCTCCCTTGTCGCTGAAGATAGAGGAGAAGAGTCTATCTCAGGATTTCGTTAGGGTTGTTATTTTTCCCAGTCCCAGCTGTAAAGCGGGTATGTTATCTGTGGCCAGCTTGCCTGTGAATCTTTGTTTTTTCTTAGGGGTGAGTACGAGGGTGAATCTCTTGCCTTTGTCTGGGATCTGAGGGGTTGTCTCTTTGTTTTTGAGGGGTGCCGTTTGCCCGGGGACAGTGGTGTTGCTTTTGTTTAGGTTCCCGACCGCTTTGGATACGGAATTCATTGCTTTGGGGTCACCGAGGGGGCTGTTAAAGATCGTTGATGAAGTTGTTTTGCTTGATAGCTAATTAAACAGAGTGGTTTTGAGTGAGGGGGTACCCAAAGGGTGGGGTTCCTGTAGGTGTAGGAGGGAAGCTTGACAACTAGCCCTTTATTTTATATTTTTAATACATATAGTAGCTGTTATTGGTTACTTCTAAAGATTTATATTACCTCCTAGGGATAAGGTAGAGTAATTAACTAAAGGAGGGAGTATCGGGATTTTTCCGCGGCTGGTAGATGACGTCAAGGTGGTTTAGTGTTACAATAGATCCTGCTGTTGGCTGCAATCGCCTTGATGCAAAAGTCCTGCTGTTAGCTGTAAGTATCGTAAGATAATGCTGCTGTTGGTTACATATACTGCAGTTAGCTGTAAGTATCCTAAGATAATGCTGCTGTTGGTTACATATACCGCAGTTAGCTGTAAGTATCCTAAGATAATGCTGCTGTTGGTTACATATACTGCAGCTAGCTGTAAGTATCCTATGATAATGCTGCTGTTGGTTACATATACTGCAGTTAGCTGTAAGTATCCTAAGATAATGCTGCTGTAAGTATATTAATAAAATAGTATAGTATAGTACAAGGGGTAATACTGAAGTAATTAAGCGGTATTGATATAACTATATAAGCATCAGCTAACTTACTATTGTATCTTTGCCTTCTTGTATTTCATCAATCATTTAATCAATCTATCGATTTATAAGCCTGATCTATTATGAGACCATTTGGAATTTGGTTTCTTACCTATCTTATGGCGTCTTCCACAGCAAAGGAAACTCCACCATTTAACCCAGATGTCCCTAATCCCGGTTATATTGGAACAAGGGATATTCTATATCAACCGCCCAATGCGCCTAAGCCTCAACCTAAGTACATTGCTGTACCAAACGAATATACACTTGATCAAATCAAACATGTTGACCTTGCGGGAATGATTGTCAAATTTGACAATGGTCAAGATTGGACGGTTATTGGAGGAAAGCGATTACTTCGCCATTCTCAAGCAATTGCCGATGAGGCAGCAGCTTATGATAAAAAGCACGGTGGTGTTGAGAGGGTACCATTATCCAAGTACCCAATGATGTCATCGCCTCAAGAGCTTGATGAGATCTTGGCAACAATGCCCTCTTTCGATGAATTGTATAGGGATTTTCAGACACGACAGGATATACAACAGAAACAGGATAAGGAGTCGCTACTATTACGAAGCTCTAGCGGATGTCACTCGGAATTATGCTGGTATGAGGGTGATTGCCGGGCTAACTCAAATGCATATGGAGTCTGTGACCACTGTGTAAATCACGGTTGTTCGTGGTATCCTATGCGGCCAAATGCAATTTGCCAAAAATGTCCGCCTCCCTGGTAAAACTGTAAGGCATTTTTGGTATAAGAGCTATAGTATAATAAACTGAGTTCTGTGACGAACCGGGTTCCTAAAGTAATAAAATTAATTATTACATTTAACCTACTAGCTACATAATAAAAGCCATCCCTTGGTCTGGCTACGGTTTAACGATCTTCTTGAGAATATGATCATGATAGTAGGTGGCAGCCGTCTTCCCGTTGTTGTTGGTTGAGATCCGATAGTCGTAGAGATCGCTTTTGAAGTTATACCCAATCGCGCCCCAGAAATGGGCGTTGAAACGTTCCTCTTCCTTAAGCCTTGGGCTCGGCTGCTCGTAAAGACAGTCTGGGCAGTATCTCTCGCCTGGCTTCCTGAGGATATGGACCTGGCGATCGTCACCGCAAGAAGCGTAATATTCATCGGAATAGACGATATCGCGATAATCCTCTTTGGCTGGCCTCTTCTCGAGAGACTTGCGGGCAAATTCCACGCGTTGCTCAGCGTGATGACGGGAAACGAAGGCCCTAGGGCAAGCAATACACTTCTGCCAATGCCGTATGTCAAGGGCTCGTTAGATCGTTTAAGGATATACCTCCTTATCTATTCCAACTGCTGGAAGCAGCTGGGAATAGATCAGACGGCGAGCTTCAAAGCCTTCTGACCAAAGCAGCTTTTCAATCTTATTCAAGTCTGCGTTTAAGAGGATTTTCTTCCCGCCGCAAGTCTCTTTACAAGCGTTATAAAAAGTCCTATTAAACGACTTAACTATCTCAAAGCCACGGGTATAGCTGACTTGGCAAGTCTCGAAGATCTAGTTGTAGGAGAAGTCATAGCCGTAGCGTTCCTTTTGCCGTTGGGCAAAAGCAACAGCGCCTTTGACCTGGGCCTTTTTTGTAGTATTGTAATAATAGAAATGAACTTTAGCCTAATGGGCTATCTTTGCCAGGTATTCCACAACTAGACAACCTCGCGTACCCACCAGAATCCTCTTTCACTCCAGAGCTTTATATACTTGAGCTTCTACAGCAGCCCATAACCCAACAACTTTGGCATCTCCAAAGGGAAGGATCTGGGTGCAAACCATCCCAGCCACGCCCTTTTCACGATCACACCACCACCACAAGTTTGCCAGTCCAGCCCAGTGAACTGTTGCTTTAGACCTTCCAGTGCCGTTACTATTCGCCATCATGAAAGTCAACCCCCATCCCTGTGGTGCACCTCCTTGCACAGCATATAGCTCGTCAATAGCATTGGTTAGTTCCGGTTTAGCAGCGGGAATACTTTGACGACTGAAGTTTGGGAACTGTGGAATCTGATTACGAAACATCTCTTCCACGGTGTCTTTGCGCAATAGTTGGCTTCCAGTGCGAGGGCAAGTACCGTCGTTCAACAACACTGCCAATACCTCTGTGTGACCAGCTTAGTCGCCGTTTTACAAGCTAAAATATGTATGAAGCTGATAGGGAAATGCACGACTTACTGCAGTATTCCTGGGGCTTTGCAAACATGCCAGCGCCACCGCTGTTAAACACTCGGCGTGTCTCGGACTCGTCATCTGGATTGACGACTAACGGGATTCGATTCAGATGATCCCGTGGTCGTATTTTTCCATCTGCATCTCTAGAGTGCATATATGCAAGACGATTTCGCATGTCTTTATCCGGGATCATGGACATATCTTTGATACCGAGAGACTGGAATACATGCTTCTGCAGATATGCGTTAAGACTAAGTCCGGTGATGCGTTCAACAGCTATTCCGGCCCAATCGATGCCGGTCTAATAGGAATCATAATGTTAGCGATTTTGTCGCAATGCCAACTATAGAGAGATCTAAGAATGATTATCGAAACTCACACCGTATTCCCATCCTTCTCCAGGCTGGAATAGCAAAGGAAGAGAGATAATATCTTCAATCCGTCCGGAAAACTCATCTACCCCGACTGGAAAAGTCCAATCTCTGAGCCGCTCGTTAAAGAAAGTGTAGCCAAAACCAGCAGTATGAGTCAAAAGCATTCGAAGGGTAATTTTCTTGTTTTTGGCTTCCAAAGTTCCATCTTCGCGCAACACTTTCATGTCTTTCAGCTCATGCAGAACATTTTCAAGATGCTCGCCATCATCCAGCTTCAGGGTCCCTTGCTCCACAAGCTGCATGCAAGCAATTCCGGTTAGCAACTTAGTACAAGATGCAATCCAAAACACTGTGTCTAGAGTCATTGGATCATTTGATGCCAAGCCTCGCTGACCAGCTGAGTGTGCAAACAATTCTTCGCCATTTTTGTCAATGACTACAACCGTAGCACCAGGGATATCATTTTTGGGGTCGCTACAGGCTTTGTTGACTGTATCTTGAAGTTTAGACAGAGTTTGAGCACTGAGAGGCATGTTGACAGCTGAAAGGTATGTTGACAGCTGAAAGGTGGATAAAGAGAGAAATGTTTGTCTGTGCTTTGCATATCGGCCAAGGGAGATGCCGCCTTTTTGTGGTTTTTGTTGCATTCGGTTGTACGTAATGTCCGCTTGGGTAACATTGCAATTTCATGTCCAGGGTTCTGTACAACTTCGCCACGACTCTCTGCGAGTCTTCTGATCAAGCAATGCGACACGCATCCATGTCTTGGTGCGCCTCCGCATCTTGATACGACACGTATTCTTGTTTCAGTCCTTCTCCGCCTGCTGCGTGCCGTTCCGCGTGCATGAATCCCCTCTTTCTGTCCTGATCTGCCAGTTAATGCGTTGCAGCCCCCAAAAGATGCAACCTTATCCGCTCAACAGTCGGATGCAGGGGTGTTTTCAAGGTAGGCAACGAAGACACTTGACGCCACTATCAGCATGTTTGATGAGCTGGCTTGTGGCGGAACGCCAAATGCAGGGAGTTATCAGTTGCCATGAGGTAACAAGATAAACAGGATTGAGTTGCATTTAAACAGTGCCCTCAACTACCCTCAACTACCCACCCAATTTGTCTAGCACTCGAGTGAAATCTTTCTATACTTTCGATTGGTGCCCTTAATTGCACTCTATCTTCCGCCATTATGGGTGAAAACTTTCCATCAGAGTCCAAGAAGTTCAATACTGAGCTTAGGGACTATTCCGTGTCACACGCCGATAAAACTGGTCCTTATGCGGACAATCTCGACGTTGACGCAATTGTCGTTGGAGCAGGCTTCGGTATGGTGAACCAGTTTTGGTGATAAAATTTATATACAATACTAACGTCGTTACTTCCACCCCCATAGCTGGCATATTCATGCTCAAAACTCTACGTGATCGCGGATTAAAGACGTACATCTTTGAAGCTGGCAATGATATTGGTGGTACCTGGCGCTGGAATTGCTATCCAGGTGCTTGTGTCGACTCTGAGGTGCCCGAGTACGAATTCTCTTGGCCTGAAGTCTGGAAGACTTGGAATTGGTCTACCAACTATCCCAATTACGAGAATCTACGAGCATACTTTGATCACGTTGACAAGGTAGTTGGGGTGAAGAAAGATTGCTCTTTCAATACAGTTGTCGTTGGAGCTCACTTCGACGAAACTGAGGGCAAATGGAACATACGTACCGAAGATGGTCGCACATCAAAGGCCAAGTACCTTGTCCTGGGCACTGGGTTTGTAAGTATTTTATTTGTCATACATCGGCCTTTTGATCTTTGACCCTGGACTAATCCTGGAAATATTGCAGGCTGCCAAGAGATACATCCCGGATTGGCCTGGAATGAACAAATTCAAGGGCGTGATTCATCATTCTTCATTTTGGCCCGACGAAGAAATAAACGTCAGCGGCAAAAAATGTGCTGTTATCGGTACGGGAGCATCTGGCGTGCAAATCGTCCAGGCCTGGGGCCCGGAAGCTGGAGAAGTGAAAGTTTTCCAACGCACTCCCAACCTCGCTGTTCCAATGCGTAAGCAAACTCTTACCGTTGCCGATCAAGAAAAAGCCAAGAAGTATTACCCAGAGTTATTCAAATTTCGCGAAACGAGTTTTGCGGGCTTCCATTATGATTGGGCTGAGAAAAGCACGTTTGACGACACTCCGGAGGACCGTGAAGCGTTTTACGAAAAAGTGTGGAACGACGGCGGATTCCGATACTGGGTCGCCCTCTACAAGGACACTCTCCTCAACGCCAAGGCAAACAAAGAGGCATACAACTTTTGGGCAAAGAAAACTCGAGCCCGAATCGATGACCCGAAAAAGCGCGATGTTCTTGCTCCACTTGACATGCCTCACTTTTTCGGAATCAAGCGACCATGTCTAGAGTATAGCTACTATGAACAATTCAACAGAGAAAACGTTGATGTAGTGGATATAAGCAACAATGCTATCAAGGATATTGATGAAACAGGTATCATCCTTGAAGATGGAACGCATCATGAGTTTGACGTTATTGCGGTGGCAACTGGCTTTGTAAGTCTTCGCCCAAAGTATTCCACTATGATCAGCATTACAGTTCTAACATATTCTCAACAGGATGTTGTGACCGGAGGTACACAGTCTCCCATCAAAAAGACACCCATAATTCTCTAATGCTTTGATCGGCTAACTCTCCATAGTCATGACACAGCTAGGACTCGAAAGTGTTACCAAAACCAAGCTTGAAGAAGAGTGGCTTCCTGGCGCTCAAACATACTTGGGACTCACCGTCAGCGGGTATCCCAACATGTTCCACATCTACGGCCCCCAAGCTCCGACACTTCTCAGCAACGGTCCAACCACCATAGAGGTACAGGGCCGATGGATCGCTGACTGCATCCAAAAGATGGAGAAAAATAACATCAAGTACATAAATCCGAAGCGCGAGGCGTCTATCGCCTGGAAGAAAGAAATTGTCGCTGCCAACGACCAGACACTATTCCCAACCACGAGATCGACGTATATGGGTGGAAGCATCCCTGGCAAAGTATATGAACCAGTGTGTTTCTCGAGAGGTATTCCGACGTATGCGAAATTGATTCGCGGAGCGCTTGACGATATGTCAGGCTTTGACGTGGTCTCTAACTGAAAGACAGCAGCGACAGACTGTCCTCTGGTTACAATATCTGGATCATATTCTCGAATATCTTGACTACTACTAGTACCTATATAGAAATATTTAGGTGACCAGTAGAAAAAAAGACTGATCCTCCCCTTGAAGAATAGTTCAAGTGCCGTGTAGTCAAATCGAGTCATTCGTCTAGCGAGATGAGCTGAGGCCATAAGAGACCATCGGTGAATATACAAAATATCATCGTTTGTGAAAGCATAGAAGTAAACCTCATGAGAATGACATATGTAAATACTGCTTCGTACCTGATTAAGGCGTTGTTTTGGCGTTACCTGGCATAGTCCTAGCATTCCAGTAAGCCAGTTCCGGTCTCCATTTCATATCAATATTATATCATTTACTCATGTAGTAAAGTGTAGAGTGCCAGAGGAAATACCCAACATTTTTCAGGCCCAAGACACACACCCAGAGCCAATCTATCGCTGAGCATCCTGGCTCTACCGTAAACAAAGGCACGCAATCTAGAGGTATCATCTGCGGGGTCTGAAGGTTTCCAATTGAATCAGTCAGACTCAATTGCGAATACCCGGTCGGGTATCCATTATCCTATCGACTTCAGTTCAACCATCATGGCGAGATTAAGAGTAGCGAATATCCGGCCCGGTATCATCCTCAGTTCAGTCGTAGCCGCGCGCCTTCGCTGGTGGCGCCATTGTGACCTCGGCGTTTCAATGCTATGGCCCGCTTCCTGGCCTCTCAACCCCGCAAGTTGCAGACAAGGTGTTGAATATGTTTGAACTTTTGAAGGTCTGTTTCTCTCTTGTAATTCATCATGATTGGCCGGCTCTCGTTCAATATTTCTGCACATGTGATTGAGCATTCTGTACAAATACCGGCTGTCGTTAGCATGCACGGAATAGAATTTTTACATCTTCACTTATTCCCCTCAATATACTCCACCTCCATTGTCCTTCATCTGCCGCTTCACTCAGTATAGCAGCTAGATCGTCTGCCAAATTTACATATTTAAGTGCAAACTAAACCAGCTTCTACGAACCTTGTGGAAATCCACAATGACACTCTCTGTTGAAGGAAAATACGCGATTATCACAGGCGGCGGCGCAGGTACAGCATCACCACCACCCAAAGCAAAATCCGTATCATCTCTTAAGTGACGCAGCTAAAATCCAACGATAGGCATCAATCTCGCATTCTCTCGCCTCCTTCTTAGTAGAGGCTGTTCAGTCATTATTGGGGATATTAGACTCACAACTGAGGTCAGAGCTATCTTGAACGAGTTTGGCCATAACAATAGAGATAAAGGTAAACCCGCCGCGATGTTTTGCGAAATCGATGTAGTATCGTGGCGGCAGCTCACTGGGCTCTGGGAATGGGGACTTAGCAAATTTCCAAGGATTGACATTGTCATACCTGGTGCTGGATTATATGAACCGCCGTTCTCTAGCTTTTGGCAACCTCCTCGCACTGATACAAACCCACACTCTGCATCCCGCGATGTTGCCCATGCTGAACCGGGACACTACGCGATTTTAGACGTCAATTTAACTTCCCCTATACGTCTAAGCCAGTTGGCCATAGGATACTGGACGCGCAACAAGTTGCCTGGCTGTATCGTCCACCTTGGAAGCATCGCCGGATATATTTCAGGTCCCGCTACGCCTCTATACTACGCTAGCAAGCATGGTCTTCACGGATTTGTGAAGTCTCTCGGCGATCTACGCGATCAACTGGGCATTCGAATCAGCGCAATCGCCCCTGCACCCGTACAGGTAAGCTGCTGATGTTGTTACAACATGCGTCCCATGAGACATCAGTAATTAGGGGAGCAAAGTGACACGACTGACTTGCTTACAGACTGCCTTATGGAATAGCGACGAAGCTCGACTAAATACTTTGATGAAAGATGCGACGTTTGTTCCTATGGAAGAAGTCACGGCGGCCATGTACGAACTTGTCGTTAATGAAGAATACGGCAATGGAACGATATTGGAAGTTACAGCCGGTGCGACGAGAGTCGTTCCTAAATTTAACGCGCCTCCTCCGACTGCTGGATCAGTGGGAGCGCCAAACGCGAAACTCTATTACGACCAACTATTTGATGATCTAAAGACAAAAGGTTTGCAAACGTAGACACAAAATGATTACTTCGGATTGTTGAAGGGGAATACTTTTAAAGAATATCAACTAGTGTCACAAGCTCCAATAATTTATAGGATAAACTAAGAAAGTTGCTATTCAGCGCCCCATATTTGCTATCCAGAACTGATTCTCGAATCTAGAACTAGTGAATCTTACCAGATACTGGGGAAATATAGTGATAGTCGCAGATGCTAGAGGAAGATATTAGAAGGTAAAAGGGTTAGCAACAGAAAGGACTAGGTAGTAACAGTAGCGGATACTTAAGGAGCCAAGTACCTCACACCCATATACGTACGTGTAGTAGTAAATAAACAATATTTCTTCACATCTTGTTCTGTCGCTTGAGCTTTGCGTGATCACTGAGGTGCTATTCCTAATTCTAAGGCCAAGTTGGATAGTATACGATTCTAGGCATTGTTGGCTGCCGTTCACCATGAAAATGAGGTCAAGGCCAGTCTCAATTTAAGTTCGCCAATACCAAGCTCTGTAATCATATTACAGGTCACAGGTAGAAAGAAGAAGCTCTTAACTCGCAAATATATGGATCACATTGAAAACTATACTACTACATCAAGAAACATCAAGTAATAAAACAATGGACTATATAAAACATCAATCAATCGCTCCTATAACCACCCCATCAATGACTCCCTCGCCAATTTTTGCTAAACTTAGTAAGCCTTGCCGGTGTCGACAATCTCGGTGAGGTTGGTGTTTCCAGTCTTGAGGATGGTCTTCTCCTTGGGGAGGGCCTCAATAATCTCAGAAGAGATGTTCAAGTGGTCAATGACAGTCTGCTCCGGAGTCAGGGCAAGCCACTGAGCAACAGAGATATCGGAGAAGTGGCTAGCCTGCAAGACCTCAAGGAAGATGAGATCCTCAGTACCGGTGTTCTCGATGTAGTGAGCATCAGCCTGGGGGATGTAACCAACATCGCCAGCAGTGAAATCGAAAGTGTTGGCAGAGCTAGGGGCCTTGTAGATAGTAGCACGGCCAGCACCCTGCAGGAAGTAGTCCCACTCGTCGGAAGACGTGTGCCAGTGAAGCTCTCGCATAGCACCAGGCTGAACAGTGACCAGAGCAGCAGAGAATGTGGAAGCGATAGGAAAGGTGGTGGGGTCCAAAATCTTGACGGAACCTCCGGGGGTTTCGAATGCCTTTTGCTGAGACCAGTGGTAGGTGTAGCCGGCGGGGCCCGTCAGGACGCCGTTGGGGCCAGTGATGTTCTGCTTGCTAATGTCCTTGGGCTGAGGAGTTCCGTTGAAGATATAGAGCTGGTTGTCGGGCAGGTTCTTGAAGGCATCGACAGGGGCGCGGAAGTTCTTGGACAGGACAGAGCGAGGAGTTCGGGCAAACATCTCGCTGATGAGGAAAGTTCCGTTCTCATCAAAGTCACCCTGGTCAAAGACAAGCAAGAACTCGGCACCGTTCTCGAAAGCCTGGATAGAGTGAGGAACACCAGCAGGGAAGAACCAAACGTCACCCTCGCAAAGGTCGTCAGCAAAGGTCTGAGAGTTGTCGTTGACGGCCGTAACACGGACGCATCCCTTCAAGATCAAGGACCATTCGCCGGCAGTGTGCCAGTGAAGCTCGCGGTAAGCGTGAGGCTCAAGCTTCATATCGACACCAGCCATGGCCGTAGCAGCAGGGAGCACGGCAGTGTTTTGCTGACGGGCCCAACCAGCCCTACCAGAAGCACCGGGGCGGTTGTGAGAGAGACCCAGAGGCCAGACGGCATTGGGAACAGCACCCGAGTCCGTTCCGGGAGCCGCAAACAGATCGGGGTTCAACTTCTCATACTCAAAGGTACGAGGGCCGGCGTCACTGCCACCGAATTGACCGCGAATGGGCTGGGGCTCTTCGACACTCTCGAAATCGAGATAGACGCCGAGGCTGGCATCTGCATCTTGTCCGGGCACTTCTTTGATGTTCTTGACCACGGCACTTCCGTCGCTAGTGTCAGGAATTGGAGCAACACCCCCCTGAAGTCCGGTGCTACCGTACAAACTGCCAGAGGCAGCAGTAACAGTAGGGATTGGAGGAGAGACGCCCCCAACAGGCCCGCTGTTCTCAAGAGATCCAACGGATTGGATCCTATATCATGGTTTGTTAGTTTTGAAACTCTTTGTGATCAGAGAAACTCAGAAAGGAAGATTTCCATACTGGGGAGCTGGAGCGGCTACCGCCAGCATCGCAGGCAGAAGGCCAGCAATGGCAGATGAAAGCTTGGGCTGCATTCTGAAGGTAATTTGCTGGATTGATGTCCTCGAGTGGTCCTATCTCTCTCTAGAAGCTGCTGGATGCTGTTGATGCAGAGGATGAGAAGCGAGTGATGAATCGTTTTTGACAACAGCGTTCTGGCATCTTTATATCAATCGAACTCGTGAACATATCTCCAATTCTGGGCCCGAGATTCGACTTCTGTGCTCCGTGCTCCGTGCTCCGTGCTTCTCATCGCCTCCATCAGTCTCATCGATGATGATAGACTCTCCGACTCGCCGAGAAAGGCCGACATGACAAGATACTAGCGGTAATAACTCGAAGATAGGACCAGTCGAGATTGGGTCGCACGATAGGTAAGCGCATCACGTCAACTTCCATGTAGTCAAATGTTGCTTGTAGTCCACTTCCAGGCACCGATGAGGTACTCCATCTGGGCGATAATATCCCTGCAATTCCGGTGATTCGTCATAGAGGCTGTGTACGAGTACCGTATGTCCTTTGTGCTTTGCCCTCATAATTCGCTTCGAGCGGCCCGAGAGAGCACTCTTTTCCATCCTAACTCGAACTTTAGGCCCGAGACCGACTGTAGTTTGGATCAATGCACGAGATATTACCCGTTCACTTGTGAATCCCGAGTGTCTGCTGCCATATTGCGAGTTCCCTATCCAGAGAAAGATCGTCCTGCTCTCCCTCATTAAGGAGTATCGACTTGTCACGAACCGGAGCGTAATGTCTCGAAATGGAAAGCTTGAGAAACAGGATTGGCCTACTCAGAGCCGAAACATCCGTGAATTTGCATCAATCAAAGCCCACCATGTCACATCGTGACGCTCTTTCACGTATAAGCCGGTGGAGCGTTTTGGGTAACCCATGAAAACATCATGGCAAACTCGTTCCGATTATCCGTTCAATGGGCCACGGATCCTTTATACTCAGCAGGACAAACTCCATAAATGTCAGACACTAGACGGCTGTGTAACCCCCTCCCTCAATTATCGGCCATAGGACATCGAGGCCCTCCGGTTTTGATCCAAAAATGAAGTTGTCAGGGCTTCTCTATTGGTCCATTGGCGGGCCGTGCCTAGACCCATGAAGATGTGCGGGGATTAGAGGAAGGATTGGCAGCTATTTTTTGCCTCCGAGACGCTAAGCCGAGCGGGACACACATTGTGTAGCATCCAGTGTCGTGCAGGAGGGCGGAAGACGTGATGGTACACGTAGCCTTGAGAATATACACCACACACATAGCATCGTCCCTGAGATTTCTTCAGACACCCTTGGTACTTCCATGTACCGTTCTCAGCTTCACCACCTATCGGGTCCGGAATTATGTCGGTATTCTGGTGTCGCATTACCTGCCGGCACTCCGGAGGAAACAGTTTTGCTTGGCGATGTATCGTAGCATGGACGTAACATGGACAGGTAGCAATGGACGTGGTGGACTCTCATCTGAATATCGAGGATGGCTTGAGATCCACAAACCCACGTCTTAAAATAGAAGCCCGCTGGACAAGAATTGTGAGAAAGTTGTTTTTAAGATTACTAGATATAGTTCAAGATTGTTGTTGGTTGTCTCCGCCCAACAGACATTGAAGGGCAAAAAGCCAACTTTACTAAGGTTAGAATGCTTACAGGTAGTTGGTGTTTACATGCGGTCGTCTGTCTTCCCGTGCGCCACGCAGATCTCCGCGCCCTTTCTTTCTCGCTAGGAGAAAATCACAATGCTAGCGGTATTTCGAAATGGCAAAGGAAACTTGGCTTCATTCTAGCTGCGTTTAGGCAAATATCCAAGTGCCTGGAATAGCATCAAAACATAGGCACTGGACAGTAAATGATGCTATAGCCCCACGTACAGCTTGCCCATTTGGTGATGCGGAACTCGCCGGAATCCAAGTTTGGAGTCCATCAATCAGTCGTTACCATCCCAATCGGATCTCATCCTGTTCCTGCGCAGGCCCTCCCTGCTCTCGGCGACTTAGATCAGCGCACCCCGGCGAATCAGACAGCACAGGTTCCGCCGGGGCAGGGCTTCGAGGTCTACAATATGGTCTCGACCCGCCCATTCCGGGTTTTCTGATTGCTCCTGCTAAAAGATATAGATTGATAATGTACATGCGTACGCATGTGCAAACAGACATATATACTCGTAGTGTTTCTCTGACGGCGGCGACTACTATGTCATTTGTAGCGTTTCTCACAACAGCCGTAGACTTATAATAATCCTGGGTATTAGGGAATGACAGTACGAATAAGCAACATACTCGTAGATGGGCAAAACTTGGTGGCAAACTTGCAATTAAAAAGTGTCTTCCGGTGGGCATACCTTTATGCTAGTCGTATGCAGACATTGGCGTCAAAAGAGGGCAGACTCGGCTTTCAACAAACTTGGCCAACAGATTGAGAACATCGTGCATGACATTAGATCCCATAATTTCAGTCACAAGGAGATCTACTACACCTAAATCATTTTGGGACACTAGCTTAATATTATCAGTGACGTGCAACTTGGTTTATGCCGGCGCATTATGCTGGCTGTGGCGGTGGAAACAACATCAATGGTGTTGATGTGCTGTTACGGGTTTAAAAGAGGTCCAGCCAGTAAATAGCTCATATTGGGGACCTTGTCGCCACAGGATCCTAAAAAACACTTTGAGGAGACTCTAGTTAACCCGGAAAGGCGGCCATGCTGCGCCGCTTCTCCAATACACAGGCAGCTTCGTGATCCTCATCCCGCATCATGTGAGGCGAGACTACATACCCTGGACCTGAAATGCTACTGGTGGCGAGATCATTGGCTGAAGAGTTTGGATATAGCCAGGCGACATGAGAAACCTACGCAGCTATTCAACGATTGAGATTTTTCAAGGAATCTACGATTAGCCAATCCCTTTAGATAGCATCCTAAAACTGCATGTGCAGTATTATCAAGCGTGTCATATGAGATGTAAAGAAAGACCCCCAATTTACTATCTTAATCCTTTAAAGTAACCCTTATATCTATCTTTACTATCTCATATCTACTATTACTGCTACTACTACTATCACTAATATTTTTTTACCATCTGCTACTATCGCCGTCAATTTCACGACGCGAGATAATAGGTAGCTAACTTGGAGTGCTGGCAAATCCGTGATGAAAAGTGAACTGTATTTTATTACCTGTATTCTGCAACCTCGTCAAGTTTCCCAAAGCACTGTATTCTCAATTTTACTTATCCTATTATATCCACACTACCACATCAGAATTATCCTGGTCAAATATTATGTGAGCAAAACGATCCACATCTTGGATACTGTATAAATACACGCAGCATTCGTCGGGTTGCAATTCCTCTTTGCTTCAACAATGCCGCTGATTGTCACATCATGACGGTCATAAATAGCCCTGTTGCATCATTTATAGGCAAGGACGATACATATAATAATTGTTCATGCAAAACTGCGGCGCTTGATGACAACACGAATGGCCTTCTGTGGGCGCTTGACTCCAGTACCAGGAATCATGCTGGGGAGCTTCCACGAGCCTTCAGCATTGTCCATATCCCACAGTGTGATGAAGCAAGCAACAATTCCCATGACCTCCTTCTCAGCAAACGTCCTTCCCTTGCATACTCCCGATCCGGATCCCCATGGTTTAAGCTTTCCGTATCGGGCGACTCGGGCTCCTGTCTCTTTATCTGCTTCAATGAACCTGTCGGGAATAAACTTGTCGGGCTCGGGGAAGATTGATGGGTCGGATTGGAGAAGGGCGTGAGGGGCTGAAAGCCAGGTTCCGGGCTTGAAGTGGTGCTCAATGTTGCCGTCGGGCACCGTCAAAGGTTTTGACACATATCGAATAGATGTTGGTTCCTCAACCAGCCTAAAGGTTTCGAAGAGGCAGGACTTCAGAAGAGGACACTCATGGCTGAGTCGTGAAAAGTCAAACGCGGTGATTTGCGGCGGGTTAGTTGCCGTCGATAAAGATACGCAAGAGCTGACCTCCTCCCGCAACTCATCCAATAGCCCAGGAGTAGAGTGGATATAGAGCAAGAGCCAGAAAACCATCGGTTGCATATTGGCATTTAAGCCCCAGAAAGTGCCCAGTTCGAGCTCTGCTCGTGCGCGCATAGGGACACCATGCTCCGCGAGACAGTTATTTCTCTCCATGGCCGCAGCACTAACATCGCTCATATCGGCGTCAAAGTCCACTGCAAGGCCGTGCTTGTGCTGGTTCAAGCGGTTATAAAACCCTTCGAGCGCATCGTGGAGGCGAGTGCGAGCTGCGAGAGCCTCTTTGAAAGACTTGATAGGAGCCCACGTCGGCACGCCAATCACGAGCAGAGGGAATGCGTTGTTGTCAAATTTCCAGAAATCTTCAAGGAGGTTGTGATTGCGGTCCAAAAAGTCCTGGCCGTATAGTCGCGGAATGGAGACACAGGCGCCAAAGTCTCTCATGAGCAACTCGAGATCTGCTTCAACGGCACCCGGTTGTCCTTTGGAATCGGCTGATATTACCCGAAGGGACGCACATCGCTCCCACTGGTGTTGTTTCTTTGCATCCGAAGAAAAGCTAAGCAGCTGTGCTACTTTTTCCGGAATATGGGCCGCCTGGATCGAAGAGGTTGCCGAAGCCTCGTTAACAAAGTACCGTTCAATTATCTGCGTCAACTTTCTGTTTATGGCCATAAACTTTTGGCAGACATCCTGAGTCAGATTAGCACCAAAGACACGAATGCCCAAGCGTAGACCCAAAACGTCGGCACTGAGAATATGTGGCCCCTTGGTGAACACTCTGTCAATGTTGTCGAGGTTGTGCAGGATTTGGTGTCGTGAGGTAAGTCCGAAAAGTGACCCTTTACCGCGCGAAATGAGCGAACTATCTTCTGATTAGTGGAAGATGATGCAGAGTATTGCTTTCAGTACGGACAAAATGTTTGAAGCAGTGCCGCCGACTTGGATCAATGCGCTGCTCACGCCAATCTCAAGCGGAACCCACGGAGGAAAGTCATTCTTTGGCTCGTTCTTTTGAAAGCGTGAATACACCCAAGTAGACGCGACAAGAAGAGCAGCCAAGAGGACAAGATAGGACGTAGCAGATAATGGCGCGTCCTGGCCTCGAATTGACGCGAAAGCATCTCTGACTATGCTATCTGCCATATTCGAAATAGCAGTAACAAACCGGGGCAGTCAGATCGTTCATGGCGAACGACTCAGGGACGTGCCGCATCTGGAGTACTTGTAATAAACCACGGCTAGACCGCTATTATGAGCTAGTTGATGAGATAACTTCGTTTCAGCACTAGCTGGTTAATTGTGAATTCAACCTTAGGGCTGAGTGGCTTGAGCGGTCTACCTGGCAAAGCTGACAATTGTGAAGTGATTCTGTCTCGAAAGTATCATATTTCTTAGGAGAGAGAGGGATACGTGTATAGACCCCTGCGGTAAGAAATTGCAGCCAATTGGGTTCGCCAAATATGCTGTTTGCCTACCTCTATCCCGGTTGATGAATGTTATCAGAAACGCCAGCATTTAGCGCTCAACCTGTCCCGCTACTCGTACTCGTAAACTAGCAGGAATACGAGGGCCAGTGGCATCAATTAGGAAACGTTTTTAACCTGGGCATTTTCCTGATTTGTGCTTCAGAACCACTTCCAGTATACGCGGCTTTCGATTGGATATCTTTACGCGTATAGAGAGAACCACTACGACTTACGTGGTCAGTCCCACAACTAGTTATTTATATTAGCACGGAGCACGGCTTCTACGGATACAGTCCTGAAGCAAATGGATACAAGACGGAACAATCTCCTCAATTCATTTCATTCGCGATATATACGCGTATTTACGTTGTCATACTATATACAGCAGTGATTTGCGTCGTCTTTTCGGACTTAGGTGCTCTTGGTGGTGTCCCAGATGACATTGCCAGATCCGTCCTTGATCTGAATCCAAGGAGCCGAGTTGAGGACAACCATGGTCTTACCACGGCCTCCAGTGTTTGTCTGCCATTGAACGGCACCGTTGAAGTAAGTTCCAAGGTTACCGCTGGAATCGAACCTCAACTGACATCCGGAAGGGCTACCGCATCCCTGGCTCAGGGTGTGTCCACTAGCCCAGACAGGTGTACCGGACTGGAGAACGACAAGGTTGTTGTCACCCTGGTATTGGGCAATGACGTTGTGAAGGCTTGCAAATGGGCCAGTATCGGTGGAAATGGTCAACGATCCAGCATTGAAGGTGACCGAGTTTGGAAGTGCGATAGTCGAGCACAAGAAGTTGGTGGTGTTGCCGGGGGCAGCGACGAATCCAGACTGGAGGTTCTTGGTTCCAGTGAGTCCAGCAGGGTAGTAGATGAGGTTTGCGTTCTGGTTGAAAACGCTCTGGATGGGTGAGCTGCACTGGGAAGCATCCGAGAAGCTCGAGTGGGGAGAGGGAACACCCGACACAGTGTTTCCGGTGACCTGCGAAATATATTAGCAGACTATTAATGGGCATAACAAGCGAATTGGAAAAAACATACCGTCAGGCCGTTAGACCATCCATTGATGGCAATGGGGAAGCTGACATGGCCACTGATGGTGTTGCCAGTGACGGTGGCAGGGCCCTTCAGAGGTGGCGGGGGATCGCCAAAGGACCAAACGTTGGCACCAATGCCAATGCCAAGGTTGAACAGCTTCTGGCCTTGGATGTTGTTGTTGGTGACGCTGACGCCAGCATAGCTGCCATCGTACTCGCCGTCGACCATGTTGATGGCACCGAAGCCGACATAGTCAGGAGAGGAGATGATGGTGTTGCCAGTAATGGTGCTACCGGGTGAACCGAAGATGACAATACCGCCATCAGTAGGGCCATTGATCTATCGCAGAGAGGTTAGCTTATAGAATTCATCTTTGTCTGCGGCTGCTACTAACAGTGTTGCCCTGGACAAGAGAGGCAGTGCAGTCTAGTGAGATACCATCTGCCCACTGGCCGTTTCCGTTGGCATCAGTACCAGACTGACCGCAAGGACCAATATCATTGTTGACAATGGTAACGTTCTTGCAGGGGTTGTTGTTATCTCCAGAGCCAATGGCATGGAGACAGCTCCAACCGCGAGGGTTTCGTGACGCAACGTTGGAGACGGTTTGGCCGGTAGTGAAGCCGCCGATCTCAATGTTGGCAGCGCCACCTGGGAAAAGGCCAGCTCCGCCTCTGTTGCCTTCAAGCTGAAGGTTCTTGATGCGGATGTTGTTGAAGTTCTTGCCATAGATCAAAGTGCTGGCAGAGCTGCCTGGAGCAACCTGAATGGTACCCCTGGAGCTGTCCGTAGGGTAGCCCTGGGTGGAGATTTCCTGGTTGTCGGCAGTGAAGCTGATCTGATCGGTGATCTGAATCACGGCACCAGGGCAGAGCTGAATAACGGCGCCATTGCCTCCAGATTGCAGAGCATTCTGGATCGTAGCTTGGTTACCCGAGGAGATACAAGCGGCAGAGGCAATGGCCGGCAGCGTAGCCGCTGTGAGCAGGCTGTTTTTGAGAGTTGCCTTCATACCGGGCTCTTTAGGGCAAGTCTATAACCCAAACTAAGAAGAAGATAGTAGTTTCGGGGGTAGTTGACAAGAGCGCCTGTTGAGTAAAGAATCCTGAGAAATAGAACGAGCCCCTAGCGCTTCCCTTGCTCGCTTTTATCTTCCCAACTTGTGTCTCCTATTCATTTTGTCACAAACTACAACTCCATACCATCCGCTTGTTGTGCGGCTTCCTTTTCCGATTCTCGGAAAACCGGACTTTACTATGTTTCAGCACCTAGAACACCGCCCCGACTTTCTGGAGTAAGAACGAAGTAAGCCCACAATCATCCGATGCTAGAATGCATATTGCTTAGGTCTGATGCTGGTGTAATCGTTACTGAATAGGGCGCATCCCAGCCGTGTCTGACAGCTGGACACCAACTAGTCCAGATCAAGAAGCTCCATACTAGCCCCTTTTACTTGCGAACCCTCAATTGAAAGCCCGACTTTGAAAGCCCGAATAGCCTCGTGTGAATGGCGGATTCGTAAGGGCGATGAAAAACGTGGTACGGGATACGGAGTCTTAGTCGCCTTCCGCAAACCCATCGGCAACATTCGGCTCGGCAGTAATCTCGGTCAGATTCCTACTATATTTGTAGTCAGGAAATGCATGTTTCACCCCCTCTCATTGGCTTCGCATCAAGTACCTACTTATGACGAAGTTGCGTAACAACGTCCGAGAAAAAACAAGATCGAGGACGGAGAATATAGAATGGGGGGAGAAAACTAACTCTCTTAAGGCGATGTGCCGGATTTGCTATGCATAGTGGAAACATTGGGTGCCTGGAGCCGGCAATTCCCAACGCTACGCTGCAGGTCGAGCTATAATATCACGTTGCGCTGCTTCTCTTTAGGCTAAATGACAACAAGATCGAGCCAGACATTAAGCCTAACCGAAGTAGCAGCATCCTTCATCCTCCCGACGCACACAACCACTCGAAACATCGCGACTAAACAATGCGGAGAGGTACGAAATACCAGATCGGGTTGCGGGGAAGGCCTTGTCTTGGCTGTCGATTGAAGGAGCCGCCGGTAATCTATCCTTTAGGAGACGGGAAAATCTGGGGAAAGCGATGGGTTTTAGGAGATTTCAGGTTCGTGCCCTTCGTACAGGGTAACATTGGCAGATGTAAGTGACGGCGTACCCGGAGATGGAGAGGATCGGCATACGAGAAATAGGTTTGGTAGCCCGCAGTTTGTCATATCCCGTCGGGACAAAACAAAACTTGCTCGATTAAGAAACTGGAACGAGACATGAAGCCATTTCTCAATGCAGTCAGAAAAGCTGCGGGCGAGAATGAGCGGAGAGCAATGCACATGCAAAATAGACATGTATATAATAGGTGGGAATTTATTGCTTCAAAAGGGAGGAGGAAAAGCTATTCATAGGAACTCGGGCGCACCGATCGATGCTCTGATACTCCAGATCACTTGGTTGTATCATCTTCAAAGGCAGTCATGGCGGGCCTACGCATTCTACCATGGATGTACTCCATGGCTCTTTTCCACCTCGCTCAATCCCGAACTTGTTTGCCTGCGTACCAAGCGACAACAACTTACGTGGGTTGCTATCATGATCCGAATTCGCCTCGCGATCTCGCAGGGCCATTTTTGACTGTAAACAATCTCAATTCGCCCCAATATTGTGCCAACCTATGCGGTGCTGCTGGTTACCAATATGCCGGAGTTGAATTCACCATGTAAGTAGCTCTGAAGCTTTGGAAATGATGTTGATTCTAACATGATTAATTTCTACAGCCAATGCTTTTGTGGCCACCGCATTGAAAGCACCTCCGTCAAAGCTGACGAGAGCCAATGCACTTCGCCATGCCCTGCGGACCCTAGCAAGATTTGCGGAGGCGGCAACATGTATGTCATCAACTCCGAGATCAGAGATGATGAGAAAAGGGACTTTTCATCTAACGTAAATTCACAGGATCAACATTTACCAAGTCACTAATCCATCGTCAAACCCTCCTTTGACACCTTCATTCCCTGACTGCACTCGCGATCCCCTTTGCAGCAATGATGTCTGTGACACCACCAAGAGCATTGCCCAAAGAGCCGCCGCCATCGTTTCACCCATGACGCTGAATGAAAAGGTCTCAAACGTAGGCAGTTCTGCTTCTGGCAGTGGACGACTCGGTTTGCCAGCATACCAATGGCAGAACGAAGCGCTTCACGGTGTCGCCGGCAGCACCGGTGTGCAGTTCCAGTCGCCTCTTGGAGCCAACTTCAGCGCAGCGACCAGTTTCCCCATGCCTATTCTTCTCTCTGCCGCATTTGACGATGCTCTTGTCCAGAGCGTAGCCACTGCTATCAGCACTGAAGCTCGTGCGTTTGCCAACTATGGATTTGCTGGATTGGACTTTTGGACGCCAAACATCAACCCATTCCGTGATCCCCGCTGGGGTCGAGGCATGGAGACCCCTGGAGAGGATGCATTCCGTATCTCGGGCTATGTATTGGCTTTGGTCAACGGCCTTCAGGGCGGAATTGATCCCGATTACTTCAGAACTATCTCAACATGCAAGCACTTTGCTGCTTACGATATCGAGAACGGTCGCACTGGAAACAATCTTACGCCTACCCAGCAGGATATGGCTGATTACTATCTCCCAATGTTCGAGACTTGCGTTCGTGACGCAAAGGTCGGATCCATCATGTGCGCCTACAATGCCGTTGATGGCGTGCCAGCTTGTGCAGACAGCTATCTCCTCCAGTCTGTGCTTCGCGATGGCTATAACTTTACCGAGGACTTCAACTACGTTGTCTCCGACTGCGACGCTGTCGAGAACGTTTTTGACCCCCATCATTATGCCGCCAACTTGACTCAAGCTGCTGCCATGTCTCTGAATGCAGGCACTGATCTTGACTGTGGCAGCTCTTATAACGTCTTGAATGCGTCGGTGCAGGCTGGTATGACAACAGAGGCTACTCTTGACAAATCCTTGATCCGATTGTACTCTGCACTCGTCAAGGTCGGATGGTTCGATCAGCCCGCAGAGTATAGCTCTCTTGGTTGGGGCAATGTCAACACTACACAAACCCGAACCCTTGCGCACGATGCCGCCACTGGAGGAATGACCCTGTTGAAGAACGACGGCACTCTCCCTCTTTCGCCCACCCTCCAGAATGTCGCAGTCATTGGTCCGTGGGTCAATGCCACCACCCAGTTGCAAGGCAACTATGCCGGTACAGCACCGGTATTGGTGAACCCCCTGACAGTCTTCCAGTCAAGGTGGCGCAATGTCAAGTACGCACAGGGAACCGCCATCAACTCTGGAGACACTAGCGGATTCAATGCTGCTCTCTCTGCCGCAAGCTCTTCCGATGTCATCGTTTATCTTGGAGGAATTGACATCTCTGTGGAGAACGAGGGCTTTGACCGTAGCGCAATCACCTGGCCCGGAAACCAATTGGACTTGATCTCTCAACTGGCTAACCTTGGCAAGCCCTTGGTTATCGTGCAGTTCGGAGGTGGCCAGATTGATGACAGTGCCTTGTTGAGCAACTCCAAGGTCAACTCCATCTTGTGGGCTGGATATCCCGGCCAAGAAGGTGGCAATGCTCTCTTTGACGTTCTTACCGGTGCAAGCCCGCCAGCTGGCAGACTTCCCATCACACAATACCCTGCCAACTATATCAACAACAACAACATCCAAGACATGAACCTTCGACCATCCGGAAGCATTCCTGGACGTACATACGCATGGTATACTGGCACTCCTGTCCTTCCTTTCGGTTACGGATTGCATTACACCAACTTCTCCGTGTCACTAGGATCCACCAAGACTGCTGGCACTGATGTCGCCACTATTGTCAACAACGCCGGATCAAACAAAGACCGAGCAACATTCGCAACCATCGTCGTGAACGTCAAGAACACCGGTGGCAAAGCAAATCTAGCATCTGACTACGTCGGCCTGTTGTTCCTGAAATCTACGAATGCAGGCCCCGCGCCTCACCCGAACAAGCAGTTGGCCGCATACGGACGTGTCAAGAAGGTGGGCGTTGGTGCAACCTCACAGCTTACTTTGACGGTGCCCCTCGGAGCACTTGCTCGTGCAGACACCAACGGTGATAGATGGGTCTACCCGGGTGCTTATACCCTGACTCTTGATGTCAACGGACCAGTGACGTTCAACTTCACTTTGACTGGTTCAGCAACAAAGATTAGCACTTTGCCAAGAAGATCCTGAAGTGATTGGGACTGAGGAATAATGTAAATATGTTTGTTGGATAGTTATCTAGCACCAATTGAGCTTGTATGACATGTAATTTTATAATTTGTGCCTATCCTCGAGCTCGCCCGTGTAGAAAGAATGATCCTACCATATTCGTTCGAGTAGGTGCATAGTGCATGAAGTAGATAGACGGATTATAAATACTTTGATTCAACCAAGTAATTAGTTACTATTAAAGCGGAAGGTAAGTATTATTCCAAATGACATCGAGATCTAAGGCAAGGTAAGAAGTATAAAGGCTGGCTCAGAGAAGCGCTATGCCTAGGTGGGAGAAAACCGGTCATCTCACAAGTGAGATTTTTCGCAGAATATTGCCCCATATCAAATAACGGGGGTTTGTGGGCCATTTAAAACGGTTTTCGGGATCCAAGGATAAATATCGCCATTTTGGGTCGAAGCAATTGGCCCGCTTTGTGATCTCCCGAGTAATGAGCCGGGAGGTTGACTCTCTTGGACAAGATTCTTGTTACATGTACTTAATATAGACTCGATTTATCATAACATATAACAATTGATAGTTCAAATTACCCTTGCATTCGCACCGAGGCATGGGAAAACCCGGAAGGAAAAACCCATACCAAGGTCAGCTAAAACATTCTATGTCATTATGGATATTCATCCTTTCTCCAATCCCACACAAGTCCACATGATTCATTAACCCAAAGGCTGCCCCATGAAAAGGTTAGATAAGACCGGCCTCGCCAGGCTGGATAACACCGTCAAGCTTGGCAGCGGCGTGAGCCCGAGCAACCATGCCGTAGACGGGGAAGTACTTGTCAAGGTAGGGAAGCACCTCTGCGGCACCAGGGACGTTTCGCCAGTCCCTCATGAGGTCGCAAACGATGGAGAACAGGCTGACGACTTGCACACCGGCGTGTCTCATCCTGTCGTTGGAGATCTCGCGGACAAAGGTAGAGGAGCTGCCAGAGGCCTCAGCATTGGCCCAGACAGAGTATCCCGCAGCTCGAAGAGATAAGGCGAGATGAGTGGTGCACACATCGGTGACAATTCCGGCAAGGATGACCTGAGTCTTGCCGGTAGCCTTGACAGCAGCCTGAAAGGCCTTGTTGTCCCAGGCATCGACTTCACCCTGGCGCTTGATGAAAGTTGCGTTGGGGTACATGCCAGTAATCTCCTTTGGCAGGGGTCCGTTGGGGCCTGGTTGTATGTTTAGCTCTATGTAATAGTATTTCAAGTGCCAAATGGCATACCTTGCTCTGCGGAAGTAGTCAAGATGACTGGCAGATCAAACAGCTTTCCAATGGCGGCATGCGCAATGATGCTCTCCTTGTAGGTAACTGGCTCAAAGTCTCGGACAGCGTTGTAAAGGCCATCTTGGAGATCGACGACAAGGAGAACAGCCTTCTCTTTGTCGAGTCTTTCGTAAGGATATGCTTCAAGAGAACATGAGATGTCAGTACTATACAAGCCCCGTCAAGGTTTCGCGCATTACTCACAGCTTCCCATGACGGTAGCAGACATCGAGGCAAGCGCCACGGCGACGGTTGAAAGGAACTTCATTGTTGTTTATTGGTGTGATGGGTTCTGAGTTGAACTAGAGAGGATTGGAGAGTGTGATTTGCAGAGTTGAGCTTGAGCCTGAAGAAAAAGAATCATCTCTGAGGGGATTCATCTGGGAATATATAGTCCAACATCCTTGTCTCTGAGCTTGCCTTCACGAAGGATTCATTTCAGAATATGGCTCAGAAAATACCTGATTTCAAAGATACTTCACTACTGCAGGGCAGTCACAGTGTTCCACGGGCTTCCAGCGCAGTAATTTCCACCTTGCATGCATGATGAGGTCTTTTCTCCGCAGTCAGCAAATTCATTCAAGTGAGGCTATCCACACATTGCAACACAACGAGCTGCCTACCAGGATCTGTCTCTTCGCCCGGTTTCTCTTTGTCCTCCATCACTGTTAGTTGTAATGATGACTAGTCCCTGACCAGGCCCTGGTCCACGTTATGTAATTCTAGTGTCAGCTCCGCAGCTGTGTCTTGATTGGTTCCAAATGATGCACAGCGCGCCTTACGAGATAGAGTTGGCCAAGTTCCACCAATTATAATGAGTTAGCTCAGCAATTATGCTATGTTGACAAGTGGCTGACATTAATGAAGCCAAGCCGCGAGGGATGGGATCGCATAATGGGTAACAAATTGTTAGCCAAAGTCGCCACCTTATCAACAACTATGTCATTAACTATATTGCTACCAGCCACACTTTAACTGCTGTGTAATAGCTGAGTGTATTCTCTCAAATAGTTGGCGATAGGAAAAAAAATTCGAGCAAACCGAAGATTTTTGCCTATATTTACTCCCCCTAATAGCGTGAAGTGAATGTGTTCCCCTATGTGCACAAACACACAAATACACAATCACGAGGAAAATAGGTAAGAAGATCAAAGATACTGGTGGGAAAAACTTGCTCATTGATTTTTCAGACTATTATCTGCATCTCTATTGAACCAAACTGTCTTTGGCTTTCTGCTGTTCAAGCCCATTGCTCGTGTCTGTTTACAGGGTTAATAGTATGTATTCTTGTCAAAAGATCCTGGGGCCATACGAAGCATGAGCAAGGAATAGATTCCTCATACATTGCAGATTATGGGTCTCGAAAGCCCCGGCGTTACTGTGTACAATGCTGAGTGCGGACGTTACCCGCGTTCATTTTCATAACATTTCAAGTCAGCATCCGAAGGCTAGTGCAAACTCTGCACTGCTGTCTCGATGGTAACCGACCATTGGGTCTACGAAGTGGTATTGAGACAATACTCTGGGAAATCCTTCTATATATGCCTATGTGGTGTATGTCTTTGAAGTGGCACACTGGGAGATTTCGATCCGACAATGTCTGAATCGTAAAGCAGCTCTCCTTATGACTCAGGTTTGACAAACGGTTGGAAGACAAAGATTTTGTGTTTGCCACTAATTCATCAGCAATGTGTAAAGATTTAGTGCCCGGTCTATGCATAAATTTCTGGGTATACGACGAATACTCTGCCGCAAGTATACAGTGTCGCTGCCAATCTCGAGGCCTCCCCCCTTTGTCTCATCATTTAGTCATTGTCAGGCATTCATTAACAAGAACCAATAGTATTTCAACTTCCTCATGATTCGTATCTGCCGAGGTTTACTTGACACGCTTGAATGGCTAGTGCCATGTGTACCTGTGGACACTGGCGTCTAGCTCTCGCGATACGGAGCCTAAAAGCCTGATTTTCACTCTCGGAGATGTGTAGCTACCTTAAGCTAAACAGCATTAAACAAGATAAGTGGTATGCAATTCTATGTGGCAGCATGCGGTTGGTCGATTGACCAATTTCGTCGAAGGGATGAATCTCTCACCCCTTGCCAGTGGCAAATGAGGACACGGGTCAGCCTCACGCAAACCGTATCTTGGATTTACATACAGATCTTGGTGTACTGACATGTTGATTTTTCGCCCCTCGAAGAAAAATATCTTTTGAAATAAACCAAACAAGTCATCTATGGCTATATTCAAAAGTACTACCTCAAGAAATGTCTGTGAGTACACATCTTCTCCTAGCTTGACCCCTGAGGCTGCCCCCTGCTGAGATATTAGTATTCTACAAATCTCGTGCGCAAGCCTAACGACCCACTACACGCGTCCAAGTTTTAGAAACAGTTTGATAAGGGCTTCTTGCTAAGCTTTGAGTGATATCTGAGTCAGTTCAGTATCATTGTCTGTGGACGCAGAGATAGAAGACCTTTTCCTATGAGCATTTCTCAACTAACAGTGGTCGGACAGGGTCAAAACTAGGAGGAACATTAAACTCTGAGCCACCCAGAGACAATCATCGTTGGAAAATAAAGTCCGAGCCCGGGCCGTCTCAGCTCACACATGAGTTCGCCCCCAATCCCGACCTAGACACCACTTTAGCTGGGCGTAGAGTATGTTAGCCCGGAGCCGTGTAACAAATAAGTGGCGGTGTAAAGCGCCGGGCCGCTACCTAAACTTCTCTCGTTACTATTCGGTGTTGGTGTAGCGTGTTGTCGATGCTATACTGCCGTTTCACATATGATCCCCTCGTTCCCCCCATCCTTGATGATCAGAACGTGGCCCCCCTCCAAGCCGTGCTGTTCCTCCCAAAGTTGGGTCCGCTCACAACCAAGTCAATGGGTCCCTTGTCTCGGAAGAAATGATTCAGCCCAATCTGGACGCAAGAAGCTGGCGTGCCGTCAATAAGGACCCATTCTTCTACATCGCCCGAGGGAGACGGCCGCGTATGTGTCGTCCCTTCAGAGTCTTCGCCATGGCACATGTTTGGATTACTCATGCTTGAGATTATTTAATTGAGACACGTGCAAGAACTTTCGTCCCATCTTTATCCCGGAGACACCATTTACCCGGCTATGTTACATCAGGCTGGCTCGTGGGGCACCGTTGCAAAAAGCGTTGGTGACGATCAATGTCACCGCGTTCAACTGGGTCGCAATTTGCCTTTAGGTGATATCGGCCAAAGCCTAGTGGCATTGGAGTTTATGATATATTAGCATCTTCTTTCAGCGTCCATTTACAATGATATATAGGGCTCCAGCCGGCCCACCGATGCCGTCGCAAACATTACCAATTATTATGTAAATGGCGAATTGCGTTCATCACACGCTTTTCATCATTCGAGTGTGATGGACCCGCACCTCGGCGAACGAGTGGTTCCACATGCCCATACAAATTAGACGCCGTACCCCAATAACTTGTAACAAGTCATTTCGGATTGGGTCGTTTTGAGCTTCGCAGACTCGCTTGAACATGAGGGGAAGATCTTCAATTAATTGATCAGTGGAACGCAGTGTTGGATGAACATTGTTCGAGATTTACCATTGGATAATGGTGACGATAGTGTCGAACTGGTGTCGAATTAGTGTCATGGGAACTCTCGAAAACACTTCAACCAACAACGTTGACATGGACTATATAAACAATCGACAATGCTCTGGAGGAAGAATGGGGAACTCCAGCGCGCAATTGGAAACCATTGCACCAATTGTTTGACATTAAAAGATCGTGGCCTACCTCATTCCTCATGCGCTATCGCTCTTTCATCTTTGGAGCTCTTGGGCTCTCCGACACCTTTGTCGACGCAGCTTCAACTCTTCTCTCAGGTGGAACAATTATCGCATGGGACGACAGCGCAAATTATCTCAAGATAATTCGAAATGGTTCCGTTTTGGTTACAGATGATCGCATTGCATCTGTGAATGCAAACCCTCAGCCGTCTGGATTGCCGTCGGGAACAAAGGTTGTCGACATCTCAAACCAAATATTGACTCCGGGATTTGTTGATACCCACCGCCACGGATGGCAAACTGTTTTCAAGACAATTGCCTCAAACACATCGCTTACCGAATACTTTGGCCGCTACGGAGAATTCGTCGCGGCAGATAAATTCACGGCTGATGATGTATATATTAGTCAATTGGCTGGCTTGTACGAAGCCATGAACGGCGGAGTGACAACTCTCCTTGATCATGCTTCGCACACATGGTCTGCAAGCACGTCTTATGCTGGATTCAATGCATCAATCGACAGCGGAGCTAGAGTCTTTTGGGCATTTGCTTTTCACAACATCACCTCTCTCAACTACACTGCGTCCGACCAGATTCCACTGTTCCGAGAAATGGCGACAAATAAAGAAGCGCTGGTCGGAGATTCTCCAACAGAACTTGGCGTTGCATACGACTCCTGGGGGCCAAATCCAAACGTCAATGAGGCTCAGGACATTGCAAATCTCATCAAAGAGTTTAACGTCTCAGTCATGACAACGCACTCTCTTGCCGGACCATGGGGTATAAGCAATCTTCCAAGCGAAGTTCGGCGTTTTGACATTTTGAATGGCACCGTTCCCATTGTGTTTTCTCACTCGAGCTTCATCACTGCAGACGACTTGACATTACTTCGTTCTACCAACCAGTACATCTCCATCACCGCGGAATCGGAGATGCAGTACGGACACGGCCATCCGCATTCTTATGATGTGCAAGACCAAGCCGCACTTGGCATTGATACTCATTTTACCTATTCGTCCGATATTTTGACCCAGGCTCGAATGTGGCTGCAGTCCGTCAGGCTCCATTTTTACAATCAAGTTTTAGAGAATTGGCGCGTCCCGACTTATTCTCCCATGACCGTCAATCAAGCGTTCCTGCTAGCTACTCGTTCCGGAGGGCTAGCACTTCGACGACCCGATCTTGGTGTCATCAAGCCAGGTGCCAAGGCCGACTTGGTAGTCTGGGATGCGGAAAACTCTCCTTCGATGCTCGGGTGGGACGATCCTGTTGCGGCAATCATTATGCATGCAAACGTTGGCGACGTTCTGCACGTATTAGTTGACGGCAAGTTTGTCAAAAAGGATGGTAAAATCGTCAACAAGGACTACCCCAATATTCGGAGAGATTTCCTAAAGTCGGCAAAGAAGATTCAGAGCATATGGAAGCAAACTCCTTATCCCACGTACGAGGGCGCATACTCGAGCGGTTATGGCTACGGAACACCATTGACCGTCGATGTGCAGAGAGGAAAAGACACTGGTTATGGCACACAGTTTTTGTGATCCCGGGTGGCAGCTGGGAAGAGGTAAATTTTTGGCTTTAGGGAGAGAGCGGTATATCAGCAGTCATCTGTTGTTCATAGGTACCTACAAATTCTTAACTGAAATGTTTAATTCGAGGAAAAGTTTTCAGCGCTCAGCAACAACACATAATTGAAGTTCTATCGCAGTGCTTGGGGAAATATAACTATTATCGTCACTTATGCTAGCATCACCACTATCACCATAATTCTCTGGCTTCTACTAGTACAAGTATTAAAGTTTGGCTTTTTTAATTCAGTTCACATGGTATCTTATGAGCTGTTGGTTGCGTGCTACATCATCAACCAACTATATACATGAAGACATGCAACCACTCAAAGGTAAGACGCCTCAACGAGGAATCCCACAGTAAACTTGGCATGTCTAAGGACCGCCGGCCACTGAATCTTATCGAGAGACTATCTAAATGTCAGCTAGAACTGGGTAAATTTGATGGTGATACTTACGTCTCCAGCAGTGTGGATGCTAGGGTTGGACCTTTCGAACGTGTCTTCATTGACAAAGGCAGAGGCTATCAAGCACAAATCAGTAAAATCCCGAGTGGATTTCTTAAGACTTGAGAAACTTACGGAAACCATTCGATCGAGCACTTGCGTGGTCGGAGCAGCCATAGCCGCATCGCGTGGTAAGAGGTGCAGCACCCGTGTACTGGGTAGCAATTACTCTAACGTATTGTGTCAAAGCTGCATCAACGTTATCAGTATAGACAGCCAGCTGGTTGCTTGGAGAGAAGCCAGTCATGTCCTGGTTCAGCATAGCAAGGACTGTCTTCCCAGTGGATTTATAGTTGGAGAAGATTGCCTGAGACCCGAGAAGTCCTCCTTCTTCACCGCTATACCAATGAAACTCAATTGTGTTTTGGGGAGTGAAGTCTGACTGGGCAATGACACGAAGGGCTTCAAGAATAGTAACTGATCCAGAGCCGTTATCATCTGCGCCGGGGCTGCGGGCTGTCGTTGAGCCAGCGGTGGAATCCATGTGAGCGCCCACAATGACTTGAGCTCCATTAGCGACTCTGCTATTTCGCGTTCAGCATTTTGGTAATGGGCTTACTGAGGTTTGAACTCGCTCCGGGCAACCGGGCAATGATCGAAGGCTGGTTCCAGGTATGGGTGAACCTTTGCACAGTGATCTCCGGTCTTGCAGATGCAATGGTGGAGACTTGGTCAAATAGCCAAGCCGAAGCCTGAGTACCAGTTGTTGAGCGATAATGCCGAGTAGTAAATCTAATCAGCTGTTAGTATGCGCACTGGGAGCTATACTGCACGAGTGATTGACTAGTACGCACTGAGTAAATGTAGTCAGCCAGCTTTGGGGACCAGTGGTGGACACCTTTGCAATGAGCGACTGGGCTTCATCTACATGCTCGACCCTTGTCGGATAAGTGACAGCACGAGTAGTCAGAGAGGTGTCTGATGGTGCCCTTGACAGAATTGATAGCACCTCATCATCCTGTGAATTGATGTCAGTAACGATGTCTGTAATGGCCACGGGTAAATGACGCCAGTTGCATCAAGCTTGCCTTGATATCAGTGATGTCAATGAATCCAATATTCTTTGAGGTAAATCTGTCGAACTTCTCCTGTTCAGTCACCCACTGGCCAACGTCATCTTCTGAAGTTTTGATAAGTCGAAGCTCCGAGTTGCTGCCAGTGAGGGGTGCAGCGAGAGCAAGCGGGAAAGCCGCCACAAGCAAAGCAAGAGTAGCTTTGGTAACCATTTTAGAAATCTGAACAAATCGAGGTTGTCAATAGTTTGGAAAGAAACGGTCCGGTATCTATGGGGTAGTGGCTCATTTTATCCATTCACCTCATTACAGGAGATGAATCGGCAACCCAAATAACGCCATACTCCCTTCTTTCAAAAAGCATAGATTCAATATCGCTGCTTTGCGCCATTCCAAAGAACATTGGCATCCACTCATTTGCATTGACATATGACGAATTGCAAACTAATGAGCTTCCTTATCTGGTAGCCAGAGTCCGCAAGAACAAAGGCTCCCCTCATTGTTGCAAAACATTCCTAGATAAGCTAGGTGACATTCGGGCCAAGCATGGATCAAGCTGAGCGGAGAATTGGCATATAAGCTTAATTTATTGGCTAAAACTATTTTTGTCAGCCACCCAAAACACCTCTCTAGGGTTTTAAGTTCTTCAAGCGTGTGCTTGGCAGTCGGGCTTCGCTGCGGACTGGAGACTGGAGTAGGAAAAGAAGAAGAAAAGCAACTGTAGCATTTGCGAAAGTTCCACGCCAAAATAGCAGGTGAACCAAGAATGACTCCGCGCCGACAATCAACGTGACCGGAGATGCGACACTTTGATGTCTAGTGTTTGGGCGGAAGAGGGTTTTTGTTGAAATAAATGCGCAAACTGTTGCGTTCCTGCTTGAAGGTTGCTATAGTGGCACAGGTTATGCCAATGATAGTCGGTAGCAAGAATAATTGAAGCTCTTTGCGGTTCTCAAGTACGACATCGGCGAAATATTAAGCCCGATTAATGGGGACTTGGGTACTCACAGAGCAGAATTAGGAGTTGAATAGGATTCGAGATCAATGAAGAGGAAAGCGATCTTCTCAAAATTGTCCAATTGCCCAGTAGTGATGTTGATAGAGGAGGAAAGTAGACGCTATTCATGGAGCTTGTGGGCCGAAAAGACCCATTACTCATTTGTATACGTTATCTATTGCGTTTTCCTTCAAGCTTGTTGTTTGGGCCTTTTTGCGCATGTATCTTGAGTTTCTTCTTGAACCTTTATGCAGCAGCGTCCATACTTTGTGACATGAATCTTCAAGTTTGACTTGGTCAACTGTTGTCGACAAGATTGAGCTACGGACTGATTCTGGATTTGGTTTAAAAGCTGGAGCGTCGCTTTTATCTGAACCAGCTACTACACTTTGACAGACCATCTCAACCATAAATATAACCTCCATGTACATACTTCAGCAATTTTGTAACCGCATATTTCTTCGTCAAGGCGTGTCGACGAAAAAAAGGTATCGCTGGCCTTCGAGCTGCGAAGTGTTTATAATGCAAATTTAGTCGAGCTCCACTCATCAAATGTCTTCACGCTATAATAATATAGTGGTTAGTATATCAGTTTGTGGATATGAAACACTGAAGACCGAGGTTCGATTCCTCGTTATGGCATGATATTTGTTTTTTTACTTCATTTTCATATTTTTCCCCGAAGATATTAATTGCTTGTCATAATCTCCTTTTATTTCATTTTTTTCTTTGTGGGTCAATCTCTCAATGCTTCTGGTGTATGTCAGATTTGATCAGGTAAAAGTAAACTGTAGCAGACCCGACAATCCAAAGTGCTTCAACAAATTGCTAGTACATAGGTAGATCATACGCAATCCTATACAGCGTAGTATCCATACCACGAGTTATTATAGGCAACAATTGCCGAATGTGCTCCTCTAGAGTGCCCGCTTGGGGGGGCCATGACTTCGTATCTTACAATATCCGGCTTCTATTTCCTTCCGGCCGAATCCGACCGCTGGAAGCTCTCTGTATTTGGGCGTTGGCCCACAAAGATTGCAATCTTGTTGAGGAAGTGTTAAGCCTGATCGGCTCTAGTAATTTCACTAAAACACCAATTCCGCCCGGCATCATTCGGGAGGGCTACAACTTAAAACCGCTTCACAATTACCACCAGCCCCGATCGACAATTATACTTACATATAAAGATACTTTTTTCAGCAGCTTTTTGAGTATCGAATCTGTCAATCCAACAATTACAACTACCATTTCATATCTTAGCACCCAAAGTACGAGCGAGCAACACGGCAGCCCATGGCAAGCGGTTTAAACTAACATTTGGATTCTCCCATAGACTCACTGAGCGAGCGAGCACTTCCCTGACACAATGGCCTCCAACTTCACAGTTCTCTACAACCAGCCCAAGGAGGGCGAGTACTTCGACATGGATTACTACATCAACACGCACATGCCCATTGTGAATAAGCAATGGGGCCCCATCGGCCTGAAGAGCTGGCAGGTCATCCAGGGCGGCCCTGATGCGCCCTTCTCTGGAGGTGTTTTGATGACCTGGGAAAAGCCCCAGGATGCAGCAAATGCTCTGACAGCGGAGGAGTCAAAGCCCGTCTTTGCTGACGTCCCCAACTTCACAAATTTGAAGCCCATTTTGCTGCCTTCAACCATCTTGAGCACCTGGGAGAAATAAAGAGGGGTCACGGAATTGGCGCGGGGTTTGGAGGGGACCCCTGTGGTGTCATGACGCCATTTTACATGGTGGTGGTACTGAATACGCGTGTATTGGCAGAGATGCGTCGGAACATAGCAGACTGTGAATGGTATCACTTTTAGCCGGGAACAACGCTACAGTCAATATATTGTACGTGAGATGCAGGTATATGCTAACTGAGAGGATTATATGTACATCTTTTTAGGAATGCCTTTTGATGTACACGGCACATAATCCCGCATGCGACAGAACATGATTCTATGTACATCACCTCATCGATCTTCTCACAATCACCTTGCTAAGAAATCTCAACACACACCTTTCCCTTGTGCTTGCCCAACCACTGGTACTCACAAGCTTCCTTGAGTTGATCCATGGAGAAGACTTTGGGGTCAATGACCGGCCGAAGCTTCTCTGGGTTTGCCTCGATCGCGCGACACAGCTCTTCCAGCACGACTCGAGATCCCACCGCAATCGGTCGCACGATGCATCTATGCTGGAAGCAGTCCGAGAAGTTCGGCTGATCACCGCTGGAACCTCCCAAATATCCAACAATATTGATGACGCCGCCAATTGCGACAGCCTTCAAGCTCTGTCTCATAGACACCGGTCCGGAAACCTCAACAATTTGGTCAAAGCCGCCTCCACCGGTCAGCCCTTTGGCAGTGGTGCCCCATTCGGCGTCTTCTTTGTAGTTGATGACATGATCAGCACCAAGGCCTTTCAGAAAATCTACTTTGTCGCTAGAACTCGTAGTTGCGACGACTTTGGCACCAACTGCCTTTGCAAATTGTAGCGCAAACACGCTGACGCCTCCCGTTCCTTGTGTCAGAACCCATTTTCCAGCACTCACCCTATAGTCAGACAGCCCAAAAAGAGCGCTCCACGCAGTGACTCCAGCACAAGTCAGTGTTGAAGCTTCCAGAGAGCTCAAAATAGATGGAATTCGAACCAATCCCTGTTCATTAAAGGCTCCATAAGTGCGAAGCGTACCATCCAACGCTCCTCCGAGCGCTGAGACGGCTGCAGAGAGTTGGAACGGCCCACCGACATAGTCCTGGAAAAACGCAGTCACGACTCTGTCGCCCGGAGTGAAGCGACGAACGTGTTTTCCAACAGCGACAACAGTGCCAGCTCCATCCGAGCCTGGTATAACGTTTGGGGCCACAGGGTGAATTGATTTCCCTTGTACTATCATAAGGTCGCGGTACTTGAGAAGCAAACTTATTAATCATGATGGTGTAAAGTCGAGATGCTGTATTGACTTACATTCAGCGATACGGCTTCCACTGTATGAGTTGTTAGGATGGCGATTTCTATAAAACGGACTCGCTACCCAACTCACATTTCACTAATACCTGGCTGTCTCCCAATTCAGGAAGCGGCTGTTCAGAATAGTGCAGAGCGTCAAATCCTTCTCCGTCGCCCACAGTCCACTGGTGGACAAGTTTAGGAATTGAGAGTGCCATTTTTCAGTTGCTTAAATAGAATATCGAAGAATAGGATTGCGAATATGCCTTATGCGACACACATATAGAATATCGAATAGTATATTGTTTGTTCTAACTCTCCAAGTGAATGCTATTTATACCAGTCTCGTTTCCCTGCAATACCCTGTTTTCGCTATATGAAAACTCCGTACATTAATAATTCCCTGCAGAGTTGCAGTCTTCCGACACGGAAGAAGTAAGACAATTCAAGAAATGGTTCAGAAGTCAGAGCTCAATTTATAATTCTCGACAGATAGTGGAGGGAGCTGCGTACTTAACAGTCATTTATTACTGTCTTGGACATTGTCTTTTCGGACAAATCTGAAATCCCAAATAGGTAGCTGGTGGAGTCTTGAATGGGGCATTTTATTGGCCATCGGCGATGGTTAGAAACATTTCAAGACTAACGCCGATGACTGTTCCCTCTCCATCGAATGAAAGGCATTGCTTAACTGGGGCTCAACTCATCGGACTTGTTGAATCGCCAGTTTTCCGTCCCAAATTCATAGTACCGTAGTAACTTTTACCGCGGAGGTACTACCTGACAGTGGAGTCAAAGGTCCTCTTTGAAGTGAATAGAATGATGTCGGTACCGGAAGTCCGACTTAGATGGCATTTGAGTCGTATCACCGTATGTTTCAATGTTGCAACAGACAAGCCAAAAGCGGCCAAGGCGGCATTTGTAGTTTTCGGAAAAAAGTCAACTGGAATTTAAGTAAAACCGATGAAACATCTTGCCTATTATCTCCAAACATCGTTTGTTGTTGACACTGGCTGACATCACATCATAACATCTCTTCTCCAACAAGAAATAATTGCCTCTTTTGGCGATTCGTGCCACCGCTAACGCCGGCTTCATAAAGGCGAGCGCCGGAACCGCGATCCATCCCCGCTCGCTTCGAAACTCCGTGATTCTTATTGCCGATAGACTTGCCGATAGTCTTGACTCAAGTTCATGAACATGTTGTTGAGAGTTGAGATAAAAGAGACTGAAAGAGACTGGAATGCAATCCCAAAGCTTCATTCAACAATTAGATTCATATGGCATTAGCATATAAACGTCTAGCATATCACACTCGACAGATTCGACTTAACAACAATTACTGTGCTTTTAATCGCTTTCATCGACAACAACTTAGACCATTCAGCTTAACTCACCCCACAATGTCTCTTCCTACTAGGCGTCTTGGAACTGATGGCCCCCTCGTGACAGCCATTGGCTTTGGCGCGATGGGCATCAGCGCTTACTATGGCGCCACAGAGTCTGATGAGGAACGGTTCAAGGTCCTCGACCATCTTTACGAAACTGGAGAAAGATTCTGGGACACTGCCAATGTTTATGGAGACAGTGAGGAACTCATTGGCAAGTGGTTTGACCGCAACCCTGAAAAGCGAAAAGATATCGTCCTTGCAACCAAATGGGGGAACCTGGGTGGAGGCAAGGTTAGAAATGACCCTGAGTATGCTAAAGAATGCGCCGAGACGAGTTTGAAGCGTCTTCGAACGGATTACATCGATCTGTATTATGTCCACAGAGTCGATTCCAGTGTTCCCATTGAGAACACCGTTAAAGCCATGGTCGAACTCAAGAAGTAAGTCTCAGTACTGAGTGTCTCCTTAAATTCCGCCACGCCTTATAAAGAGAAAATAATAACTGTTCTTTAGTAAGGGCTGGGTTCGGCATTTGGGTCTCTCCGAGGTTTCGGCCGCAACACTAAGAAGAGCCCACGCTGTGCATCCCATCACTGCCGTTCAGATGGAGTACAGCCCCTTTGCGCTGGAGATTGAATTGCCAGAGACCAATATGCTCAAGACCTGCCAAGAGCTCGGCGTCGCTGTTGTCGCCTACTCTCCTCTTGGCCGAGGATTCTTGACTGGACAAATTCAAGGCCCCGAGGATTTCGAAGAGGGAGACTTCCGAATCAACATTCCTCGATTTTCTCCCGAAAACTTTCCCAAGAACCTGGAACTGGTTAACACTTTGAAAGAGATTGCGGCTCGGCATAATGCTACGAATTCGCAGCTGGTCCTTGCCTGGCTCTTGAAGCAGTGGGACATGGTCATTCCGATCCCAGGAACTAAGAGGATCAAGTACTACGACGAAAACATGGGAGCGCTGAAGCTGAACATCAGCGATGAGGAGAATGAGGAGATCAGGAAAGCTATTAACAAGACAACCATTATTGGAGACAGGTACCCTCCAGGCTGGAGTGCATCTCTGTTTACGGATACCGTTCCGCTGAAGGAATAAGCTGTATGCGGCATGAAGTATGCTTGTGGCGTGATGTATGAAGAGGTATACAAACATTATTTCTCATATAGCTAGTTAACTAAATTTTATAAGCAAAGTTGCCAAGATACTAGTAGTTGCATGCAATATAGGTTCACATTACCGATTGCTCATTGGCAAGGTGACACTAGCTTTGCCTGAGTTGACAAGCTCGTACTCGTGGTGGTGATGGAAATACTAGATCGGCGGCGAGTTTATCTCTGCCCCCAGGGTCCCAAAATTTGACTAGCCACTCTATCAGTTTCTTGGTGCTTGGCTAAATGCCTAACCAGTTACATTTCACCTTAGTTTCGTCAAATTTCACAGCAACTTTGAACTCCTCCTGGCCTTCCCTTTACCTCTAGCCCTGTAATTGGCCGTACTCGCATGCAAGTCGTGCACACTTATGCAGCTGGGAAAAGTTGGGACCATGTCATTTCACAGCAATCATAGCCTCTCCCAAAGGCTTCGTATTCCCTTTTCCCGCTGGCAGTAGTATGCGCTTCCTCGCCGAATGTGGTCAATCTACTTTATCTTACTGTAGAAAGCCTAACGAACGAATCATCTCGCCGCGAAAGTTCAAAAGACAAGAGACTCCCCCCAAAACTCCATACATATGCGAATTAAGAGTTATTTACCCACCAAGATCCCATTACTTTTGTCGCTGCTGCCACTGCTTCAATGGTCGCCGCCTTCGCACTTCTAAAGACGGCCCGTTAGTATCGTGCGTTAGAAGCCGGACCAGGACCGCGATTGTGTGAATAGCGTCGCTCCCAGCGCAGTGGCAGTAGCGCTGTGGTTTGCAATTTTTGCTGAAGCCTATAGAGAGCATCACATCTCCAAGAGGTGGCCAGGTCTTGGCTAGATCTTCCTGCTTTGATATACAAACTTGTTGAGTTATATCGACAACATCTACCCATCCAACCATCTCTTGGAATAGACTTGGGGAAAACACTTGAATGGCCGGCAATTCTCGGGGATGAGGATGCCAGCCGACTAGTATGATATCCTTCCCAATATAGCGTTGTTTGATGCTGTCAACGATGATTTTGATCTCTTTGCCTACGTCTGCGGTTTTAATAGTACATCCAAAGGGAAACGGAGGAAATGGTCTTCGTCGACTTCGGCCCTCGAGGTAGAAACAGTAAGACTCGATCTTATATCGATCTACAAACTCTTGGGTCTCAAATGGTAGCGACGGGAATTCGGTAGATTGGAGACTGGTCGGTGGTAAGATAACGAGACCTATTGACGTGATGCCTTCTCCAATCCCTTCACAGCCTTCCACATCGATGCCTAGGAACACCGAATTTTGTAGTTGGTGCCTTAGGGAGCTAAGATCTGTGATTTGCTTCCGCAAGCAAAATGTTCCAGCTTCTGGACTCTCCAGAAGGGTTGGGGGGAAGCGCTTCGGCATCGCAGTCTACGTTTTTGGCTCCAGAGTGCCGAAGTTGCAAGATCAGATGATTAAATCCGCTAGACTAAGAGATTGGGATAAACGAAACGACTGACGGAAGGTCTTCGTGCAACGAAAGAGAATTCAGAGCGCACCACAAAGTATTTATTTGCACAAGACGCCGGCTAATCTGAACCTTATTACCATTTTGCTTGCTTCCGGACATAGCTGATATCTTGTGGCTGATTGTATCTCTAGGAGAGTTCACAGGCCTATGGTGAACTTATGGAGGTTATATTCATTATCAAGAGGGTCAGTAAAGCTACAATAGCTTGGCTAAAGGTAAGTTACGCCCATCCAATGTGGTCTCCCCTAGTGCCCCTCCACTTGCGCGTTTCTAGCCTGATTGCAAAGCTGGCTCTCTAAATAGATAGTCAAAGAACTAGGTGAATTGCGGAGACAAGCGACCCAAAATGTGTTGATCAGGGCCATATATCCCTTATTACCGTGATATATTCGGGAATCCAGCCTCGGAAATTCCACCTATCTCCATATCTTGATAGTGCCAGGGATGGCATCATCTCTAAATGCGGGGTTGAACCTCTGCTAATAAAGCCGCTGTGTGTCGCAATCGCAGCCATTGAGTCCCGATTGTCGAAAAAAAAAAATCGCGACGCAGTTGTTACTCCATCATCGCTCTATTTTCCAGAAGAAACAAACTTCAACTCTAGGCCAAAGATTGAAAGACGAGAAACAAAGTATAACGATGGGTTCAAAACCTAATTCAGCACTAAAGGTGGTCTTTGGCGCCATGACCCTTGGAGACAAAGGTTTGTTGTATTCACTCACCAAGAAAGTCCATTTGCTGAATGCTATTCCTAGGCGCCACTCAAGCTCGCATTCATACCTTGGAGGAGTCCGCCGAGATTCTTGATGTATTCCAGCAATTTGGTCACTCAGAGATCGACACCGCCCGAGTGTATGGCGGAGGAAGTTCTGAGAGATTTCTTGGCCAGCTAGATTGGCAAAAGCGAGGCATTGTCATGGATACTAAACTATCGCCGAGCAGTGGCCAATATAATCACACGCCTGAGGGTCTTCGGGCAGGCCTTTTGGAAAGTCTAAAGGATCTCAAGACCGAAAAGGTGAGCCTAAAAGAAGAGCGCAGCGTACATACATTCTGAGAGGAACATCATCAGCTAACTCATCTGGCAATAGGTTGACATGTGGTACTTGCACGCACCGGATCACAATACCCCATACGAAGACACTCTTCGCGAAGTCAATAAACTCTACGAAGAAGGCTACTTCAAACGCTTCGGAATCAGCAACTATTCTGCCTGGGAAACCGCTCAGATCTGCGAAATTTGCATCCGCAATGGGTGGAAGAAGCCCGATGTCTATCAAGGCGTGTACAATGGTCTCCATCGAGCAGTAGAGCCTGAGCTCTTTCCCTGCCTTCGCAATTACGGCATCGCATTTTACCAGTATAACCCGGTGGCCGGAGGAATTCTCACAGACAAGTACAAGCTTGACTTCAAAGAGCATGAAGAGGGCAGCCGCTTTGACCCCACGAAAGCACAGGGTAAAAACTATCGAAACCGATACTGGAATGAGACCTACTTCAAGGCCCTGGATGTTGTCAGGCCAGTAGCCGCCAAGCTCGGCATCCCCACCGCAGAGGCAGCTTTGAGATGGTCTACTCATCACAGCTTGTTGAAGAATGAGTATGGTGACGCAGTCATCATTGGAGCGAGCAGTGCCCAGCAATTGAAAGAGAATTTGACAAGCTTGGAGAAGGGCCCGTTGCCGGATGAGCTAGTTGCGGCGTTTGATGAAGGATGGGCAGTGGCCAAGGCGGTTTGCAGACCGTACTTTCACTAATGAACGGCTCTGGCGATTGTATCTGCATGAAGCTAGGGCGGAATCCTTTGCTCAAATCACCAAATATAGTGGTCAAAGGTTTTGTAATGCAATGAGATAAAAGGCGCCGCGTATTAGAGTGAGTCTGATGTCGCCGACTGTATTACATGTTAGTGGCCCAACATATGTGGCCAGTCACAATGCGGATTCTTTTCTGCCGATACTCCATCTCTTTCCGGGTGTATATAACATTAGCTATATACCTTTTTTACCCGTAATTTTCTGATTACTTATACCTTCGGTCTCGTATTCTTCACTCATGCGATGATCAGCGGGGTAGTCTGCCCATTTCACAATTGATGACGACGGTAAAGAGACAAGAATCATGGTTATTCAAACGTAAAAAGTACTCTAATTTATAAATGCTGTACCCCATGGCTTCACCTATTCAGATCTTCAAAAGGTAGCAATCATGGAAGCAAAATTGCATCGAGACTTACGTGCACCATCCCGGAAAACTCGTCCTTGTTTGGCATTGTCTACTAAATCTAAGCCTATAGCCTCTATGAGTTATTCCTTTTGATCAATACGTATATCGAATGATTACTCTTTTGCTATTCCGCATATTTTGTTTACCGCTCGACTGCTATGACTGCATGTGTAGGAGCTGGGGTCGGTATTTCGGCATTTCACACGATCGCGTATTTTTGCAACCCCAGATCTTTCTTTTCCGATCCGTCGGGATGTAACCCTGTTTGGATCCAATTTCAAGACCATGAGAACAGGAATAACAAGTTGCTTCTACTAAGAAACATCTTTAGGCTAATTCGATTCCTATTTTACGTATTTGTAGTCAATGGCAAGATATTGAAGCATAAATGACGTCGATCTCGCTCTCCCCGCAAAAAGCAACGTATCATGGCAGCAGCTAGATGAAGATCAATTGGATATAAGAGAGTGCAAGTGTAGTAGTAATTGCGAGACATTGGTGATGATATCAAGTCTCATTCAACAAAGTTACAATTCCATTGAGCTTCTTTGGTGAAAAGCAAGATGGTCCGAACTTCAGTGGCCTCATCCATTGCGACATTTGTGAGCCTCGTTGCAGGCGAAACAGTTCATCTAAATGTCGCCAGGAGTCCCCCAGCGTCATCGAGCCCTCCTATCTCGCTTGACTTTCAGTCTTTTTCCATCGAGTTTGCGTTTCTAGTTGACTTTCAAGGTAGAATATGATCATTCCTTTGCTGCTGGTAAAATAACCAACATGTCATTCAGGAAACAAATCTCATCCAAACAGATTCACCAACAATCTCTTGGCCAACCTAAGAGCTTTCAATGGAGATGTGCCTCAGATTCTTCGGATCGGAGGAAATACTCAGTATGTATCTCGAAATCTTGCTCGGCGTAAAACGGTTATTGACCTACTGTATTATCAAGAGACCATGTCACCTACATTCCGGACCAAAAAGAGCAGCTTATCAATTTCTGGGATCCATCTTACAACTCCGATCAGCCACGCAATACTTCCATCGGGCCAACCTTTTGGGAAGCATTAACCGCCATTGAGGGAACGAAGTACATCTTTGGGCTAAACTTTTACAAGAATGATTCTACGTATCTTGAGAATCTCCGAGGAGAAGTTTCACAGACTCTGCGGCAAATTCCTCCTGATCGGTTACACTTGTTCGAAATAGGCAATGAAAATGATTACGGTGCATTGTCTGGATTCCGACCCCCAACATGGACTCAACAGGACTGGGTTGAGGAGTGGATTGACCGTGCCCGACATATTCAGACCCCGAGCAAGTCTCTTAGATTCTATGCTCCATCGACATGCTGTTACAATATCACAACTCCTTATTCGTTCTTCTCCCCATGGACGATATGGAACAGCACGTTCGACTATGATCGAGATGGGTGGATCTCAGAGGTGTCACAGCACGGGTGAGTTGCAGCCATTCTTGAATCAAATTTAAATATTGACAGAGATTTAGATACATCTCATCAACTGGTAATAATCCAACTCTACAAGGTATAGCTTACCACTCTGTCCTTATATGGCCATCTTTATTAACTGAGACCAGCCACCCTCATGAATCACACGAGCGTGGTGATCAATGGAACTGTTCATCAGTCTCTTTGTAGACTCAATCATGATGCGGGTCGTGTGTATACCCTAGGTGAAACAAACAGCGTCTCTGGTCAAGGGGCGTTTGGAGTTTCCAACGTATTTGGCTCTGCGTTGTTCATCCTTGACTATGAACTCTACTATGCATCTTTCGTAAGTCAACAGGACCCTATATTCTACCAAGCCAGTTCTAATCGAATCAATAGGGCGTCAATCGCATGCATATGCACCAAGGAACGGCGTACCGCTACGGTGCCTGGATGCCCATTGCACAGAACGGCACAGGACCATCGACGAATCCTCCTTACTACGGTCATGTTATGGTTTCCAAGTTCATCGGAGCCCACGCCAACACGAGAATCAACAACATCGATCTTCACAACGATTTCTATTCCGCATACGCAGCATACGAAAATGGCCGATTGGCCCGTGTCGTCCTTCTGAACCTGCATGAGTGGAACCCTTCAACTGATCAATCTGAAGCCTTGAAGGCGCCGAGCACGACCTTTACTATCAGCACTGGCCAACGGGGAATTAAATATGCCACTGTAGAGCTGATGACGGCTCCGGGCGCGCTCTCCGAAACGAATATTACGGTCGCTGGATTGAGTTACGATTATGACCTAGCTGAGGGAAAGCCAGTGAGAGTGGCGAAACAGTATGAGAGCGTGCTTCGCCCGAATAACAAGGGAGAGATTTCTGTTCCGGTGCGATATTCGCAAGCAGTGCTTTTGACGTTTAACTAGAAGTTGAATGTCGATGCATGTATATAATCTAGGAGAGTTAATGAGAATTGCGGTTACGGATCGCCCCGAAAATCGGTTCAATTACTCCGTAGAACCCACCTTAAACCCAAGGTGCCATACAAGTGAAAGCCACATTTGACCGTGTGTAAAGCCAAGCATGCATTTATATATACTATGTAATCTGTGATTTCTCTAAAAGATAAAGACCAAGTTACATTACAGGCACAGCCACCATGACTTCAGAAGATCTCCTCAACAGACGGATGTTATCTCGCGCCCTTCCCCATCCAATGAAGGATCAATTGGTAATCGGCCCCCAAGAACCCTTGCTCAACGGCCCACAATCCATCGGAATTGCTGCTGCGGGTTCGGCGTCAACTCACGCAATCAACGGCCTCTATTCGCCATCTGGGGAACCATTGATCCACCGGCGTCTTAGCTAGACCTACGGAAACCGGAAGGCAGAAGCACTCTTTTCTCAATCCGCCATTTCAGCTCAAGCAGTGAGCGACAACCAGAGTCGCCAAGGTTTGGTTCGAGAGGCCGTTGTTGGTTCATTCAGAATGGCAACAGACGAGACCACGCCGCTGCTTCCTGGCCGCAAGGCCTTGGTCTCGGTCAGCCAGAAGAGAAGCTTCAGAGACTCGCTCAGCGGCATCTTCACCAATGTCGAGAACCGCATTTTGGCGGCAGGATTCCTAATCTGCGTCGCGTTTAGCTACACTCAAGTACCGTGAGTTTCACGCCTCTCATTTACGGCCTCACAATTGTGCTATCATATTTTCTATTCTCTTTCAAAGTGTAGTCATTGCTTACATCCCAAAAGGCTCATGTATGTTTTCCATCTTATGGTATGCGACGAATTCTACGACCACAACCCTCCATTTGAAGGTCCCGGCCAGCGATGCAGTCGCGACGAAATCGCAGCGGGGACCGCCGCTCAATTTAGTATTCTGGGAATGAGCACGACACTCTGTGGTGAGTTCTTAATGTGCTTCTCCCACCTTCGGCTACACTCCTGTCGTTATTATTTACATGAGTAGCATTGACATAAGACTTGTAATCTCTAGGAACTCTCAATCTATTCATCGCAGGATGGACTGTCAAAAAGATTGGCCCTCGCGCCGCTCTCATGATTCAGACTTTCGTGCCCGCTCTTCGAGTCCTTGCACAGATCCTCGGAGTCATCGCCGGCAAGCGAACAGGCATTTTGATCATCCAGGCCACACAGCTGGTCACCATTATTGGCGGGCCAGCCGGATACATTCTCATCACCAACATCTTTGTTAGTGAACTTGTTGAGCCTGCTCGACGGACAGTTGTCTTTGGAAAGCTACAAGGAAGCATCATGCTTGGACAGAGCATCGGGTATCTGGGTATGCATGCCTCCTCTTATAGATCATTATATCGCTGGCTAACTCTTTTGACATGACAGCTGGCGGAATGGTTGGAGATGCAATTGATATCCGCGCGCCCTTTGACATCGCCTTCATCACCTTTCTCATATCCTGCGCCTACGTACACTTTGCTCTCCCATACATTTCTCCAGAGTCTATGAGTAGCAAGAAGAAGCCCGGCCAGCAGGGTATTGCAGGCTTCTTCGCTCCGCTCAAGATCCTTGTGCCCCAGCGCGTAAGAACATCAACCGGCGGCATCAAGAAGCACTACGGCGTCATCGTTCTCTGCGCCGGCATCTTCCTTGGAGTGGTAAGTCTAGCAGATCCTTTTACCTTGAGCTTTCTCTTCGATACTGACCAGAGCGCCAAACAGCTCGCAACGGACTATGCTCCTCTCCTAACCCAGCTGTATGCCACTGCGGCATTCGACTTTGATCAAGGAGACAATGGATGGCTCATGTTCGAATTCGCCTTTATGCGAAGCTTTTTCCTCATCATCTTGTTCCCGCGTATCATCAATTTCGGACGTTACATGCTCAAGCGTAATTCCCACTCAGAGCCTGAAGACACAGACGATTCGTCTATTTCAACAGCGGATGATCAGCTACCTACTGAGCCTGGAGAATTTGATGCAGCAACTGGTGAGCAGGCGGATATCGAGCCAACTCGGCCAGTCTCATCAAAACACCACCACGAGGTCGGCCACTTTGACCTCATCTTCCTGCGATGGAGTCTTGTCGTCGATGGTGCACTCACCACTGTCGTCGCATTCGCCACCAAGAGATGGCACATTTATCTTGGTAAGCTCTCTGTGAAGCAAACAGATACAGGTTCATTTGCAGTATTAACAGAGCCCTTGTAGCCGCCTTTCTCCTCCCTTTCGGCTCCGGCTCTGCACCAGCAGCCAAAGGCGTCATCACCGATATGTGTTCGGAATCTCATCGCGCGGATGCCTTAAACGCCGTGACACTCGTCGAGAATATTGCTAGATTAACAACGCAAGGGCTCTTTGGGTTAATCTTTTCGAGCCTGGCGAGTGTGGGCAAAGCGTATGCGACGTTTTACTGCAATGCGGTGAGTATTCAAAAGAAGTTCAATCCTTGTAAATGAGATGGTTCTAATATGCATCGCAACTCCAGGCAATTGCTGTGATTGGAATGACTGTGTTGTTATTTTCCAATTTCCCACCTCCGGGTAGTACGTTGATTGATGAAGAAAGCGAGAGAACAGATGAGAGTCAAAATGAGGGAGAGAATACACCTGCTCAATAAGCAGCATAGTACATTTATTACTACAGATAGACGAAGCTTTTCGTTGAGGGCAAACACTAACACTACGGCGTGCTTCATGTCATACGCACCCTACGCATGCCGCCACGCCGCAAACATGGTATGGCTTATGAAAATGGCTTCAGCAGACGACTATAGAAAAAATATACAGAATTCTAGCCTTTCAAGATTCAACCGTAAAGGTATGCTTGCCTCCAGTAACATTGACGCTCACCCAGTCTTGAGTCTGGCTTGTGGACGGTGTAAGAGGTGTTCCATCCATGTATATCTTCGGATTCTCCAGCCCCAATGTCGGAACACAAACAATCCCGGAAGACTCTTTAGGTGTTTCAATCTCCAGCACAAACACTACACCGGATTGCGCATCCTTCCTCTCCCAGGAGATTCCAATCTTTCCCTTTGGAGTTGGCACGTCTCCTCTGGCCCATGTGAGCCCTCCTCCGTCTACCACAGGGCATATTCTCCACGTCTGAAAACCCGGCGTTTGGGGCTTCACTCCAAGTACATAGCTAGTTAGCAAGGGGACAACTCCCGTTGACCAGCCATGAGCCATGGACGTAAAGCCACCCTCATAAGCAGTCCCATTTGGTCCAATACCCTCCCACTGTGTGATGTAGGGATCATGAGTAGCCATCCATCCATACAATCTTCGAATCTCGTCAAAGGCAGACGAAGCTTGACCAGGAGTAACAAAGCGAGCGGCAATCTCAAAATAAGAGATGAAGGCGTAGACACGATCGTTGAACTGATCCCCAGGGCTCAGCACGCTGCTATCGTAGAACGCGTTGCCATACACTTGAGACGTTGCGTTTTGCCAGTATTCAAGTATCTCAGCTGCTGTTTTGTCATCCGTTACACCCGCAAGAATAGCAATAGCATTTCCATCTTGCGCATGGACATTGCAGAATGTGCCTGCATCTCCTCCAGGGCACGGCCCGCCGTCATAAAACGCACCAACACTGCTGTCAAAGTTATTACTCAAGAGTGCACCTCCAACGGCAACAGCTCTGGAAGACCACCTTGAGGCCTCGTCATTCCGACCAAGGCTTTCAGCCAGCTGCGAGGCATATGACAAAGCGTGAACATACAGAGCATTGTAGTACGTTACCGGTCCTGATCGAGGCAGAAATGCGTAGTCGCCATAGCCCATGTCCGCATTTTTGTCCAAAAGCCCAGTTGCATTATTCGTATTCGAGGGATAGTATTCGTCAAGGACGCTGACGAGCGTATCCCAGTACGTTTCTGCATATGAGGTGTTGCCAGTGTACATGACAAGATCAACGCTACTGACAACCCACCAGAGCGGATAATCGAACAGAGGTAAGGTGTAATTATTTCTATGCGTATTTTTTTTTAACATTGCCAAGAAGCCGAGACATCGGAGAAAACTTACATGCTCGCAGGAGGGATCCATGCATCAGTTCGCTGATGCAGTGCCAAGTCCTCCAAAACATTGTGCGTCGACTCAGCAAAATCATGAGACAGATATGAAGTCAGTGCCGCAACAGCCAAGTCACCAACATACGGGTCTCTGTCTCGCTTGGCTCCGTCAAAGAGCACTTGTTTGCCCTCCAGGGTGGGACTTGAAGCACCTCTAGGCTCTGTCTCGTTTGCGAGAAATACGTCTGTGCCCATATCTACCGTATATACTCCATCATACCACCATTGAGTAAGCTCCTCATCTGAACATTCAAACCACCCGGTGAAGGTATCTGGTGTTCCGAGAAACGCGGACCATTCGAGGCTCAGGCCAGAGATGGAAACGAAACCAAACGAGGATGTGTATGGTGCGTCTGATGGCAGGGCTTCGAGCCATATTTTCACATAACGGAAGCCGTGAAGCCCATCTGAGCAAACCTGTGTACCAGTCTCACACCCATGAAAGTCTGTCCAGGTGTAATTTGTGTTCTTGACAGCTACCTATCATTGAAAAGTTTGGGGATGAGCAATCCTACCAGTTGATTCACAGATATGAAGCTTACCTGGTCTGTTCCATTGGTCAATTTCTCATTCTGCTCCGATATGTAAGTCGTTTGACCTTGGTAAAGAAGCATTCAATGTTGAACATACCCCACTAGCATTGTCGGACCGTGTAAAGTCACTCCGATTCGTGAGATACTCCATCGTCTCAGAAAATGCCAATCTCAAACCTGGCAGGCCAACAGATGTATTCTGTGATCCAGCAAGTTCGAGACTCAAGATACCGACCACATTTTGCCCAAAGTCCACCACAATTGTCGGCAGCAGGTCGTTTTCATCGCTTCGACTCAACACTGTCGGGCCTTGGCGGTTAATCAAGCCATTGGGGTTGGAAACATTTCCAATTGTGCTACCTGATACAATGCCAATTGGTTTAACTATATTCGAAACGGGAGATCTGACAAATCGGTGCCAGCTCGCCTCTGTATCAGAATCGGCTGTCCCAGATCGTACACCGCCTAACAACACAAGACCAGCATAAAGCACAAACAACGTGTTAGAGACCATGATGAAGATGGTGAGTAAACTTCCATTGAGATGTGCCGCCACTGTTGTTTCAACATCTCATGAACCACTCAATTTATAGTCGATAATAGCATCAATAAGAGGATTCGAGACTATGACAACACCAGTCATTCATATTGAACTTCACAACAAACCCATCGGCAATTTCGCTTCATTCGCCCCCGAGTGTAACCCTGTCTAGAGGACTGCATGCGGGGTTAGATGCACGATCTGTCGTTCCCCGCGATGAGGCGAGCATTGCCGATTGATCTCCAAGCATGCATGCGGAAATTATTCCAGAGAATGGCTGTGCAGCTCCCTAAGTTGGCTATCCGACGTGCCGTGTCTCCAAATTCTAGTGGTGGTGATGCAGATACAAAAGAATAGCCCAAGACACTAGCACAGCGGGATACCCAATAGAGAGAAGGCATTCCTCTCTATCAAGTAACGATACAATGAGATACTGGATGGCCACTCTCTTATTTGACGACCTAAATTAATTATTTTTCATGGTCAATCTAAATTTCAGCAGATACTAGAGAACTATAGCTATAGTAGCAGGTACTTAAAGAACCGGGTATTTACTCTGAAGTAAATATTTATAAGAGTAAATGTTAGACCTGCTTTTATATGCACTTTCGAAGCTCAAAGTTCATGCAGTCGCCGGAATACTGGATAGCGGCTCCATAAAAGAACAATTTAAGCAGATAATTATCCCCCTCTCACGGATGTCGGGAACTTATAACATATATCGTACGAGAGACAACTATTTTGTAATGCGGCCCTGACATGCTTGTTCGGCTTTGTTACGAACTACTTGGGGGGGTATGAAGTGTAATTCAGCATTGCTTCAATTGTGCATGATCATAGATGTACAGCGAAATGAACGTAAATATGTTGGTTTGAAGATGAACCCCAACTCCGCAAAGTCATATACGGTAACCAATATTGTGGGAATAATTACAAAGCGTTCAGGTATGATCAGGTGAGGTTATGCTTTCTCCTTTGCCTTCTCGTTCAACATTGTTGTTGCTTCCCAGATATGCCCATCCAGGTCCTCGAAACTTCTCGTATATAGTCCCAAATCTTTCCCATACTCCTTCATCTCAAAAGGGTCTTTCTTGCCACCCGCCTTTTCAGCCTTTTCCAAGAACCCATCTACATCTTCCTTATTCGGCACACCCAGGGTGTATATGGCGCCAGTGACCTCCTTTGCATGTACAATTTTTGAGCCACGGCGGATGAATTGTTCAAACCGCGAGGTAGAGTGTATCATGAGACAGATATTGGCGTTGGACTTGTAAGGGAAGCGGAATGCCACGGTGTCGTCGTCGGAATAATCATCAAGAGGGGTGAAGTTAAGACTCTTATAAAAGTCGGTGGAGGAGCTAAGAGAGACGACAGGAAGAGAGACGAAGAATGATGGTGCCTTAGCAGTTGACATTGTTTATTCTGTCGATATTCAAGACGATAGTATCTGTGAGTTCTGTGGAATGTGAGATGTACTGGAAGTGAAATACTACCCAACCGCTGTTGTTGTCATACATTTTTAAAACTGCATTACGTTAATTCCCGACTATCATAATGACATAAAGCCTTCATCATCGAAATGCCCAAGCCTCACTGTGTCCGGCGCTAGAGACAGCGCAATAGTCATCAGATGAACGGATATCGAAACTTTGTTTCTCTAAGCTATCGCGCTAATGACAACTTTTGGCCCTTCTAAGAAGTGCAAGTAACTGAAGAGGCGAACAGGGATCGCCGTGCCTTAGCTCCAGCAGTGTTAGTACGGAATGGTTCAGCCAGCTTCTAGACTACCATATGCAGCTGCTTAAAGCCCTGCAATAGGTTGCTTTTGGCCAACTAGAAGTGTAGAAAGGCCAATAAGGGCTTCTCCAGCCAGCTTACAAGATAGTCCTATCAGCGTGGCTCATTATTGCACACTGCTGCCACTATTGCTGATGCTTCAGAAGCTCTTGTGTCACTCTAGCAGGTTTCAGAATATGACATTTATATGGAGTCGATGCCTTGTACACCGCTGATATGTAAGCACCAGACTCGGTGGCAAACTGGACGCTGTTGGAGCGCTCAGTAATCGCTAGTAGCATATAAATTCGAATGCGTACTTTCATCTCTTGAATAGCTGGTTTACAACGAAAAAAGAACTCATGTATTAACTGAGAAGAGAATAAGAGAATACTACAAAATATTGTGTGAGGCTTCAAGCAAGATGAGGTGTTTCGGAGAACATACAGGCGCGAGAGATTAAACCCTAATAAACCGACGGGACGGGTTTGCAAAGATATCAAGACATATTATTTCCTAGCTTCTGAGCCAATCAGAACAATTTACTCACTTTCTCCCTACAGTAAACGCCGATTTCCTTTTTGGTCGTCTTGCTGGCTGCAAAGACGCAATCTGACGACTGCAGTGTGCAAATTGTTGAGGATCATCGTCACTATGAGTGTCGCAACCCCGGTCCGCTTATTGTTTTTACGATGCTATTGTTGAAACGTCTACTACCTTGTCATCCCATGAACATGTCACTGTATTATCCTGCTCTCCCAGATAGATTAAACTATACCGATTAACCGGCATGGCATACAAATACCCATAATTTCCCACAGAAGGTCGTAGTAAAAACTGTACAAATTGTAACCCCCATTGGCCATCCCTTATTTTAGCTTGCTCCCTTCGGGCCGTTTCCATTGCCTATCCTGTGCCTGAATGAGCATCTGTCACCCGCAGGCAGATCGCATCTGGACCGCGTCGGCAGTGGATTAGTTAATAATCCTGTCATGTAATGTTACCTCGAGCTCCGTCGTATGCTTCATATAATCGGAGTTTAGGGACACGAGCCTACGGATAATAGTCAATTGGTGTCAATTGAAGGCAAAATTGGCAATTGTTTGGTGATGAGAGACGCAGCTAATACCCTGCGTATGCATGTCTGAACAGCAGGCGAAAGACAATTAGGACAAGATCGCCATACGAGCTGCCTGTTTGTGCCTAATCGGTCGATGGAGAGCTGTAGTGGGACTGAAACAAGAGGTAATCAGAGCCCAACGTTTGACACCGCTTGGCTCGTACCATCTTGCGATCGGACTTGGGAATCTCTCCGTAGGGGTTCAAGACGGGAGTCTCAGTCAAACTAGTATATATACCAGGTCTTATACGCCGCTCCATAGCCTTGCATTGAAGTGAGTAAGGAGGTTCAAGTCAAAATTTACTTCACGGTCATCTCACATCGATTCGTCATGAAGGCGTCTCTATCGTGGCTCCTCTACGCCACTGCGGCATCAGCTTCGTCGCACAATTCACATCCACACCCCGTCAGAGCAGCGGCGGCCATCGACGCCTCCACGATCCAGGGCAAATGGCTCTACGGCTACCAGGGCTGGTTCCGTAAACCGGGTGCCGGCGTCAACAACCACTGGTCTGCCGATGGCCAAACTCCAGGACCCAACAACAGTATGAAGGCACTCTTCTTTAAGACAAGACTAATGACGATTCCCTTGTGACTTACACTATTGTAGTTGAGATTGACTTCATCCCGGATGTGAGCCAGTATCCGGCCAACTGTCTTTTCAACACCGGCCTCACGCTGCCAAACGGCCAGCCCGCCAAGTTCTACGACGCAACCTGTGACGGCGTTGTCGACCTGCACTTCAAGTGGATGCAACAGTACGGCATCGATGGTGTAATTGTGCAGAGATTCCTTGGATCTATCAACGACCAGTCATTTATTACTGTTAGTCCATGATATGATAAACACACAAGCCCCTCCCAAAGATTAATATCTGACTACAAATTCAGATCCTCAACCAGGTCAGGACAGCGGCTGAAAAGTATGGCCGTGGTTTCATCGTCGAGTACGACGTCTCCGGCGGCGACTCTTCCCAGGGCAGCGTCGCCAACCAAGTCCTCGCCGACTACAACTCCAAGATCAAGCCCTACACCACCTCGTCGGCCTACATCCACCAGAACGGAAAGCCCGTCACCATGGTCTTTGGCATCGGTTTCCAGGGAATGAAGACTAGCGCTGCCGACAGCCTCAACATTGCAAACCAGCTCAAGAACGCTGGCCTGTACGTCGGCTTTGGCGTGCCTGAGCAGTGGGCTGGCGATGTCAACAGCAACTCTGGCTTTGTCCAGGCTTATAAGGCAGCAGACTTTATCAGCCCTTGGACTGTTGGCGGTTACTCTGCTGCCGGCTACTCGGGCTTCCATTCTTCTGTCCAGGTCCCAGACTCACAGTTGCTGCAGTCCCTCGGAAAGAAGTACGCACCCGTCATCTTCCCCGGAACTTCTGCCTACCACATCAACGGCGGCACCAACCCGTCTGCATTCGACTACTTCCCTCGCAACAACGGCTCTTTCTTCTCCGCCCAGGCTGATGCCCTTACTTCCATGGCAATCAAGCCTCTGTTCATCTTCAACGCCATGTTTGACGAAGTCAACGAAGGTAAGTTTCTTCAGGATATTCATATTTCATGCAACAGCCACCTAACATGTCTTTGAATCAGGTACCCAGAGCATGCCCGCGCTCAAGGTCAACCAACTGCCCACCAACCAGAAGTTTGTTGGCGTCGACAACGACTTCCCCGACACCAGCTTCTATCTGTCGCTGGGTGGTCAGAAGGCTGCTGCTTTCCACGCCGCGGCTCAATAATCGACTGCAAGGAATATCTAGGCACAAGTAATGCGTTTTGCTTTTCGTCTAGAGTAGAAATAACAAAAGAAGTGAAATCATCTGAAAATGCTCTAAATGTGATGTCCATGTATAAAACAAGTCGTAGATTTGTGCCAATTTGAGAAGAGAAACAACAGGCCAAAGTTTACATCTAAACTTCACAATGGATATGCGTATATTTAGAAACAAGGACCCAATAGATCTTCGCCCAATGCAAGTTTCCATCTTACGTGCTACTCTCCCTCTCACGTTGTTACACAATATTCCCCTATTGGCCCAAGATGGAAATGACAACTTAACAAGATGTATGTACATCAAGTTTCGGGATCCAGTTCATGCTGTCAACCACCAATCGGAACCTTCATCACCCAGTTTTCTTCCAACAGTCAGTCGACGTTTTCGGTATATGCTTCTGCAATCATGCCCAAAGATTACTACTATACACCACAAGACATCATGGTACCCACGGGAGCAACAAGCATTCCTCTCACTCCCCCTTCTAACCCATAACAGATCTCGTCAATACTCGATATACGCCTCACCCGTAAAAGTCAGCCATACAACAACTGCCGTAAAATAAACATCTACATTAGCCATCATAGCTCAACCTGCATAGCCAAGGTAAACACCAAAACAGGAATAGCGAACCAGTCTGGCAGCTGTCCAACCCGGGAAGCATTCCGCCCGACATCCGGCCACCTCGGAATCGATCCAAGCCTCCAAATACCAAACAAACCAATCACCACCGCCAATCCACGTTACATCGAGCTTCTTTCTACGCCATAAGCACGTAATGACAGCCAAACTGGCAATTCACAAGCGTAGTCGGGCGTACCATACACGCGGTCCTGAGCTGTCTTTTCCGGCAACGTCTGACCATTTTAAACTCAGCCCGGCTGAGGGGATACGGCTTTCGCCATTCGCAAGATACGGAAAGTAGATCTACGCGGAAACCACAAAGCTTGATGGGAATTGGCATTTGCAGATGTAAAAACTACTACTAGGCCAACGTTTGAGCCTCTCTCGATGATCATTGTTTCATTTTCCTACCCTCTTCTACCCGAATGCCGAAACAAAGCCCTCACCTAGACCTAGACCGAGCCATATCCAAACGGACACCCCATCGTATCGATATCAACCAGCAGGCAACGGCGAGAAAATTCATTTTCACCTTGACATCACTCACCAAGGTGAAATGCGAATAATATGGAGCGCAGAAGGTCACTAAGGCTTGACACTAGACCAGTTAGCTCGAGTCGAACTAGAGCCGCCGTTCCGAAACCTTCTATCCTCGCGAACTCCGGTGGCGTGGGCCGCAAGTTTCACCAACTCCAACTGGAGAAGAGAGAGAAAAAATTTACTTAGTTTGCGCCATTTTGTTTTTGCTCTTCGTATTAGTGGTGGTAGGGTGTGTAAGATTGTGAAGCTCCCTCAAGGTGGTAAGTCCAGTGTTAAGAGTGCGAAGAGAAGCTGTCTTCAAACTGTATAGTCTTTTTTTTTTTTTTTGCAGACAACAATTTTGAAACATCACAAGTTGCAATTGAAGAGACGCAGAAAGAAGTATTTTAAAAAACGTAACACATTAGCGAGATATGAAAAGTCTATAGTAACTAAATATAAGTTTATACTAGGTTTTAAATTAAGTTAGCGACTGGGGGAATCAAAAGGTTAACAATGCATCCACGGCTGGAGAACTTCTTCTATCGTTCTTTCTCCTCTCCCATCCGACTTGGTTGTAGCAACGTGATGGTTCTGCAAACAGGCAATATAGATATATATAACCAGAAATGCAGAAAGAACATGTTAAACTAGTAGTTTGGCTTCGCTCTTCCCCACAAAAGAAACTTGGTCCCCTTGACCAACCTTTCTTTTCCCCAAGATCACCAATAATAAAGATTTTGGCTTCGCAGGCGAGTAGTTCGTAAGACCATGATTAAGTATTCAGGGTGGATAAAGGAGTCAAAACGATTACTCTGTCCCTCTCAGCCCGGTAAACATCCGCGACATTAAATTACCCGTTTACTCATCCTCGTTGTCAATAGCCTTGTCAGCGAGGAGGTATCGGTTGACACCAGTAGTCTCATCTCTCTCGTGCTCAATGGCGAGCTTCTGGAGAGCAGTGATGACGTTCTCAACAATGGTATCCTTGCGCTTGCGGTCCTTGCGGCCAAGGTCGTTGAGCCAGGGGATCTTGTTGAGGATGAAGTAGACGATGGCAATGAAGATGGTGACACCGAAAGAGTACAGCCAGACAATGACGACGGTGACAATGTCGGTCCAACCATCGTGGCGCTGGACGGCAAGGTCAACGGGGTTGTCGATCTCAGGGGCACCAGACAGCCAGCCGAAGAGACAGAAGAGAGTAGCCATGATGTCGACACCGAGAATGGCGCCGACGAGCTGCCAAGAGGGCATGGTCTTGCCACCACGGGTAACGAAGATGAGCCAGTTCTCAGTAAGGGCGACCTCGAGGAAGAGAATCTCCTGGACGGAGCCAAAGTTCTGGATGATACCACCGTTGGGCAGGTACATGGTTCCACGGAGGACCCAGGTACCGAGGGCAAGCAAGACACCGAGGACGACGGAGATGACCCAGATCTTGGGCAGCTGCCACTCGACGGGACGGGGCTCGTAGTGGGCATTGTCGTAGGCGACGGCGACGGTAGCCAAATCAGCGAACAGGGCAAGGAAGACGATGAGGTCGACACGGATGGTCTCGTTGATGATGATCATGGACAGAGTCAGGTAGATCTCAAGGTGGAGACACAGGGCGATACGGTACTGGACGTAAGCCTTCATGCGCTGGAAGATCTGGCGAGAGGTCTTGATGGCCAGGACGATGGTGGACAGACCGGGGGCAAGGAAGACGATATCAGCAGCAGCCTGAGCAGCCTCGGTGGAACCCTCGACAGCGATACCGCAGTCAGCCTTCTTCAGGGAGGGGGCGTCGTTGACACCGTCACCAGTCATGGCAGTAAGGTGACCACGCTGCTGGAGCATCTCGACGACACGGTACTTGTGCTCGGGGAAAACCTCAGCGAAACCGTCGGCACGCTCGACGAAGTCGTGCTGGACGGAACCGGCAAGACCACCGTGGATGAGCTTCTCAGAGTTGTAGACCTTGGTACCGAGAGCAAGCATACGGCAAGTCTCCTTGGCAATGGCAATGGCATCACCAGTCAACATCTTGACGGGAACACCGAGCTGGGAAGCCTCGAGAATGGTCTGGGCGGTATCCTCACGAGGGGGGTCGAACATGGAGAGGAGACCAAGGAGAACCCAGTCCTCATCGTTCTTCTTGTAGCAGACACCGAGAGATCGGAAACCACGGCGAGCGAACTCACGATCCTTCTCACGGTACTGGGAGGCGAGCTCGTCGTTGGGGTTGGCAAGCTTGAGAATGGCCTTGGGGGCACCCTTGGCGCAGATGAACTTGTCCTTGCCGAGACGGCACTCAGCGGTGATACGCTTGGAGACGGGGTCGAAGGGAGTGAACTTCTCAGTGACCCAGCCCTGCTGAAGGATCTCACGAGCCTTGGGGTAACGCTTGAGGGTCAGGATGGTGACCTTGTCGATGGGGTCGAGGGTCTTGAGGTTGTGGGAAGAAGCAAGGGCAGCGACAGCCATCATCCAGTTGACATCCTCACCCTCGCAGACGTAGGGGTCACGGATGGACAGCTTGTTGGCAGTGAGGGTACCGGTCTTGTCAGAGCAGAGAATGTCGACACCGGCAAGAGACTCGATGGCGGTGAGCTTCTGGACGATAGCCTTCTGCTTGGCGAGGTAGGCAGCGCCGACAGCGAGGGTGGTGGTGGTGACGACGGGAAGACCAACGGGGACACCAACGATGAGGAGAACAAGGGCATAGTGGAGGAGGTTCTGGGAGCCAGGCTCGGCGATCTTGAGGTGGTGGAAGAAGCCACCAATCCAGGCAGCGAGAATCCAGAACATGACGAGAACGAGCAAGCTGGTACCGATGTTGTCCATGACAGCCTTGAAGTGACCCTGGTCCTTGGCGCCCTGGACGAGATCGGCAGTCTTACCGACGAAGGAGTCCTTGGCAGTAGCAGTGACGATGGCATAGGCCTTTCCGCGCTTGCAGCCAGTGGTGTAGTAGGCGACATCACCGAGGTACTTGTCGACGGCGAGAGACTCACCAGTGATGGCAGACTGGTCGACGGCAACGAGGGGAGTGGCACGGTGGTTGGCCAGAGCGGACTCCTGGTTCTTCTCATCCTCTTCTTCCTCCTCGTCGTCGCTGGAGCCCAGCTTGCCTTCGGCACGGAGCTGCTTGAAGACCTCGAAGTCCTCAGGACGAGTGTAGTCGCAGATCAGGAGAACATCAGAGGCGACGGTGTCACCTTCCTGGACAATGAGCTGTTGAGAGAGAAAACAATTAGCTTGTTGTGTCATGGAACAAGAGTGATGAGAGGGCATTGGCTTACAATATCACCGGGAACGAGCTCACGAGCGAGAATGTTCTGCTCCTGGCCGTCACGAACAACGGTACAACGCATGGCAATGTTGCCCTTGAGAGAGGCGACGATATCGGCAGCAGACTTTTCCTGGTAGAAGGCGACGAAGGCGTTGAGCAGCAAGATACCGCAGATGACACCGAAATCGATCCAGTCACCCAAACCGACAGCCAACAGAGCAGCAACTTCCATGACTGGAGAGAGACACAATGGTTAGCTCACTGACACTGAAATGAAACTCATTGAGACTCTCATCATCAACTCACCATATAGAATAGGACCAGTAAAGAAACCCAAAAACTTGGCAAACAGGTTCTCCTTCTCGGCGCTCAGCTCGTTCCAGCCAGCCCACTTTCGTCGCTCATCAACCTCATTGATACGGATACCAGTGCGGATGTCGGTATCCAGCCAGGCGTCGGGGACAACCCGCTTGGCAGGCTCGCCAGAGTCAATCACGTCGGGGCCGGAGCTCTTCCAAAACTGCCACCACTTGACATCACGACGGTCCTTGTCGTTGTCGTCGCCGCTACGGGAGCCCTCGCGATAGGTGCTAATGTATCGCTCCAGGGCGGCGTATTCTGGAAGGTTGTCTCCCGCGGGGGGAGCGACGGTGCTGCCAGAGTGGTCCTCACGACCACCGGCCTCAACATCGTCCTCCCCAGGGGAGCCCTTTCGTCGATGAAAGACAGACATTGTTGTGAAGAATTGCGCCCTCGAAGCAGCCGCGAAACTGGCAATTGAAAAGACGCAACAAGTCGCAACTGGGCAGGAAGGGGAGAGAAAAAGTTCATCCACCGAGGCGGCTTGCCAGAGATATTTATTCCAGCCCGTAGTCTCTTGGGGACCACCCTAGTCCGGCCCAATGCCGTGGTTCCTTTTTTTTTTTTTTTGTCTGGACGGTTTTTTTTTTTCTCTCTACCCTCCTTCGATGAGACGCCAGAACGCCAGAGTCTGTCTGGTCGCGCCGTCTCCATCCAGCCATCCATCCATCCCAATTCACTCCCCCAAGCGTACTCCGTACTGCTACAGCTTAGACTTCCCACACGCCCCCCCTTGTCCACTTCCCCCATCGGCCAGCGAAGACCGACGGCAGATTGTCGCCTGGGCTAAGCTGATTCGAGAACAAGCAGGTAAACCCGCGAGCCATGTCCCAAAGAAGCATAGCAAGCCATAGAATCAAACATGCCGCTCAAAGGCCGAGTTATCCTGTCCTTGGCCCTAAGCCAAAAGAGCGGCGCCGAAAGGGCTTCTCCTGCTGTGTGGATACGACTTCTTGGACTTGGGGCCAGGCCCCGGCGCAACCGAAGCTGTCGACCGATGCCGATATCCGATTTAACCCTCTTGTCCCATCTCTTGGCCAGCAACGCCTCTAGGCCTCATCCAGCCAAAGCACACGCCTGTGCGCCCGGAGTAGCTGGGAAGGTGAAGAGACGACCGGGGGACAAGACCCGCCCTGGCCTGAGCAAGAGAGCGAATAAAACACCAAGGCCGAAAGCTGCTGAAGGAGGACAGAGGAACCACCCCCCCAGATCCAGAAGTCGGAATCCCGGGACAGCCGGCTTCCAAGGGCCAGAAAATTCTACGAAGGAAATCCCGCATGTAAAACTGGCCCATGGAAGGTAGTGTACGTGCCTTTGTTTTGCGCTTATTACCCGCATCGCATCACGCAGCGCGCCTTTTCCTCGGCCGTCATTTTTTGGGGACGGGGGCCCTGTTTTTCCCCCTTCCTAATTACAAGACGGCTTCTTGATTCAAGGCTCCATCACGAAGCTGATCTCCGGATACCACGAGTGTATCTTGTAGATAGTACCCGTAGTAGAACTACCTGACTAACTACTAAGGCGCGTCTTTTTTTTTTCTCTTCCTCCAACGGCACGTCTGAGCGACGTCGGAGGCTGCTTCTAGCATTTTTGTTAGTGAGGCGGCAACATACCTTACTTGGACGAAGAATTAAGTGAAAAAGCCAAGCATGAATCCCGCCCGCCTCATTGGCGCACGAACAACATCCCCATACAATACAGTAGCCTCCAACCGCGGATTGCACGTACTCGTACTCTTAAAAATGTACATACGCGGAATCAATATTCCTATTCCAAGCCCATTGTACCTATGGCATGCAAATCGCGCATCTCGAAAAGCCACCTCACCTCGGAGATGCTGCCACCAACCCCCTTCCCCGTATGTACTGTACAATAAACAACTACCTAACAAGAAACAAGTTAACACCCCCTCGGCCATTGACCTGGCCTGACCAGTCTCTTCCCCCCCCAAATGAATGCGCTGTATGTAATGTCAGCACCTCTTCGTGTTTCGCCCTTCCTCACGATCCAATTCGCCCTCGGTGCGTCCCGGGATCGCCTTTTAACCCCATGGCAATGCCGGTAGATGTAAACGCTTAATCCGGGCGCTGGTGTTTCTCCCCCTTCGCTTCGGCCAAGTTCAGTTCAGTCATGACGACAGACAGTTCCAACCGGCTTCGGCATCTGTTCGTTCCATTGATTGCCAGTTCCATTGCCATTGTCCTCCTCCTGCAAGCCCCATGAACCAATCAATACCAGAACCCAGCAAAACCAACCCCCGGAATCCCCCAGTAAATCGATTCGCCATCTTTTTCAGCCGCTCGCCTTCTCGCCTCAAATTCCCTCCCTCGATTTTCCCATTTTCACCGTCTTTGACCTGCTTCGGATATGCCTCGTCCAGACTCCACACAACGACGTCATTTTGGCCATGTGTAGGGGGGAGTACGTACAGTAACTCGTACACATGTACATACGCCCGTCCCCCTCCCCATTTCCGGCCTAGCGCCGACTGCCCCGCAAACTTGGCTGCTTCGCTGCATTTTTCTAGCGCTTCCATCCGATCAAAAGTCGCTTGGCGATGGCGATTTGCGCTGGAGCGACGCAAGGACGAGCAATTAAAGCAGGGGCGAGGCGAAAAGAGCGGGAAAGAGATGCGGATGGCGGTCGTGAGTTGTCTCTGCTCGTAACGGCGCTGTTTTGGCACGTATTTTGTTCGCTGTTGTGCCGCTACAGGCGCTGCGTCTAGCTCACGCGACGGGGGGAACCAAGATGGTACCTGCTGTACAAGGCACGAGTTAGCACAAGCACAAGTCACTACTGGGTAATGCTCGTACATTACATGGGGATGGGATGGGGACTGGGGGCTCCACAGGCACGGAACAGCAACTCGAGAACAACTTAACAAGGGCCTTGGAGGGATTACTTTTCGAGTTAGTCGCTGCGGATTCTCTCATTTTACAAGTATCGAGTACTGGTTATCGCACTGCGCATCTACAATCACAGCCGGTACTCGTACATTGTAAGCGCCTCGACTCGAACAGCTCCCACTTCTTCTTCGCCTCGCCGTTCGGTACGTACCCCCGATCGGGCCGGTCTCAATTTTGCTCCGGTAGCCGCCGTGGCCGCAGCGCCTCTTTGGGATTCGATTCCGCCATAGCTGTGGCTTTTGCTTGATTCCTGTTCGCTGTTCGCCTGTACGATACGATAAGATGGATATGCGGATAGAATACATGTACATACCGTTAGCTAGCATGAGTCCGGTACAGTAGCGGCAGACCTTGTCATTCTAGCTTCCAGCAGGTACGGGAGTACATACATGTGAAGAGGCGTGAGAAAAGCGAAAAAGCGCATACATCATACCGCATCTGCTGGAATGCCAAAAGTAGACATAATGCCTCTTGGCCCTGGGCCGGGGCGTCCGATTTGATGTATGTAAGTCAAAGTGAGAGAGGCACAAGGCATAACGGAGTAAATCAGCTTCAAAGGGCGATGCCGGCATTTCGCGAGGCTGTAGCAGCAGCAAGCTCCAGAGCAGCTCCTGCAGCAGCTCCAGCTCCAAGCCCAAGTCCGTGTTGAAATCTCAACACCATGCCGCTAATACGGCAGCACGCTCCTCCATCATATCAAGAGGTGTCCAACCATGGTCCCCGAGTCCAGCTGCCCATTGGCGAGCTTCTCTCTCTGGCCCTCGATGGCCGCTCCGTCTACTCGGCCACCAACCCGGAGCTGGTCTACTACGAGCTGAGCGCCGCTCCGTTGCAGGCGACGTCGCTCATCTACGTGGTGAAAAAGGTCAAATACCGCCTCGCCGGCGACCTGCGCGTGGGCAGGCTGCGCACCCGCCACGACGACATCTACCTCTTCCGCGACGCCTACGTCAACTTCTACGCGCCCCGGCGCATCGTCATCGACGGCAAGGCCAGCGATGCCCGCTGCTACAGGGACGTCAAGCTGAAGCCGGGCCTCATGGGCTGGTCGACGTGCTCGGCTTCGGGTCACTTCACGGCCAAGACGGCCCTTCGCGATCGCTGGCGGCAGCACTACCAGGTGATTTGGAAGGACGCCAGCGGCCGCATCGTCGCCATGGAGGACAAGGCCTGGCCTTCTGTGCCTGTCACTGTCAATGGTAGTAGTACGGCCATGACGGCGACAACAGACAACAATAATGAACAACACGCCGCACCACCAGCTCCAGTGCCATGCTTGAAGCTGATCCGAATGCTGGACGAAAAAGATTTGGATCTGCTGGTGACGTGCTGGACGGCCCGCCTCTGGAAACAGGCGCAAACGTCGCTGGGCAGCCCTCCCATGGGCCGGTCTAGAGGTAATAGCTTGGCAATTTTTCTTCCTCTTAAAAATCATTTGCGGATAATTCATACGTCCCAGTCCTGTTATATCATCATGCACGTCATTCGTGTGTGTGAGACATCGTCACGCGCGCTAGCTAACATTGAATTGTTCAAACCCTCAGTCAAGCGATTCGCAGCACGATACCTCCGTCTCCGCTACATGACCGATCTAGTCTCTTCCAAATCAACCCCGACGCGACGCCTCGAGGCATAAGCAAATCAAGCTCTCAGATACCGCTGATCGAGCTCCTATAATTCTTATTCTTTAATTTTTATTATTTTCCTCATTTTTTCTCCCCCAATCCCGCTTAATTGTAGTCCTGTACAAGGCCCCCGATCACGCACATACGCCCACCACGCGCGCACCCATACGCAGATCCCTTCCTGGATTTAAGATAGCCGAGAGTAAAGGGACATGGAGGGGCGTTTACTTGCATTGGAGCAAACCAACGGGAAACTGGTCGTCGCGATGGCCTCTCTTATGCGAATTGAACGGTTGAATCACTACGAAGCACACTAGATAGGCGCCGAGACTGGACAGAGAGAGAGAGCGCTCTTGGGGAGGATTTCCATCTAATTCAAGACACCCAAGCCCATGGATTGAAGCCGGGATTGCTGCATAGAAACCACTGCCAACTCATCTTTACTGGATAGCCCGTACGAGTATTCAATCACGACTCCTCAGACAAGAGCCAATTGCTCTCCAGGAACCGATGACGCGCGACCAATTCACCATCTCCAACGTATTCTTTTCCACTTGCCTCCTCCACCTCCATACTACTACAAATCCATCATCTCCATCCTCACACTTCGTACACGGACCAAGCCAGGCCTTCGCCGTTGCGTGCTCAGCACAGACAGAAACTTGGACCCTCGCCAAGCGAGCCCAGCATCAATCCAGACAGGTATTCCCCGGAAACGCATCACCTGCCCAGACAACTGTGCACCGCACAAGGCGAGGCGATTGCGACCTACCCAGTCAGGGATCGTAACTTGTACGAGTCGAGCTTACCGGCAAACCAGGGGGCGTGTCTCTTAGGCTGTGAAGCTAGCAGGGTCCAAGGCGCAATCAGATCGGCCGGTTCAATCTAGTTCCGACCGCGGCTTTTTTTGACGCGCAGGGGTATGTATGCTGTGTGTTACTCGCGAAGAGAGAGGCCAGCCAAAAAGGCTCTCTACCCCCAAGCCAGGCCCTGCGTATCCGGGGGTGAAGGGCCAGCCAAAAATACCAGTAAGGGTTCATACAGTATGCGCGAATTGATGTGAACCGAACGGACCATGACAGGCCCCCAAATGTCCATGGAGATGTGCCATTTTGGGGGCTTCAGGAGTGTCCCGACTAAAGCCGCGGCATAAGGAACAAACAGCAAAACGCAAGAGTCAAAAATAAAGAGACGGTGAATCGGAATTCGGCCACAGCTACAGCTGAAGGGAATAAGGAGGTGACAGCAAAGCTCACTAACACTGCCGGTATATGCGAAACTTTGCCCCTTTTTTTCCGCAATCAACGCAAATCAATGCATATCCTTATTTTGTATTTTTCCATTTTATTGATTTTTATTCGCAACGAGTATATACTGGTATACCCAAGTTCCTCTGGTCACGCAAAAAGCAAGCAAGCAAGTCCATGGAGCAAAAAACACAACCCACGAACGAACGAACGAACACTCCCCCACAAGAGACCAGGGCTCCGTCAGAGCCGCGCTAGGATCCAAGGCAGCCTAGCCGACAGGAATATCCGTAATTACTGATCCAGACTATTGCTTCGAGGCTAGAGCTGATATCGACCGCGTCGCCGGCATGCCGGATTGGGGGCCTGACTTGATTGCTATCGACAGGTTTATGATTACCATGGACCCAGCCTTTCGTCTGAGTATTACTCCCCGTACTCCAAAATACTGTGAGTGAAGAAAGGCGGTAATGAGATGAGGACAACGCATTATGGCGCCAGCCAACGCAGAAAGTAGGGCCGCGCGAAAAATGTCATTGAAAATAGCAACGGCATAAAGATACATAGATAGACCACCCAAGAAAATAAAAAGGCTGGGGTTCAGCTTTCGGGGAGAGAGGCATTTGCATTGCGATGGGTTTCTGCCTTTATCGATCCACGCCCCCCTCTCTACATGAACCCAACTAAGCAGATAGATAGTACTCGTACATACGCTCAGCTCAAAGGTGTAGCAAGCAGCATTACGAAATAAACTTGGTAGAAAGATACTTGGGGGCAACGGCAGTGGCACGCGCTGTTTGTCATGGCTTGCCGCTCTGAGCCAATTGACTTTGCCCAGTTAACGAGCGGCTGTCGCGGTGGCTGGCCTCGACGGCAACAAACTTTTAGTGAAAATAAAGGGCAATGATCACCAGGCGGCAAAGAAGGAAGAAGAAGAAAAAAAATTGAAACACGAGCTTCTGCCGAGGGTCAACCGCCATCACCTACATGTACTTTTGCCTCACGTCACAGAAACTGGCAATCTTGATAGGCAAGTACGCAGCAATCTCGCATTGAAGCCATATCTCTCTCATCTGTGTCTAATAGAGACACGGAGCAGTGGCTCTTTTTCTTTAGCCTCACCATCGTTACTCCGTACTCCGTACTAAACTACGGACAATTTTCCAATGGCCCTTGTCCCACCAGGCCCAGAATCTCGTTCATCTTAGTAAGGGACAGCGACCGAAGAGAAAAAAATGTCGCAAGGCCAGACCAGCCAGAGGGCTGTCAATTTCTGGTTATTCCCGCCGGCGGCGATGTGCAAAAAAGTAGCTTCAAACTTGCTAGTAAGCCTAGGCAGCATAGGGATTTTCCACACCTGAAGCAAGCCTCACTTTTTTGGTTAATATTCTGGCCCTATCTCTAGCCAATCTCCATCAAAAAAGGGGAGGCTCGCTTTTGATTGCAGGGTAGAACGGGCATTCCCACTTCCTGATAGTAGTGAGTACTTCTAGTTGCTAGAATGGAGTCCCGATTGCTGCTGCTAGAAGCATATCGTAATAGCTTCATGTACTCGTACGGAGTGCATTATATTGCAACATCCAGTTTAGCTGAGTACGGGGTACATTAGCAACAGTACCGAGGTGCTTTCGCCCGCAACAGCCAACGGAGTACTTCCGGATGAGATGAACCAGGTGTCTCACTCATTGCCTCGATTCGATGATTACATGGTCATGTATTACTCGCTTTTTTTCCAACAATAGACCTGACATGAAGATTCCCCACGCCCCAGGCTTCCCAAGTTATCCCTCAAAAATACCTGTCACAGCAGCGCAGCCTTCCATTTCCTCCGACCATCTCCTTACGCAGTGACTTTTGCTCCGAGGAACACCAGCAACGAGGTGGCTCCCTGACCCGTTTTCTTTCTCCGGAACAACAAGCTGGACCCTCATTCTGGAGCGCAAAGAACCACAAAAAAGATTAGAGCCAGGGGTCTTTTTTCTCGACCGTTCGTTTTTCCTCTTTCTGCGACTGGACTTGTGTCTACGGAATACCCACCGGCACTAACACACACGGCTCGGAATCAAATACGGCGCAGCCATTGGACGAAGCTCACGACGAGCAGCGGAGCCGAAGCACCGAATTCGCACAGAACGCCGGCGGAAACGGATCAACTCCGGCAGACAAAGTAGGAATTCAAGGCAAATTGAAATGAAATGAAATAAACAACGAGTAGCAGGAAGAGAAATACTCGTATAACATGCACCTACGGAAATGAGTAAAAAATAGCCAGCAAAAGGGCCAGAAGCAGAAAAGGGCTCTCCATCAGGCAGTTTGCTGACCTACATGACTGAATTTCCTGGCTAACAATAACAACTCACACAGGTCCCTAAGCCCCCCCTTGCCTCTCGCTTCTTTTCTCACCCAGTGTCATGGCTTTTCTCTGCCAAGATCGTCAGTGCGTTTTTTTGGCCTCTCTCTCCCTTGCCTCGTCTTGGGGCCGGTTAATGGCGCTCTTTTCCACGTTAGTCGCCCGCTGTCAGTTGGTCCAAATCCCGGCCAAGCGCGGGCTATGTGACGTGACGAGTGGAAGAAAGGGCAGAAGTGAGAAATCGCCTAGCATCGCCAAGTCTCGAGGGCACGGCCGGCGAATCGCCTTGGCAACGTCTTGGGAGATTGATTTCTTCAGCAATTAAAAAAAGAAACAACATGGAAGTAGAAACACCAAACAGTCAAAGCGTCCAGCGCAAAAACATACTCGTACATATAATACAGTACAGTAAGACGTAGAATAACCAGGCCAAAGTGGGCAAATACCCAGAAAGAAGCCCATCCCAAGCCAGGAAACTCCCATCACCAATCCAACGACGCAATCATGCGCCATTATTGATCACCCAAACGAAGAAAAGGCCCGGCCTTGTTCCGCCATTGCCTGGTGCCTTCTGACTCTGGACTCTCTCTACCCTCTATAATCCCTCGCCTTTTTTAGCACCCAAACTTACTCGAGTCCCAGACCGAGGTGGCAAGGGGGGTCTTGAGTCGTTTATGTGGAGCGTCCATGGCAATCCCGTTTCCGCCTTTCCTCGCGTGTGTTCCTGTTTTTTTCTCACTCACTCACTTTTCCCTCGCGATTCGCGTCGTTCTGCGAAAAATACGGAATCAGGATTAGCGCTTCTCGCTGCACGGCGATTGAAGCACCGGCGCTCCGTTCCCGTGGGCTTGCGGCAAAAGAAGAAGCACATTCACGTCACAGTCACCGGCGGCAATTGGGCAAGGGATTTGATTTGATTTGGTTGTTGCCTATTCCTATTGCCGGCTGCGGTGTGTGTGCTGCGTCATGCGGCGAGGGCGAGGATATACGAGGATACGAAGGTTCAGCTGCACAGAGATGCGCGCAATGGCGTGATGTGATGTTTGGAGCATGATTATTGATTCCAGTCCCTTTGGGGCAATCTTGGTGAGATGGCTCGACTGCTCGATTTTTGACGCGTCGAGATGGCCAAGCTGCTTTACCTGTAGATGCTCTGGATGCACGTAGAATTACAGCAGATCTACTGCAATGAATGTTCACATGAAGTCATCTGTACTCTGTAAACTCGTAGTATCCGATTGTTATAGAAGTAGGCGAATGTATCACAGTACCTGCGTGTGTTGCCGCACAAGTGCTCCTGTTGGCGTCGCATGACATCAATCTCAAGCCTACCCGGGACTCCAAAACTCATCACCTTGGCCTTCACTTTACACTCTCACCTCACCGCAACTAGAGACACAGTTCAGCATTCAGCGGCCTTGTCTCACACAGCCTTACACGTTTTGACGTTGCACAACTCCATGCTCACCCGAGACAAATGTCTCATCAAAAAAGAAATACAAGACACCTCAGTCCCTCCCGTCCTAAACCCACGTTCCAAATCCCACCTCAATCTGCAACCCCAAAATAAGCATAACCCAAAATACAACAGTAGTAGGCCCATATGCACACCTCATCCAATACCAGAAATCCCCTCAGCTCCATCAAACACCATAAGCGCCGCACCAGCCGCTGCAAGAAGACTTCTACCACTATAGGCAAGACTTCAGCCAGTATAGCCGGCCGAATATAACTCGTTCGTACGCAAAGAAAACAAAAGTCCGCCGCAATCCCTATTCCCCCGGGCCGATCCGGTTCCTGGGACCTGTGTCACTGTGCCTGGGAGAGGGGCCCCCGATTCGATGCCTCATCCATCCGCCATGGCCGACCAGGTCGCCACCAAGGACGACGCGATAGTCCGTAAGCGCAAGACTCATCGCAAGTCTCGCCTGGGCTGCGGCAACTGCAAGATTCGCGGTGTCAAGGTAAACCTCTGCTATGCTCTTCCCCCTTCTGTCTTTCCCTCATCGTTCTTCCATCTGTTCCTCTCATAGCCAGCCATACGTAGCTCTCTCACATGTAATACACGTACTCTCTCTGTGTAATAACACACACTTACACACACTTTCATACATCGTATCCAAAACATACATGACTTACACGTCTCAAACCAACAGTGCGATGAATCCAAACCCACCTGTCGCCGCTGCCACGCATCCGGCTTCACATGCAACTACTCCCGCGCAGCCCCAACCCTCCAGCTCTCCCACTCCAGCGTCCTGAGATTCGATCTCTCACCATCACCCAGCCAAGTTCAAGTCCCCGTTGATAGTGTTTTCCCCACGGACAGCATCTTCTGGGATGTCTCTCTCCAGCCTGCCCTGCGGATTCCCATAGTCTTGCCTCTGCAGGGCAGGCTGGGGGAATACGCTCTACGACCACAAGACTACGCTGCTCTGCATCGCTTTCAGACGAGGACGTCTGCATCGTTGGGGACACTCAGTCAGAGGAAATGGTATCCCAAGATTGTATCTGGCCTCGCAAAGGAAGTAAGTCTCTTCTTTCCATCCATCTCCTCCATATATCATATCGTATATCAACATCCATACAAACCTCGATGCTAACCAGCTTTCAACTCACAGCACCCCTTCCTCTTCCACTTCTTCCTCGCCCTCTCTCTCCTCCACGACGCCCACCTCTCCCAATCCCCCCTCCCCCAATCCCACCACGCATCCCTCGCCTTCCACTGGTACCACAGCACCGCCATCCTCTCCCACTTCCTCTCCCTCCCCTCCCCCGAAACAACCCTCTCCTCCTCCCACCGCGACGCCCTCTGGATCTGCGCGTCCACCCTCGGCGCCGCCTCCTTCGCCTCCATCCGCACCCAAGATCCTTCCGCCGCGTGGCCCCTCGCCGACCCGAACCCGGCCGTCGACCTTGACTGGCTTAAGATGGGCCACGGGAAGCGCGCAGTCTGGAACATTACCGACCCGAATCGTCCTGATAGCGTTTTCAACAATCTACTTAACCAGACTCCCATGCAGAATCCCATCGATTCCTCCGTCATTACACCGGACTCGCTCCCTCCGCCCTTTTACAAGCTCTTCAAACTCTCGGCGACATCTTCCCCGGAGACGAACCCGTATCATGGTGCTTGTGCCATCATCTCCTCCCTTTCGGTCAACCCGATCAACGACGACACCGTCATTCTCTTCCTTAGTTTCATCACACAGATAGACCCCTCATATAGAAGCCTCATCGAGGAGAAGGATCCTCGTGCGCTCCTCCTCCTGCTATATTGGCACTCCATGGTCGTCCCAGAAAAACGATGGTGGCTACGACGGCGTTGTATTGTAGAAGGCAAGGCCATTTTGATGTATCTGGAACGATATTGTGCAGATGACGGTGATATCATGGAGCTGTTGCGAGTGCCAAAGGCAAGACTAGCGAATTGGAATTATATCAACATGGGCATGGTTGAGAAGCCATTTTGATGTATCTGGAACGATATTGCGCAGATGACGGCGATATCATGGAGCTGCTGCAAGTGCCAAAGAAAAGACTAGCGAATTGGAATTTTATCAACACGGGCATGGTTGAGAAACAACGATAGAAACGACAGAAATGATGATGTATAATGAACACGAGAGTCTGCCAGAGACTCTCTTATATGACTATCGAGTAATATACCAATACTATTTAATGACAATAACAAGTACACCGCTCTATCGCTTGGTGAGAAAAAAGAAAGAAAGAAAAAGCTACATCATGAGCATAAGCATAGCAGCTGTACAAACGCTGCATCCCCCCTTCATTTCAGCCAGTCCATCTCTTACTACTATGTCCCGCTGGCTACTTCGTTTGTTGTTATAGGAACATCCTGCTGCTCTGGCTCTGCAACCTTGATACCATCATCCGGAGGACTCATCAGCGGGTGCTCATGATCATACCCCACGGACTTGACAATGCCAAGGCCTCTTGTACGACCTTCGCGGAAGAGCAGCCGGTCTCCAGGGGCAATGTACTCTGGACGCTGGACGAAGCGGAACGCAACATTGGCACGGTCACCAGTACGAATCAGCTCGCGATCAATGTCGATGATGGCACATGTCTGTGACACGGCGCCAACATGCAGCATGGCCTGGTAGCGCTTCTTGATTGTGGTTGCGTGGGACAAGATGAGAACTGTTTTGGTTAGCATTCCGTTATAAGACGGCTGGAGACACCTGGATGACGCACCTTCTGCAACAAACTCGCGAAACACCTTTGGGCCGGTTTGTCCCTCCTCCTTGTGAAGCATCACCATCCCCTTCCGGACGTCTCGTCGCTTCATCTTTTTGAGCGCAAACGAGGCAGACTGCCCTGCCTCGGCCACTTGCACGCGTATTCTCTTGCGCTCAATGGAACGCACCGCTGTAGGGGTAAAGTGTCCCAGAGAATCCGGCCCGATGAGGACATTGTCACCCTCATGAACCATGCCTGACTTGACGATACCAGAGACTACCGTCCCTGTAAATGGCACCGAGAACGTGTCATTCACCTGAAACTCGAATGGCGCATCCGAATGGTAGTGACCGTGGTGCGGCAGCATGTTTAAAAAGGTCCGTACAAGATCGAGGTTCTCGCCGGTGACGTTGGACACCTGGAAGACGGGACATATCCTCTTGCTCACAAACTGAGTCGCCGTGTTGATACACTCTTCGCGGTTTGTGATGAAAGTCGGCATCTTTCTCGCCCCAGGGCTCTTCATGATCTTGTTGACCTGGCTAATGGTCTCCTTGAGGATGTTGGGCGGGCAAATGTCAATCTTGGTGATGATGACCATGACTGGCACGTTGAGCGCAAGCGCAATTCCCAGATGCTCCTTGCTCATACCCACCAATCCGTTGTTGGCCGCAACCATAAGAAGACAAAAGTCGGGGCTGCTGGATAGCAGGCCGAACACGGTCGTTCTGAGATACTTTTCATGTCCTGCCAGGTCGCTAAACGTAATGACCTTGGCGCTGTGCTTTCCGATATCTTCCCAAGATAGCTTTCGGCCGGGGGTATCCGAGGTGACGACCTGGCCCAGGCTATCAAATCCCATGATTTCCATGCCCACGGAGCTTGTCCGCCCGGATTCCATTTCGTGCTTGTGACGAAAGAGATTCACTCGCGCCTTTCCTCGCCCATCGTCAAGATCATTCTTGACCAGGACGCCTAGCAGCGAACTCTTTCCAGCATCAACTGTTGGCGGTCTGCCTTTAGCACATTGTTCCGACCCAATGCAGTACGGGAAGCTTACCGTTGCCAACGACGGCTATCCGAGTCTCAATGACGTCTTCTATCTTGTCTGGTATCCTCCGAATAAGAATCTTTCCGCTACAGCTCTTGTCCTTGGTTGGATTGGTGGCCGTGCTCTCAGCCTCTTCCTTGCCGCCGACATTGATCGTCAGGAGAAGCTGACAGTCTGCGCGCACCTTTTTCGCAGCTTCGACTAGTCTCGGATACGCAATATTCCACTCGTCCAGCGTCAACTGCATGGATTCGCCGCTGTTCTCGAAGCCAAGGTCGAAGATAGTCTCCCCCGCGCCCTCTTCTATCCGCTCCGTGATGACATCCCCGAGCTTCCGCAACGTGTCATCGTCCGACCCGAGCACAAGGTCCCTAAGCTTTATCCGCGGCGCAGAGTCTACTAGATTGAGACTGTCTAGGAGCTCGTCCAGCTCTGCATCGTGCTCTGCCGAGTCGGGAACGGGCTTCTTGGTCGAGGATGGATACCGGAGATTCTGCTGTTGTTCTACGTATTCCGCAAAGTCGCTGAGGGCCTGCGCAAGATCGCATTAGTATTCAATCATGGTCCGACCTAGACCGACTAGCTTGGTAGCTATTGGAATGATTGATAGCTCACTGATTCGCCTTTGCGCTTGTCATGCTCGTGGCTCTTTGCTGCTTTGGCCGCCTTGGTTGCCATTATGCCGTGACAGTGTGCACCGGACACACCCGTTTTACAATAGACCTGATAGCTGGAGGATCCGGAAGGGAAACGACTCTGGGAAGCATATTATATAGACAATATACAAGACAAAACTATGACTCTTCGGCCTGGCTAGTAAAGGTTTAGCTGTTAGTCAACGGCAAAAGGAGTCACTGTTTGAGCTGAGCCTCAGCCAGGAGCCTCGGAGAGAGTGGCTATCGATAAGGCAAGCTTTTGGACATAAATGTGGGGCGATGACACGACTCGATCTTGGTCTGCGATTGGAGCATTCCACCAGTAATTACATATTATCACATCCGTCTGCCAGCCAATGTCCAGGTAGCCCTGCTTGTCCATGCAGAGAGCAGAAAGAAGCAAAGATGCGTGCTCATCGGATTCACATCCCCAAAGAGAAACATGAAAAGAAACTCTGCAAGGAGACGGGAAATGACTCCAGCGTGCTGATCCGTCCCCATCCATCCTTGCTGTCACCATTGCCGTAGACATTGACCAACTGTTCACCCTGGCAAGAGTCTCCAGCGACATCGGTCAGGTCCATGTACAGAGAGCCAGAGAGAGATTTGATGTATATCGGCCAATGTAATCAGCTGCAGCAGTTTGTCGCCTCAGTCTTCGTGTCACTTTCGCATTTGCCTGCTCATGCCACTCATGCCAACGCAGAGACCAGGAGCGCGTCATGTATTTCTTCGCATCGTGTGGGTCGCGGGGGGTTGTCTCAGTTTCTCATTGGTATCATTGCTGTAATTGCTGTCTATTTCTAGAAAGGAACCTGGGGAGAGATTAAAACGACGCTATCGCCTGTGAGTCTGTTAGCCACTCCTCCCTTGACCACTTCAGTCACATGGAAGAAACTGACCTCTCACAAACAACATTTCTGATTTCCTGCTAATTGTCTTGCCAACTGTTAGACCATATGCTGCTGCTTGTGAAGCATCCTCTCCTTACCTTGACCTCGTCGCTCTCCTCCTCGTCATCGTCGACGGCGTAGATGGTCTCCTCCACATCGCCCAGCACCAGGTTGCAATGGCTATCGTAGGCCTGCGACAACTTCATCAGCACTCATCCACCTCTAGAACCGACAATGCATGAATAGCGCGTACATGGAGCTTGCCCTTGAGCTCTCGGTCACCGCGCAGCTTTACAAAAACCACTTCGTTGAGCAGCAGCCGCACAAGATCGAGCGGCTCAGCCACGTGGCTGGATTCCTCCCCAACATCCGCCATGCTTTGTATCTCGGTATTCGCTTCTCGGTATTCGCTTCAGTGTACCTGGGCCGGGGGGAAATGACTGCGTTGTAGTCGAATGCTTTGAGCTCGTGTGAATGCAGCAGCTTCTCGAGATGGCCTCGTCAAAAAAAGCTAGCCTTGCCCCTCCATGCCGTGGGAAATCTTCGGCGGGCGCATCGCCAGAAATGCATATCGCAATATGCAAGTATCGAGGCGATGCCCCATATGGCTTCATCGCTTCTTCAAGACCCGCGGCCCCATTGTGAAGCCACTTTTACCCCAGATTCTGAGAGAATCGCGCCAGTATCAACTAGCCCAGTCGCTGGGACAAGTCAATCGCAGTTCTCCTCACTCTGCGTGGCCTTTTCAATGGTCGCCAGAATAGCATCATGACGCCCAGACGACTTGTCTGGCCCGGACGCCGCCTCGGACTGGCAGCGCTGAAAAACCAGCGCCATGATGCTTCTTCACTTTTGCCATTGAGATGTGAGCGACAAATCACTGGCCGGCGCAGTCTAGCGTCTCTCACAGCTTCGTCCAATGTACAGAGTCATTTGTTTTCAGAGCTGATGCCGCCCAGCGTTCGGCCCGAGTTGGGGATTCTCCTGGAATCCATCAGGAAGCGCAACATGTCTCGAATCGGCTGGGAATTCACTGCCTGGACCGATATTCTAAGCGATGTCAACCTGCCATATCATGAGGCTGCAGTTCGAGAGGCCCGAGAGCTTCCTGTATCGACCTTTTCCGAGATTCTACGCAGTATTGACCCGATACAGTCTCCTGAAGCTGATATCGCACATGGACTCAACCTCACTCCGGCACATGCGCAGTTCACCTTTCCCGGCATGTTGCTAAACCAGTTTGGAGTGCGCAAAGTCCATCACGGCATCCTCCAGGGCGTTCGAACTCTCATTGAGATCCGCAGTCAGGGCCGGCAGTCTCACAGCCCAACGGCCGCAGACTTTGAAGTAGCCATGAGATGTGCCGGCGCAGCGATGGACCATCAACAAGCCAAGGCATTCTGGACCGCCATGGCAGCTCAAGGCTTGCAGGACTCTCGATCGTCAAAGTCATGGTCAGACTTTATCAAGGCTCGTTTCATGGTCGAGCCCGTCTACTACCAGTTCGACCGCTCCAGAGTTGCTTTCCTTGCGCGCGACTTGTACAGCAACCACAATCCGCTGCCAGTATCAAAGCTTGAACGCCTAGACAACATCAGATTCAGTGTCAACGCTCTGAAGAGAGAGCCGTGGAACCGCAGATCAGATCAGTTGGATGAAGACGTGCGGCGTCTCCTCCGCCGCCGCGCGGGCTACACAAGCTACAAGAACCACTGGATACGCAACCTCTACTACGGCCACGAAATGGACGAAGAGCTCCTCTGCACCTCCATGATTGCCTTTGCCAGGTCCAGCTCAGTCTACTCCATCAAGAAGCTGATCCTGGAGAGCTACTACGGCATCGTCGTCACCACCACCGAAGAAGGCGGCGTCCAAGTCTCCGGAGGCCGCGACTTCGCCCACAACTCCCCCCTGAAACCGACCCCCCGTCTCCTGCACGCCATCGTCGAGGCCTTTGGATCCATGTCGCACATCGTCCTCGGCACGAAGCTGCTGGACTTTGTATCTCGCCGCTACGGCATTGCCATCCCGCACGAGACGTGGTCCAGCCTCCTCAGCTGGACCTACGTCTCGGCCTCCAAGCCCTTCAAACGCACCCGCGACATCCACACCGGCTCCTTATCCACGGCCACTTCCGCCGCCGACGTCCGCCACATCTGGGACGTCATGACCGCGGAGCCGTACAATATCACACCAACGCTCGCCGACCTCGACATCTACATCAAGACGCTCATCAACCAGCGCTCCTTCGGCCACGCCATCACCGCCATCCGCACCCACGCAATCCCCCTCTACACCTCCCTCTGCCAAACCCATCAAACCGCCCTCGCCGACGAAGTCCTCCAGCTCGACGCCCTCTACTCAATCTCCACCGCCCACGCCTCCTCCCTCACCTCCCGCGCAACCTTTCGCCGGCGCAAAGCCCAACTCCTCAAAGACCACGCCCACCACACAATCTCCTCCTGGCTAACCCGCCTCCTCAAATCCGCCTCCGCCACAAAATATACCCGCCAGGGCTCCCTCATGCGCGTCCGCATTCCGGACCTCCTCCTCGAGTTCCCCGACTTCTTCCACCACGAGATCCGCTACCGCACCGCACAGGGCCACGTCGTCCTGCGCCGGCCCGACGCCGACGTCACGCGCCGCTTCGACTGGGACGCGGGGACCTTCCGCCGCACATTGCCGCAGAAAAAGGCCGGTCTTTACGCGCGAGAGTTTGAAGGTGCTAGTGATCCCGAGTTTCCCTGGCCGCAGGTTGATAGCATTAAAGTGCTGGAGTGGAAGAGGGTGCCGAGGAAGAGATCGGAGTTGGCTCGTCGACCGCCGGGTGAGGCGGCGAGGGAGTCGAGGGCGAAGGGATGGTGGGATGCTTTAGAAGAAGAATTGATGCTGTAGACTCTGTTTCCTTCTTCTTTCTTCTGGATACATGTGCTGTATATAAAGGGGGTTGATAGACGGGTATATTTGTCTATAGAAGAGTGTCTATAAAGAGCATCTACATAGGAAAAGAGAATAAAAAGGATCAAATTAAACATTCTTATCGAGGTAAATATGAATCTCAAATGTACATCTCACAAAAGTACTCAGAAACTGCATCATATACCATAAATGCCAGTCATGATTCATAATTCATTCAATCTATCTATCCCAAGAAGCCAAGATTAAATCATCAATATGTACAAAATGCAGCCAACCTAGGGTATTTCCCGCTTGCCCCCTTTCCACCTCAAACAGTCCACCCCTGAAAGAATGCAGAAGCGAATCGATGTGTCACAACATCCTTGTTCTAGCCAACAGTTCGTAGTACTAAACAGCGTAAAGGTGAAATATCCAAATCCGCAATGCCTGTCATAACCAAATGATGTACAAAGAAAAAGAAGAGTTGCCTTGAAACCTAAAAAGAGAAAACCCCTTTCATAAAAGTGTAAAAATGAGTGCGCAATGTATGCAAAATGTCAAGATATATCATCAACCTCCAATGGCAGCCTCAGCTAACACTCCCAGCAAGCTGGCAGCGGCACCGCCAATGCCAACCATACCGAGCGCCTCGCCCCATGGCTGCTTCCTGGCAGGCCTCTCTCGTCTCCGATCATCACGGCGATCGCGGTCATTGTGATGCGACCGGTAATCGTCGTCTCGATCTCGATCTCGGTTACGGTCACGGTCTCGGTCTCGACGATATTTGTCGTCATATGACGGATCACTGTCTCGCCTTCTTCTCTCTCTGTCTCTGTCTTCGCGGCGTCTAGAATGATCATCTCTATCTCTTTCATCGCGGTCTCGAGACTTTTTGGAAGAATTGGAATCTCGACTGTCACGACTCTCCTTGCCATCGCGGCTGTCCTTACCCTCGCGACTGTCCTTTTCTGGCCGGGCTTCAACCTCGTAGGGGTCAGGGCCGAACCGCACATGGTTGGTGTTTTTGTTCTTTAGGATGGGCTTCGGCATCACGGGGTTGGTTGCAGACGACCTCTTTTTTTCTGGAGGATTCACAATGATGGGCTGATTCTTGACGTCCTTTTCTTCCAACGCTTTATCGTCGTCTGCATCAGACACGTCGCTCCGGCGCTCCGAATCTCTGTCGTCCTCAGCACTCCCATCTCGACTGCTCTCTGATCCCGTTCGTTCGGGTCGATTCACGTGATGAGAATGTTGCTTGCTAACTGGAGGTACACTTCGGCGAGCAGCACGACACTCTGCACTCAAACGAGCATAATGGGTGACTTGGTCGAGGGATAGGTGGCCAAGGATGGCGACGTAGCCCGGGCGAGCTTCGTATCGCACGCCGGCACGATGAAGAGCCTCAGGGCTGACGACAGAGCGTTTGATCTTGGTCCACTCTGCGTGCATGGGAATCTCCCGCCCATAGCTGTCCGGAGCTAGCCGAGGTATCGACGCCCCTCCATATGCCGGAGGAGCACTGGAACCGTACACGTGAGGTGCTATTCCATCTACACTGAGTTGCTTCGCTTGGGGAATTGCCTGAGGGGCTGTAGACGTCGGCAGCCTTATCTCGGGTAAAGCCCCAGACATGATGGGCTGGAATGATGGAGCATCCGCCTGTGTGGGAGAGCTGCTTAGATGGAGGCCAGCCATGTCCGAGCTGAGTGAGTCCATCAGCAATAGATCTCGCGTGGCGATGAAATCAAAGGATTTCGCAATGTTGCCGTCATTCTCGCTCGGAGCACAGGCACGGGGGTCGTACGACAGCTCTTGGGCTAGAGATGGATGGGGTCGTTGATCCGGCATGAGTCGCTGAGTGTCCATGCTAGCAGTCTTGTCGTAGGCGACGGGTGGAAAGGTCATGTGGCGAGCGTACATGGGGTTGGGAGCAGAGTTTCCATCAAGCTCAAGGAGCCCTCGGACGGTAGGCGGAATGCCGTCCTTCATGGATGGCACGGATTCAATCTCTTGAATGTAGGCGCGGAGAATATCCTGTATTGT